>JXCR01144562.1:110644-191462 GCA_002079205.1 Phalaenopsis hybrid cultivar
GGCGGGTAGAATATTCCACTTAACCATTCTCTTTATCATCCACTTTATCATCGGTGGTAACGGATCCACTTGGTTGTATCTGAGGATCCTAGGTGGATTCCCCTGTCTGTCATTCGTAAAATTGTAGCAACACCCGCACTGGATGGTGATTCTTCCCTTTCCCCGCATCCATTTCTTGAGCTCGAAATATGTTCTCTCCCCGAGAAGGCCTACTCGACCTCTATCTCTTAAATCAAAGATGCAGTCCAGGATGCTTCTTTCATCAGTTTCAGAGAAAATCCTGATATATAGCTCCAGACCCTCCAATATGTTGACAAACTTTCCCTAAATTTCTTCATAGAACTCGAATTTTCTTTTGTTTACCTTGCTTATTTTTTAGTATTCTACCATACCGAGAGTTGGCAGCTGCCTGGGGTTTCCTTCCTCTAGGCCTCAACGGGAATCCAAACTGGTGCTGGCCGATCCGGAATATGAGATTCAGCCTCAAGTGGGATGTATGATCCTGGGCTCCGCTGTGCGCGTTGATCCGTCCCCAGTGGGACATATGGTTCATTTGCCACAAAAACTAGAGTTTGAGACTCGTTGGTGCTTGAAGTGTATTCTTCTAAGGTACTGAAACGCTGTAGATGTAAAACGTTGCAGTCCGGGCATTCTACAAATGCGCCCGTGACTAACGTCCTGGCTGGTATCTCGACGTTGCATGTTGGGCAACCTCTGCACAAGATATCTGGGACCGGGGGTACATTTGATCATATCACAAATCCGGACTCTTCATCTGTAGTGGGCAGGCTGGCAGAAGTCTCTCTCAGATCTGGATCGTAAATATGTCNAGCAGACCATCAGAGTCATGCTCCAGGATAAGAGTTCCCTTCACATGTATTCAGAGGTACAACCTTCTCAAAGCTCGTAAGGAAATAGTTCCTCCAACTCCGGTTCTTGCTGGAATCCATATAGTATCTTACTTTCATCCATTCTGCGGAAGGTCACGGACACCCTACGGTGTCGTACTCCTGGAATGCAGTGCTTGGCAACGTTTGCACCGTTGCCCTTGAGAAAAAGTACTGAACCAACTGGAAGAGGAATCTCCACAGCTCCTCTGAATTCACCAGGGCCGATTACATCAAATTCTTTTCCAAATAGAATATTGATCTTACTCATGAATGAGACCGTGCAGAAAGGCCTCACAAAGTCATGATGGTCAATGTGCGGAGGAATGCAGTCACCTTCTTCATAAATGTTGATGATGCAACTNGCAGATTCCCCTGTCTGTCATTCATAAAATTGTAGCAACACCCGCACTGGATGGTGATTCTTCCCTTTCCCCGCATCCATTTCTTCAGCTCGAAATATGTTCTCTCCCCGAGAAGGCCTGCTCGACCTCTATCTCTTAAATCAAAGATGCAGTCCAGGATGCTTCTTTCATTAGTTTCAGAGAAAACCTTGGTATATTTGCTCCAAACCCTCCAATATGTTGACAAACTTTCCCTAAATTTCTTCATAGAACTCGAATTTTATTTTGTTTACCTTGCTTATTTTGTAGTATTCTACCATACCGAGAGTTGGCAGCTGCCTGGGGTTTCCTTCCTTTGGGCCTCAACGGGAATCCAAACTGGTGCTGGCCGATCCGGAATATGAGATTCAGCCTCAAGTGGGATGTATGATCCTGGGTTCCGTTGTGCGCGTTGATCCGTCCCCAGTGGGACATACGGTTCATTTGCCACAAAAACTGGAGTTTGAGACTCGTTGGTGCTTGAAGTGTATTCTTCTAAGGTACTGAAATGCTGTAGATGTAAAACGTTGCAGTCCGGGCATTCTTCAAATGCGCCCGTGACTAATGTCCTGGCTGGTATCTCGACGTTGCATGTTGGGCAACCTCTGCACAAGATATCTGGGACCGGGTGTACATCTGATCATATCACAAATCCTGACTCTTCATCTGTAGTGGGCAGGCTGACAAAAGTCTCTCTCAGATCTGGATCGTAAATATGTCCCTCAAGAATGGAGGTAAAAAAACCGCTCACGTCTCTTTGGCGCTTGCGCTCCTGTCGCAAAAAGGCTCTCTATTTCTTTCAGCTTGCATTTCTGCGTTGCGTCCTGCGGAGTGGAGTATTTGGTAGTTGTTCACTGTGGGCGGCTATTAAGCCCCTTGCTAGAGTAGCTATCATGGAGGGCAGTCGGCTGGGCCCCNAGCTATCATGGATGGAAGTCGGCTGGGCCCCTCCATCAGATCTTGTTCTGCCATGATGTTTTTACTTTTATGTGACACATCGTCTTGAGTGGTCACTCCCAACAGTGAAGGCAGTCCCTTCTTTTCTTCATTGCTGACCACGTTCATTAGAGGACTGTAATAGTTCATATCAATCTGGTTGAAATCCATGTTGAAATCTATGACACCTCCTTGTGGTGTCATCTATCCATTCAGTGCGAGGTTTCAGCCATCCTGAAAGGCAAAGATCAGCCTCTGTCCTGACATTTTTCTGCAGACGACAAAAAAGAAACGTCAGTGGGCCAAAGTTTGGCATGAACAAGAACAAAATAGAGTATTTATTAAAGTAAATTTTAGNATCCATTCAGTGCGAGGTTCCAGCCATCCTGAAAGGCAAAGATCAGCCTCTGTCCTGATATTTTTCTGCAGACGACAAAAAGAAACGTTAGTGGGCCAAAGTTTGGCACGAACAAGAACAAAACAGAGTATTTATTAAAGTAAATTTTACTTTGTTTTGATGAAAAGGATTTTTTCACTTTATGTGTGAGTTTTGTTTTAATTTAATGGAATTTTTAAATCCAAAAGTAGAAAAGAGAACGTGTGAAGCTCAAAATATTTCTCAAAATTTTCATTATATATGAGATTAATTACAAAATTTGGACCCGGTCATAGACATATGGTCATATAGATAACCCTAAAATAATCAAAGTTTCAAATTTTCAAAGCAAGCAAAGGCAAGCGGAGGCAAGCGACATCAGGCTATGTAATAGGTTTTCAGGTATCGTCCATTTATCGGTAACATGGGTCTTTCACCCCGAAAGTCCACTAACTAGTAGGCTCCTCCTGTATAAACCCTCTCAATGACAAATGGTCCCTCCCAAGTTGGCTTGAATTTTCCACCTATTTTTCGGCAAGCAAGAATAGGTCTTTTGAGCACGAGTACGAGGTGACCAATTTTGAATGTCCTTGGGCGGACCAATTTGTCATGGGTTTGTACCATCTTTGCCTGGTAGAGCTCCAANCCGGCAAGCAAGAATAGGTCTTTTGAGTACGAGTACGAGGTGACCAATTTTGAATGTCCTTGGGCAGACCAATTTGTCATGGGTTTGTACCATCTTTGCCTGGTAGAGCTCCAAATGTTGTTGTGCTTCTAGTCGTTTTCCCTCGAGACTCTCCATTTCTTCAAGCCTGAGTTTTGAGCTTCCTTCTGTTGTGAGTTGGTTGGCAACGGCGACTCAGAGAGATAGTGTCTGGATCTCTAGCGGTAGTACAACCTCGGTCCCGTACACGAGCATATAAGGTGTACACTGAGTGGGAGTCCTGAAAGTCGTTGGTTGGCATATAACAGTTTGTTATGCGAATCCCTTTTATTTTGATCCAGTGTTTTCTTCATAGTCTGTATCAGTGTCTTGTTGAAAGCTTCAGCTAGACCATTTGCTCTGGGATAGTAAATTGTAGAGTATCTCTAATCTATCCCATGTTGATGAAATTGTTGATCTTTGTACTTTTAAAAGTTGTCTCAATGTTAGAGATTATTCTTCGCGGTACTCCAAAACGGTTCAGTCAGACCATTTGCTCTGGGATAGTAAATTGTAGAGTATCTCTAATCTATCCCATGTCTTCTGAACATAAATTGTTGATCTTCATACTTTTAAAAGCTGTCCCATTTTCAGAGATTATTTTTCGTGGTACTCCGAAACGGTAGACGATTTGGCTTTTGAAAAATTGAAGGACGTGCTGTGCCGTAACCTCATGTAACGGCGCTGCCTCTTCCTATTTTGAGAAGTAATCTGTAGCAGCAACTATGAATCTAAGTCCTTTAGAAAATGGAGGGTCTATCGGACCTATTATGTCTGTGCCCCAACACTCGAATGGCCACAAGGCAACAGTTGGGTGTAGCACATTCGGAGGCTGGTGTAAGACCACCCCATGCACTTGACATTGGTGACATCTTCTGGTTGTATCCATGCAATCGGACATCATTGCTGGCCAATAATATCTTTTGATCTTCATTTTCATTTTTAGTCCCAACTAGGGAGTGCCACACAATCCGGCATGTACTTCTTTAACAATATTCTGTGCCTCGGCTCTGCTCAGACACCGCAACCACATTTGGTCGAACGATCTTCTGTAAAGAACATTTCCCACCAAGGCGTAAGACATGGCCTTTCTTGTGATGTGGTGCGCCTCAGACTTGTCATTTGGCATCTTTCCAGTATGTAAATATTCTATTAATGGCTTGCGCCAATCTTCGTTGATGTCTGCAATTGTATTTATTGTTTCTTCTTTTCCAAGTTTGTGTAGGGTTTCGAAGTCTTTTCGAGACAAGACTCGTCTTCCTTGCACTGTGACTTCGATGGAATCCTCTGGGGGACATGTCATTTCCTTAGCGAGTTTTGCTAATACGTCGGCATGAGCATTGTCTCCTCGAGGAATCCGGTAGAAAGTCACCTCAGGAATCTGCTCCAGGAGTTTCATCGTGTATTGATGGCATTCTGCTAGTCTTGGTTTCAGAATTCTGTATTGTACGGTGACTTGCAGGATGATAAGTTCAGAGTCACCATAAATGACAACGTTTGTTATATCTATTGAAATCGCCAACTCCAATTCGGNCACCTAAAATATATAGTGTTTTTAGACACATTTTTATACCTATTTTTGAGATATTGCGCTTTAATGGAAGTATTTGTGTGCAAACTGATACACCTAAATTATATTATGTTTTAGACACATTTTTATACCTATTTTTGAGATATTGCGCTTTAATGGAAGATATTTGTGTGTTTTGCAGATACAAGTAAGAAGTTGAAAAATGCTAAAAGTTGTGAAAAATGATCAAATGTGGAGCAAAAATGTAAAATTTATGCAAAAGTATTTTGGCGCCTAAGCGCCAGATCCGGCGCTTAAGCGTCTGTGAAACAGAGAAGGTCACACCTAAGTGCTAGAGGCAGTTATTTGGCGGTTTTATTTATTTGACCGAATTTTGAAGAGGAATTTGGGGTACCTATTGGCTAAAAGGGTGGTTATGACCACTAGGAATGAAAATATTATTAAAAGACTTGTGAAAGGAGGCATCCCTTGGTAAATACATCGAATTTGGACACATTTTGAAGAATTTCAAAGACACCTCTTGTAGATTAATAAAAGAAGGAATTTCTTACATTTGAAGTGGGTGCTTGAAGAGGGAGAGAGTGCTGGAGTCCTGAGAAGATCGTAGAGAATCTTGTGGAGAGATTCAGGCACCGCAAAATTTACTTTTTTCCTTTTATTTTTTGTTTTATTTTGAGAGTTTAGAGTGTTGTAAAAGAGAAGAGATTCAAAAGAACTTCAAGAGTTTGATGGAGGATTTAAGATAAGTTTTTATCTTTGTTTTAAAATTACTTGTGATTTTAATCGAGACTTCTTGTTGGTTTGACAATGATTTCTACTTTTAAACTAAAGCGTGGTTTTATTTTCTCCATGGATTTTGAGTAGTTTTCATTATCTCTCTCCTTAAAATGATAAGTAATTAATGTGTTGGATGGAAGTTGTGGAGAGTATTAATCTGTAATGTTGGAAGAAGTTGTGATGATTCAATTCCATGCACTTCATTTACTTCTTGATCTGACCCATCTAGATGTTAAAATTTGTTGAGAGAACATGTAAGAGTCGCGCTAGTATTGTCTCAATCAACAATTAGAAAGAATCAGATGTATTTGTATGAATGAAAATGTAATACATATGATTTAGTGCAAATAAATTGGAAAATAAACTTTGAAGGGTGTAGAGTTAGAGGATTTTAAAGTGACAGTTTAAACCCCCTAACTTGATTTATTGTTTTAGGTTCTAATACGAGATGTTAGCCCTCAGGTAGAGGGAATCGAGGGAACTCTAGAGTGAGAGCTGGTATCTTCCTTGCCTAGCCGGTCTTCAGAACTATTCAAACTTTAAATTAGCCAATGTTCTTTACATCTCCAGTAAGGGTAAAGAATATTATTGCTCCTATTTGACACAACACAATTTGCATACTTTCACAATAGAATTCCTATACATGGTATCTTCCCTACCTATCTGGTCTTTAGAACTATTCAAACTTTAAATTAGCCAATGTTCTTTATAGCATCTCTAGTAAGGTCGGTCTTCAAAACTATTCAAACTTTAAATTAGCCAATATTCTTTATAGCATCTCTAGTAAGGGCCTAGCCTGTCTTCAGAACTATTCAAACTTTAAATTAGCCAATGTTCTTTATATCATCTCTAGTAAGGGTTCTGCCTAGCCGATCTTCAGAACTATTCAAACTTTAAATTAGCCAATGTTCTTTATAGCAACTCTAGTAAGGGTAAATAATATTATTGCTCCTATTTGACACAACAAAATTTGCACACTTTCACAACAGAATTCATATACTTATTACTAATTCATGAAAAGGAGAAAAATAATTTCATAATCTGTGCTTTTCTTTTACATAAACTAAAGTTATTTAGAAGTTGTTACTATTTTGTCAAAATATCAAAATATCAAAAATATTTGAATTTTTATTCTTATTAAATTATCTATAGTTTAAGTAATTGTCTTTTTAGAATAGAAAATTTGCTGATCAATAGTGCATATTTCCCTATGGGCTCGATATTCAGGGCTTAATAAAAAAGTCCTATATTACTNTTTATTGCACGCTGATACGTTGCTCCGGCGTTCTTTAGGCCAAAATTCATCACTGTGTAGCAGAAGATTCCAATCGGTGTTCTAAAAGCTGTAAGCACTGCAACCTTGGGAGCCATCTTAATTTGATTATACCCCGATGATCCGTCCATGAAGGAGAAAATTTCATGTGTCGAAGTGATATCCACCATCATCTCCGGTATAGGTAGTGAAAACTTGTCTTTTGGACATGTTTTATTCAAATCTTTGAAGTCGACACAAATGCAGATCCATTTTTCTTTTTAACTTGTACAATATTGGCTAACCACTTGGGGTACTGCTCTTCTTTAACAAAGTTGGCGTCTATCAATTTCTTTACCTNGATTAAGTTTTTGGTACTGTTGTAAAGTATAAAAATATAAGTGAAAATATAATCGCATACATTGTTATACTGCTGCATATAAGCAGTTTCAAGATCAAGTTTTTGCGCCGTTACTGGGGAAGATTTCAAAAATTGTTTTAAAAGTAAATTTCTATTTTTAGAAAGTCTTATTTAAACTTTAAAAAAAGTTATAGTATTTTACTTTGTGTGTGTTTTTTTTATTTCATTTTATTTCATGTTTGTGTATGTGTAGTTCATGTTCTGAAGGACTAGTGCCATACAATTCTGAATTAGAAATAACTGTTAAGAAAATCAGAAAAACCAAAAAAATTAAAATTCTTGAAAAATTTAAAAAAAATAATAGAAATGGAAAACCAAAACAATCAAAATGCTGAAATTCATCAAGAATTTAGACTATTAAGAGATTATGCTAACCCTACGGTAGATGAATTTCATTATAGTATTAAAAAACTTACTGTAGTGACTAACTCATTTGAGCTTAAATCTACTATTATCCAAATTGTATCAATTAATTAGTNTTTTTTTATTTCATTTTATTTCATGTTTGTGTATGTGTAGTTCATGTTCTGAAGGACTAGTGCCATACAATTCTGAATTAGAAATAACTGTTAAGAAAATCAGAAAAACCAAAAAAATTAAAAATCTTGAAAAATTTAAAAAAAATAATAGAAATGAAAAACCAAAACAATCAAAATGCTGAAATTCATCAAGAATTTAGACTATTAAGAGATTATGCCAACCCTACGGTAGATGAATTTCATTATAGTATTCAAAAACTTACTGTAGTGACTAACTCATTTGAGCTTAAATCTACTATTATCCAAATTGTATCAATTAATTAGTTTGGGGGATCACCAACTAAGGATCCAAATTTACATCTTGTCAATATTCTAGAATTGTACGCTACATTTAAATATGATGGTGTATCAAATGATGCCATAAAACTTAGGTTATTTCCTTTCTCAATGAGGGATAAAGCTAAGACGTGGTTGAATTCGTTAGCACCTGGATCTATCAGAGCGTGGGGTGATTTAGCACAAAAATTTCTTGTTAAATATTTTCCATCATAAAAAATTGCAAAGCTTAGAAATGATATTACATCTTTTAATCAGTTTGAANGAGGATCCAAATTTACATCTTGTCAATTTTCTAGAATTGTACGCTACATTTAAATATGATGGTGTATCAAATGATGCCATAAGACTTAGGTTATTTCCTTTCTCAATGAGGGATAAAACTAAGACGTGGTTGAATTTGTTAGCACCTGGATCTATCAGAGCTTGGGGTGATTTAACACAAAAATTTCTTGTTAAATATTTTCCATCATAAGAAATTGCAAAGCTTAGAAATGATATTACATCTTTTAATCAGTTTGAAGGGGAATCTATTTATGAAACATGAGAATGATTTAAAGAACTCTTAAGAAAGTGTCCACACCATGCTATATCAAATTTGTTAATAATTCAAACTTTTCATAATGGATTAGCTGGATCTCTTAGATCTATTATCGATATCGCTGCTGATGATTCATTGATTTCAAAACCATTTCATGACGCTTATGCTTTAATTGAAGAAATGACTACCAATAATTTTTAATGGATGTTGGTGGTTCATTGATGTCAAAACTATTTCATGACGCTTATGCTTTAATTGAAGAGATGGCTACCAATAATTTTCAATGGCCTTCTGGGAGGGTAAATCCAAAGAAAGTAGCCAATATTCATGAATCTGATGCATTTATTATGTTAGCAAATCAAGTTGCTGCAATTCAAGGAAGTTCAATAATTTGGAAGGAATTTTTCTCAACCAATATCGATGATTGAAGAGAATTCATTAGGCAAAATGGTAGATTCTAAAGCATCATTAGAAACTTTAATTACCATAAATAACAAGCAGAATAACACATATTCAAATTATTATAACCTAGGTTGGAAGAACCATCAAAACTTCAATTAGAATAATACTATGGTTGGTAATAATCAACAATGGGGGAACAATCAAGAAAATCAATTGAGAAACTGGAACAACCGAAGGAATAATAATTATGGATCTATTTATCCTCCAGGTTTCAACAGTCATTCATAATTTAAGGAGAAGAAGTTGTCTATAGAAGAAGTGGTGTTACAAATGGGAAATCAGTTACAAGACAAGGAGCTACAATTAGAAATATTGAGAATCAACTTGGAAAAATAGCAAATTCATTAAGTAATAGATCCTATGGAGCACTTCCTAGAAGCTACAATTAGATTGAATAAATAAAAAATTCATTAAGTAATAGATTCCAAGGAACACTTCTTAGTAATATTGAAATAAATTTGAAAGACAAGAATAAAAAGCAAGTAAAAGCCGTTCAACTTAGAAGCGGAAGAGAGTTGGAAGATAGAGTTAAAAAAGAAACTGAATTAGAGAGAGAAAAAATTGAAGAATCAAAAGAGGACGCTCCAAAAGATTCTGAAAGACATATTTCTCCACTTAAAGTTAACTTAGAAAAACCACCACCTCCATTTGCTTATAAACTTTGTCAAATGAAGTTGGAAAAACAATTTTCAAAATTTTTAGAGATTTTTAAGAAGCTTATAGTTAATATTCCAATTACTGAAGCCTTAGAACAAATGATAAGCTATGTAAAATTTATGAAGGATATTCTCAACAAGAAAAGAAAGTTTGAAGATAATGAGACTGTTGTACTTAGTGAGGAGTGTAGTGCTATAATTAAGAAAAAGTTTCTTGAAAATCTTAAAGATTTTGGTAGCTTTATAGTTCCATGTGCGATAGGAGAAAGATTTTATGGGAAAGATTTATGTTATTTTGGTGCAAGTATTAACCTTATGCCATTATCAATACTTAAAAGATTGGGATTAAGAGAAATAATCCCTACTACTATAACTCTGCAGTTAGCAAATGGTTCAATAACGTACCCTAAAGGAGTTATGTAAGATGTCCTAGGGAAAGTAATTCAATTTATATTTCCTATTGATTTTATTGTGTTAGATATGGAGGAAGATAAAGAGATACTTATCTTCTTGGGGAGACCTTTCCGCCACAGGAAGAGCAATGATAGATGTGCAAAAAGGGGAATTAACATTGTGCGTTAATGATCAAACTGTTACTTTAACATTTCAAGGTCAATGAAATATCCTGCAAAATATAAAAATGATGAATGCTATAGAATGGATGTTATAAGATATCTGAGTGAATGTCATTTCAAAACTAATTATGAAGAAAAATATGAATTAAGAGATTTAGAACATGAGCAAGAAGAGGAATTAGATCAATGTGAGGATCTTTTTAAAGAAGATTCAAACTCTATTCAAGAAAGTTTTGAAATTTTGGACACTATAGAAAAAGATAAATCATTTTGTCCATCAATAAAAAAACCTCCAGAACTTGAGTTGAAGTTACTTCCTGATCATTTAAAATACACTTTCTTAGAAGATTCCTCTATTTTACCTGTTATAATTTCCTTAAAGTTAACACTGAAAGAAGAAGAAAAGTTGATGAAAGTTCTAAACAATTTTAAGAAAGCCTTTGGATGGACAATTGTTGATATTAAAAGAATCAGTCCTTAAATTTGTATGCATAGAATTCATATGGAAGAGAACTGCAAACCCAAGGATGATCCTCAAAGGAGATTGAATCCTGTAATGAAAGAAGTTATTAAGAAAGAAAATTTGAAGTGGTTAGATGCTGAAATTATCTACCCTATTTCAGCTAGTGCATGGGTTAGTTCAATTCACTACGTTTCTAAGAAGGAGGAGTAATTGTGACTGTGAATGAACATAATGAATTAATACCAACTAGACAAGTTGTAGGGTGGCGAACATGCATTGATTATAGAAAATTAAATTTTGTCACTAGGAAGGATCACTTTCCACTACGCTTTCTAGATCAAATGCTGGATAGACTAGTTGGGCATAAATACTTTTGTTTTATTGATGGATATACTAGTTATCACCAAATACAAATTACTCCTAAGGATAAAGAGAAAAAAACTTTTACCAGTCTTTATGGTACATTTGCTTTTAGAAGAATGCCCTTTGGTTTATATAATGCCCCAACTACATTTCAAAGATGTATGATGATAATTTTTTGTGATTTAATTGAAAAAGGAATTGAAGTATTTATGAATGATTTTTCAGTGTTTGGAACTTCATTTGAGTAATGTTTTGAATATTTATCAAAAGTTCTTAAGTGCTGTGAAGAAATAAATTAAGTCCTTAATTGGGAAAAATGCCAATTCATGGTAGTAAGAGGAATTGTATTAGAACATAAAATATCAGAAAATGGTATGGAAGTAAATCCCGTTAAAATTAAAGTGATCGCCAATTTACCTTATACAACAAATATAAGGGAAATTAGGAGTTTTTTAGGACATGTTGGATTCTACAGGCGATATATTAAAGACTTTTCAAAAATTGGTAAGCCTTTATGCCATGTACTGGAGAAAGATGCAATTTTCAACTTTGATGAAGAATGCCTAAAAGCTTTTGAGTTATTAAAAAAAAATTAGTCACTGCACTAATTATAGTTTCACTAGATTGGGGAAAACCTTTTGAACTGATGTGTGATGCTAGTGATTATGTTATTGGAGCTGTTTTAGGACAAATATATGATAAAATTTTCAAAGTAATTTACTATGCTAGTAAAAGTCTCTTAGAAATCCAAATTAATTATGCAACAACCGAAAAAGAGTTATTAGCAATAGTATATGCCTTTAATAAATTTAGATCATATTTAATTGGAACTCATTGCGTAGTGCATATAGATCATTCTGCTATTAAGTACTTAATGGAAAAGAAGGATGCTAAACCAAGACTTATAAGATGGATTCTTCTTTTGTAAGAATTTGCTTTTATAATAGTAGATAGGAAGGGAACTAAAAATCAAATTGCTGATCATTTGCCCAGGCTTGAGTTAGAAAAATGACTCTATTTTAAAAAAGAAGTTAATGAACATTTTCTAGATGAAAACTGTTCAAAATTAATGAGTGGTGTGTTTCGTGTTATGCCGACATTGTAAACTTTCTTGTTAGTGATATTATACCTTATGGATTGACATACAAACAGAAGAGGAAATTTATTTCTGAAACTAAGACTTATTTTTAGGATGTCTCATTTTTATATAAATAAGGAAATGATCAATTATTTGAAGATGTGTGCCTTTAGACGAAACTTATGAAATTATCCAAAAATGTCACAATTCTGATTTTGGGGGACATTTTGGTGTTGATAAAACAACATACAAAATTTTACAATCTGGATTTTACTGGCCTACTATCTTTAGAGATATTAATGCTTATATTAAAACTTGTGATAGATGTCAACGAGTTGCAATATCCTTCTAGAAGAAATGAGATGCCCCTCAATTATATGCTAGAAGTTGAAATATTTGAGGTTTGGGGTGCTAGAAGAAATGAGATGACCCTCAATTATATGCTAGAAGTTTAAATATTTGATGTTTGGGGTTTAGATTTCATGTGACCGTTTATACCATCTTTTAGAAATTTATATATACTGTTAGCAGTGGATTATGTATCCAAATGTATAGAAGTTGTTGCTTTACCTCGATGTGATGCTCAAAGTGTTGTAAAGTTTTTGAAAACAAACATATTTTGTAGATTTGGGATGCCGAGAGTTATCATAAATGATGGGGGAAGTCATTTCAGAAATGTCATAATGGAGAAATTATTAAAGAAATATCATATAAATCATATAATTTCTATTGCTTATCATCCTTAGACAAGTGGTTTGGCTAAATTATCTAATTGAGAAATTAAAAGAATTGTGAAAAAATCAGTGAATCCAACAAAAATGGAGTGGTTAGTCAAACTTGACTATGCTTTCTGGGCTTATAGGACTACCTATAGAACTCTTATCGGAATGTCCCCATATAGACTAATATTTGGGAAAGCTTGTCACTTACCAGTTGAACTTTAGCATAAAGTATATTGAGCAATTAAAGAGTACAATTATAATTTGAAAGATGCTGGTGAGAAAAGATTATTGCAATTAAATGAGCTTAAAGAGATAATGAATGAATCGTATGAGAGTGATAAGATTTATAAAGAAAAGATGAAGACGTGGCATGATCAAAGTATTCTTATTAAAAATTTTCAGCCATGACAACAAGTTTTGCTATATAATGCAAGGTTAAGATTATTTCCAGTAGGTCAGGGCTACAAGTTTTGCTATATAATGCAAGGTTAAGATTATTTCCAGGCAAACTTAAGTCTAGGTGGATGGTCCCATTCGCTGTGATGAAAGTTTATTCTTATGAAGCTGTGGATATTAAAGATTCTAAAACAGAGAAAATATTTAAATTGAATGATCATAGATTGAAACCTTATTTTATAGGGGATCAACATAAATTTAACGACCGAATGATCTTGGGTCAACCAGAATAAGCACTAGTTACATCAGGCTGATGACGTAAAACCAAACGCTTTGTGGGAGGCAACCCATAGTTATCAGTGTATTTTTGCTTTGATTTTTGTTTGTGTGTGATTAAGAAAATTTGGATTAATAATTTTGAGACTATTTTGTGTTAGTAATGATTTTAAGACTTTATTTACTGATCTAGACATGCTAAAATGAGAATTTAGACTTTAAGTTGATTGGTGCAAAATTGAGCACTGACGCTTGAGTGCGGGAGTTAAAAACCATGTGCAAAATTTGGATTTTAGAAGGTTTAATAGCCAATTAGTTTGTAAAAAATTGCCAAGGCAGCTTGAATACATGCCTAGGAGTCATTAGAAGGATTTAGGCCTACAAATATAAGGATTTTGTAGAGGAATTTCACCTCAGATCATTTTTAGTTCTAAAAGTCTAAGAGGGATTTTGAGAAGATGTCTTCATGGGAGATGGATTTGAAAAAGAAAGAAGAGACCATGAGGAAGAAATTCATTAGTTAAAGTGCACAAGAGATGTATAACGGTTTCTTAGCCGTTACTATCGAAGGAATATCAGAAAGGATCAACAAAATTGAGACTGTCATGACTTTACTGGATATTAAGGTAATTGAGATTCATGCACATCTTGAGCATATTGGATGACAATTGAAAATTCAATTTAACAATACTAGTTATATAGAGGAAGCAGATGAGGAGATGTATCTTAAACAAAAGTGGATTGAAGAAGATAATATTAGAGCTCACCACCACTGCCCGTTTTATCAACTTTATATTCCGATTGTCCTAGGAGAGACTAATGAAATACCAGAGTTTGTCNTGTTTATACCATCTTTTAGAAATTTATATATACTGTTAGCAGTGGACTATGTATCCAAATGGATAGAAGCTGTTGCTTTACCTTGATGTGATGCTCAAAGTGTTGTAAAGTTTTTGAAAACAAACATATTTTGTAGATTTGGTATGCCGAGAGTTATCATAACTGAAGGGGGAAGGCATTTCAGAAAGGCCATAATGGAGAAATTATTAAAGAAATATCATATAAATCATATAATTTCTACTGCTTATCATCCTTAGACAAGTGGTTTGGCTAAATTATCTAATCGAGAAATTAAAAGAATTGTGAAAAAATCAGTGAATCCAACAAAAATGGATTGGTCAGTCAAACTTGACTATGCTTTCTGGGCTTATAGGACTACCTATAGAACTCTTATCGGAATGTCCCCATATAGGCTAATATTTGGGAAAGCTTGTCACTTACCAGTTGAACTTTAGCATAAAACATATTGAGCAATTAAAGAGTTCAATTATAATTTGAAAGATGCTGGCGAGAAAAGATTATTGCAATTAAATGAGCTTAAAGAGATAATGAATGAATCTTATGAGAGTGATAAGATTTATAAAGAAAAGATGAAGATGTGGCATGATCAAAGTATTATTATTAAAAATTTTCAGCCATGACAACAAGTTTTGCTATATAATGCAAGGTTAAAATTATTTCCAGGCAAACTTAAGTCTAGGTAGATGGTCCATTCGCTGTGATGGAAGTTTATTCTTATGGAGCTGTGAATATTAAAGATTCTAAAATAGAGAAAATATTTAAATTGAATGATCATAGATTGAAACCTTATTTTATAGGGGATCAACATAAATTTAACGACCGAATGATGTTGGGTCAACCAGAATAAGCACTAGTTACATCAGGCTGATGACGTAAAACCAAGCGCTTTGTGGGAGGCAACCCATAGTTATCAGTGTGTTTTTGCTTTGATTTTTGTTTGTGTGTGATTAAGAAAATTTGGATTAATAATTTTGAGACTATTTTGTGTTAGTAATGATTTTAAGACTTTATTTACTGATCTAGACAAGCTAAAATGAGAATTTAAACTTTAAGTTGACTGGTGCAAAATTGAGCACTGACGCTTAAGTGTGGGAGTTAAAAACCATGTGCAAAATTTGGATTTTAGAAGGTTTAATCGTCAATTAGTTTGTAAAAATGTGCCAAGGTAGCTTGAATACATGCCTAGGAGTCATTAGAAGGATTTAGGCCCGCAAATATAAGGATTTTGTAGAGAAATTTCACCTCAGATCATTTTTAGTTCTAAAAGTCTAAGAGGGATTTTGAGAAGATGTCTTCATGGGAGATGGATTTGAAAAAGAAAGAAGAGACCATGAGGAAGAAATTCATTAGTTAAAGTGCACAAGAGATGTATAACGGTTTCTTAGCCATACTATCGAAGGAATATCAGAAAGGATCAACAAAATTGAGACTGTCATGACTTTACTGGATATTAAGGTAATTGAGATTCATGCACATCTTGAGCATATTGGATGACAATTGAAAATTCAATTTAACAATACTAGTTATATAGAGGAAGTAGATGAGGAGATGTATCTTAAACAAAAGTGGATTGAAGAAGATAATATTAGAGCTCGTCACCACTGCCCGTTTTATCAACTTTATATTCCGATTGTCCTAGGAGAGACTAATGAAATACCAGAGTTTGTCCCATCAAATGAAGAGTGGAATTAAGTTTTATGTTTGAGTTTGTTTGTCTGGATCTATTGTGTTAACGTGTTAGTGTTTATTTTTAGTGTTTATGACTTATATGTGTTAATTGTTTAAGTTTGTTAGGTGTTTTTAATTAGAAGATTTTCTCATCCGAGACTATTTAGAGTGAGAATTAAGTGTTTATGTACTTGTACTAGCTTGTGAATCAATGTATATGTTTGTTTTTGTGAAAATTAGTGTTATTTTTGTCTCGAATTGAATTGAGTTATATGGGAGAATTTTGAGAGAGAGGAGAGTTGTAGGAGATGAAAATAGCCACTTAAGTGTTATAAGACCATTTTGGGGTGGTATACTTAGGCTAATAGTGCATTTTACTTAAATTTAAAAATCTCAAAAATTGTGCACTGGCGTCTAAGCGCCACATTCTCGCACTTAAGTGTGATATAATGCGAGAGGCAGGCGCCTAAGCACCACTTACCTGTGCTCAAGCGCTGGTTCACGAAAACTAGTTCGCAAATGGTTAAAGTGAAAATTAAACCCAAAAATAACCATTTTCACCCTCCCTGTCATCTTCTTCCTCTCGAGTTCGTGATTTGGAGAGCTAGGGCAAGCCATTAACTGGAAATTTCTTGGTGGAATTGAGCAAAATTTGTTAGAATTCAGATTTCTTAAGGTAAGAGCTTTACTTCTATATAAAAATTTTGCATTTTCACCATGTGTTTTGAGTACATTTGGAAGAACCCAAAAATCACTATTCATGGTAAAAATGAGGAAAAATCTATTGAAATTTCATAGGAAGTGTAGTTTATACTTATATGAGTTAAGTTTAGTGGATTAGACTTGGTTTTTGAAGNTTAGAATTCAGATTTCTTAAGGTAAGAGCTTTACTTCTATATAAAAATTTTGGATTTTCATCATGTATTTTGAGTACATTTGGAAGAACCCAAAAATCACTATTCATGGTAAAAATGAGGAAAAATCTATTGAAATTTCATAGGAAGTGTAGTTTATACTTATATGAGTTAAGTTTAGTGGATTAGACTTGGTTTTTGAAGTTATTATGAAATTTTATGAAAATTTGTAGAACGACACCAAGAATGTAGAGGACTAAAGGAAAAGGCCACTTTGATTTGAGCAAATTTGTGAGTTTGAAAGCTCAAGATAGGTACAGTGATGCTTTGCAATCACAAAAACTTATGTAGGAGCAATGTTTCAAAAGTTCAGGTGGATTTGTAGAAGATCTGATCGTTCACCGATAGTGGGAACGATTCTGCTGTTTTTCTGCTGTGGCAGTTATTTTTGTAGTTCGGGAGTTTTATGCAAACCCGCCTGAAGCTGAAGAGGATCAAGCATGGTTCGAGGAAAATTGATACCTTTTTCACAAGAGGTAATCAATATGTTTTACCATTTGCCACCTGAGACTTTGTGTTTTCATGCGATGTATAGTCTAACTGAGATGGAGCTAAATCAGATTATTTTCTATTTGACTGTTGGAAGAGGACTCTAGAAGATCACAAATGAGAGGAGAGTCAACTTTGCTACGTCAAAGTTAAGTGCACCANATTTTTGAAGTTATTATGAAATTTTATGAAAATTTGTAGAACGACACCAAGAATGAAGAGGACTAAAGGAAAAGGCCACTTTGATTTGAGCAAATTTGTGAGTTTGAAGGCTCAAGATAGGTACAGTGATGCTTTGCAATCACAAAAACTTATGTAGGAGCAATGTTTCAAAAGTTCAGGTGGATCTGTAGAAGATTTGATCGTTCACTGACAGTAGGAACGATTCTGCTGTTTTTCTACTGTGGCAGTTATTTTTGTAGTTCGGGAGTTTTATGCAAACCCGCCTGAAGCTGAAGAGAATCAAGCATGGTTCGAGGAAAATTGGTACCTTTTTCACAAGAGGTAATAAATATGTTTTACCATTTGCCACCTGAGACTTTGTGTTTTTATGCGATGTATAGTCTAACTGAGATGGAGCTAAATCAGATTATTTCCTATTTGACTGTTGGAAGAGCACTCTAGATGATCATAAATGAGAGGAGAGTCAACTTTGCTACGTCAAAGTTAAGTGAACCATCCAAGGCATGACACTATTTTATTTCTGCCCGTCTATTACCTACAAATCATCTCACTGAGTTACCAGAGAGAGCATCATTAAAGAATTATATCTAGGAGGGAAAACTCATCAACATTGGAGCTTTGACTCATCAGACTATCATCAGTTCTACCACTGCCGCTACTATTGCAGGTCTGGGATTTGCTTCCTTGTTCTTTTCTTTGTGTGAGTAGACTGGAGTGAGATATGATAGCTGAGAAGAAGTATTGTTGCCTTTAAAGTCAATTACTAGTGTTAATGTGAAGTCGTATTTAGAGCATTCTGTTTTTGGTTGGAGAGGAGGTTTTTCAAGGAGCTATGAAATGGCAACATCTGCTGCTTCTACATCTAGACCATCTACCTCAAGCCCATCTACTTCTAGAGGTCATTCTACATAAAATCAAAATTAATTATTACAGAGGATGATGGATAATATCAATTATACCGTAGATAAGGTATGAAATTTAGAGCATTTTGCAGATCATATCGATTGGTATAATAGAAGAAAAATTGATTATGAAGAGACATTTCACTAATCTTTGGAAGGCCTCATCATGGGTAACAAAGGAGTGTAATTTCCTCCATATCCTAGATACCCTGACCATGAGCCTGTAGATGTCTGGAATAGCGGTGATTCTGAGAATGATGAGGAGGAGGATTGATTTTTTTTTCTGTTTGTAATATATGTTAGCCTATGTGCTTTAGACTTGAGACTTGTGATGTGTTGTTTATTTTTATATTTGGACTTGAGACATATGATGTGATGCGTTTTTATGTTTTGGACTTGAGACATGTATGTTTGTGTATTGGTTTGGACCTTCTGATGTGTGAGACTTTTATTTTGTTTAATTGTATTGTGATGTTGTGCTTTGTTAGTATTTTGTTTTAATTTTTAGGATAATAATTATTACTGTTGTTTTGAGTACTGTGTTAGTTAGTTTAGGATTGAACTTGATTCTATGTCTTGTGAAAAGTTGAAAATCTTGCTAACTTTAGTTTTAAACTTTAAACTCAGAAAACTGCTACCCTATTTTATTTTGTTAGTGTGTTTGTTTTTATGTTGAGATTGGAATCAAAGTTAGCGTGTTAGTCTGTTTTTATGTTTTTACCCACTCCTTAAATATCTATTGAATTTCTACATGTTGAAGTGAAATTAAAATGATAGAAAATTGATCAAAAATTAATTTTACTTTTGTTTTTAGTTTTATACTTGTATAATTAGGGTATAAAAATTCCTGTAAGCTTGTTATTTCAAATTTTCATTTCTGCTTATATATATCTGCTACTAAACTATTTAATCTTATTAAAAATTTAAGTTTGGGGGGGGGGGGATGAAAAATATTTTTAAAACCTAAAATTTATTTGTTATCAAATGTGCTACAAGTGAATTTGATTTGAAAAGAAAAATGACAATGCATATGAAGTTATATTAGGGAAGTAAAATTTAATTTTAGAAATGAGTAAGAGAATTTAGTTAAAATTCTGAGTAATGAAGAAAAACTTTCAATTAAAAAGTTTTAGTGTAAAAAAATGTTAAATGTAGTGTAACTATCTTTAGTATGAAAAATTGTATTTTTGAAAAATTTAGAAATTTAGACTTTTATTTTTAATACTTAAATTTCTCTTTAGTAAGAAAAATTATATTTTTAAAAATTTTAGATAATTTAGACTTTTATTTTTAATACTTAAATTTCTTTTAATAAAATAATTTCAAAACTATTATTATATATTTAAGTGAAAGACTTATATCAAGACTTTGATTTAAGAAAGGAAAAGTGGAATTCAAAATCATTAAAGGCCTATCCAGATATAGTAATCCTTGCCTGAAAAAGAAAAAGAAAAAGAAAATTAAAAAGAAATAGAAAAAAAAGAAAGAAGAAAAAGAAAAAGAAATGAGTAACGGAGGAGAAGCTTGAGAATTAGTGTCTAATCAAAACTTGGTTCCACATTTGATCTTTTTAAAGTATAAGACTTGAGAAACTCTTAAGCTTAAGGATATAATGGAGTAAGTAAAATTATTCTTAATAAAAATATTTGAGTGGAGATAATAAAAGGACTAAATTCCAAACTTAGAGAATCTACAATATTTCTGAATTAGATAGAAACTCATATTTTCATCTTTCTTAACATTAAAAATTTTTAAACCTTTAAGTTGGTCTTATATACTGAATATTTTTTCTAAATTGGAATACTATATTTCTAAATTTAAATTTTAGTAACTCCTAAAGAAACTCATATACATATTATACTTATTAAGTTTTTAAAGAAAGAAGTGTCACTTGAGGACAAGTAACATTTTAAGTTTGGGAGATTTTGATACACCTAAAATGTATAATATTTTTAGACACATTTTTATTTATAGTTTTGAGATATCGCGCTTTAATGAAAGGTATTTGTGTATTTTTCTTTCAGGTACAAGTAAAAAGTTGAAAAATGCTAAAAGGAGTGAAAAATGATCAAATTTGGAGCAAAAATGTGAAATTTGTGCAAAAGTGTTTTGGCGCCTAAGAGCCAAATCCGGTGCTTAAGTGCCGGTGAAACAGAGAAGGTCGCGCCTAAGCGCAAGAGAAAGTTACTAGACAATTTTCTTTATTTGGCCAAATTTTGAAGAGGCATTTGAGACACCTATTGGCCAAAGAGGGTGGTTATGTCCATTAGGAAAAAAATATTATTAAAAGATTTGTGAAACGAGGCATCCCTTGGAGAATACATTGAATTTGAACACATTTTGAAGAATTTTCAAGGCACCTCTTGGAGATTTGTAAAAGAAGGAAGTTTTTACTTTTGAGGTGGGTGCTTGAAGAGGGGGAGAGTGTTGGAGTCTTGAGAAGATCGTGGAGAATCTTGTGGAGAGATTCAGCACCACAAAATTTACTTTTTTCTTTTGTTTTTAGTTTTATTTTGAGAGTTTAGAGTGTTTTAAAAGAGAAGAGAATCAAAGGAAATTTAAGAGTTTGGTGGAGGATTTGAGATAAATTTTTATCTTTATTTTTAAACTACTTTTTGTTTTAATCGAGACTTCTTGTTGGTTTGACAATAATTTTTACTTTTAAACTAAAGTGTGTTTTTTTTTCTCCATGGATTCTAAGTAGTTTTCTTTATTTTTCTCCTTCAAATGATAACTAATTAATGTGTTAGATGGAAGTTGTGAACAGTATTAATCTTTAATGTTAGAAGAAGTTGTGATGATTCAATTTCATGCACCTCATTTACTACTTGATCTGGCCCATCTAGATGTTCAAGTTGAGAGAACATGTAAGAACCGGGCTGGTATTGTCTCAATCAACAATTGGAAAGAATCACATGAGGTTGTATGAATGAAAATGTAATTCATATGATTTAGTGCAAAAGAAATATACTTTGAATGGTGTAGAGTTAGAGGAATTTAAAGTGACAGGTTAAAGCCCCTAACGATTTATTATTTTAGGTTCTCATACGAGATGTTAGCCCCCAAGTGGAGGGAATCGAGGGAACTCTAGAGTGAGAGCTAGTATCCTTACTGCCTAGCCGATCTTCAGAACTATTCAAACTTTAAATTAGTCAATGTTCTTTATAGCATCTCCCATCTAGCCGGTCATCATAACTATTCAAACTTTAAATTAGCCAATGTTCTTTATAGCATCTCTAGTAAGGGTTAGTCGGTCTTCAGAACTATTCAAACTTTAAATTAGCCAATATTCTTTATAGCATCTCTAGTAGGTCTTCATAACCATTCAAACTTTAAATTAGCCAATGTTCGTTATAGCATCTCTAGTAAGGGTAAAAAATATTATTGCTCTTATTTGACACAACACAATTTGCATACTTCCACAACATTATTCCTATACTTATTACTTCATAAAAAGGAGAAAGATATTTTCATAATAGGTGCTTTTCTTTTACATCAACTAAAGTTATTTAGAAGTTGCTAGTGTTTTGTCAAAATATAAAAAATACCAAAAATATTTGAATTTTTATTACTGTCAAATTATCTATAGTTTATGTAATTATCTTTTTAGAATAGAAAGTTTGTTGTTCAATAGTGCATATTGCATATTTACCCTGTGGTGTTTGGGGCTTAATCAAAAAGTTCTACATTACTTGATAATGATATGTATATTTGCGTAGTATCACAATATATATATATATATATATATATATATATTAAAAAATTAAATTCTTTTTTTCTCGAGGATCAATTTTCTGGTACTGTTGTAAAGTAAGGAAATATAGATGAAAATATAATCGCATACATTATTATACCTTTGCATATAAGCAGTTTCAGGATCACAACACCTTCCCAAACTTATAATTTAACATGCACATGTCACAAGAGAAATTCCTACACATGAAATAATGAATTATAAATTTTATACGTAAACTTTGTAGGAGTAATATCATATGAGAAAATAACACTTTCATATTGCAGGAAAAAAAGTACTATACCTTAATCACAAAAAGATAATATTGATATAAATTGAAACTAAAATAAAATATCATTCAAGCATTTTACAAAAAAAAATACTAAAATAGTTACAAGGGTAGGTTATAACAAATAATCACAAATAAAAGTTTTCAACACAACATGCCCCAAATACTAAATTAAAAGAATTTCCTTAGTCCAGTGATACGCTTAAAAAATGACTAATTTTTCATATATATTTTATGCTCAATTTTAATGATTGTTAATGATATTACGCTTTAAAGGAAGATATTTTATATATTTTTAGTTTTAGGGACAAGAAATTGAGTTTTGGAGAAAAAGAAGCAAAAACGGGTCAAATTGGAGTAAAAACGAGCAAGAAAGAAAATTCTGTCCTGACACATTTCGATATGTCTTTCTATGCTTAATCTCTTTTTCACTTCTCACATATTTTTGAATGAAATTATTCTTTAAAGGAAGGTTGTTTTTATGCTTATTTTTTAGGTCTATCTGTTAGGAACACAACACAATGCAACTGAAACGGGTAGAAACAGAGCCAAATGAAGCAAAGTAGTGGAGCTGCGCAGAGTGGCCACCGACGGCGCCAGAACTGGCGCCGACAGCGCCAAAGTACAAAAAACAATGCCAAAATAGCGCTGACATTGCCCATAATGGCGCCAACAGTGCCCGCGATGGTTTGGACGTGATCTTGGGTAAATTTCTAGAAGATTCAAGGTATTTGGATGCTTTTTGGAAAGTTGCTTGAGGCATCTCTTGGGAAATTTATCCCTACACTATAATAGAGTGCTTTTATGTCAAAAAAGGTGGTGTGTGTGAGTGAGAAAATGTGGAGAATGTTTAGAGATCTTAGAATAGGAGTAGAAATGTAGATTTCTATCTTTTTGGAGAGAATGGTGAGGGAATTTTGAGAGAATCTGTAAGGGATTGTTCTAGCATTGTATGGATCAGCGGGAGACTTTGTGGGAGAGTATTTCATTTTTCCTTCAAGGGGAAAAAGCTAAGTATTATGTTCTTCATTATCTTATTATTTTGTAAACACTTATCTAGTGGATTTTTTTTATTAATGAAGTTTTTTGTTGTGTTTTTTTCGTGCTTTGTGATGTGTTTCTCTTACTCTTTCTTCTTTTTTATAAATAGTGGCATGAGAAGATTATGCCATTATTTTTATTTTATTTTTCTTTTGCAATGAGTAGGATTCATGTTTAGGATATTGGGATGAATGCTAGAAGCAGTTTTAATTATAATTTGTTTTTCAACTCCGCTCTTAATTTACTTTTTGATCTGGCCAATTGAATTGCTAAAACATATTGTGAAACATATGATCCGGGAAATGGAGTATGAGTTCTACAACAGAGTGAGAATCACATTTAAGTCCATGAAGGAGTATTTCGTTCATGAGATTAAGTGCAAATAAATAGGGAGATATACTTTGTTGGGTGTAGAATTGGAGATTTCTAGGGTGACAGACTAAAAATTCCCAATTCGATCTTAGTGTTTAAAAACTAAAGTGAGAGTTAGCATTCAGGGGAAGGGAAGTGATAGCTCTGGAATGGGAGCCAGTATCCTCCTAGCCTAGCCTTGGATTTAGGGACTAANATTTAACTATTAACTTTTCTTTTGCGAAGTACATGAAGAAATGCATGGTCATCACATGTTGGGCTTATTGTTGACTATTGAAGGTCTTTGGTGGTTTTTATGTTGCTGCGCTATTCTATCATTTTGTGTTGTTACTTCTGTATAAATTTGCACTTTTAATGTTGAAGAATTGATAGTTGTCTGTTTTGTTTGTGTTTCCTTTTACTTTAGGTGAGTTGTATTCTTTTTAGAGTCTGTATTTCATTGTTTTTTTTTGTTGTTGTATGTGGTAGTATTTATCTATAATACAATTTTCTACTTGATTTTCGATTTTTGCTAAGCTTTTGGTATTTAGTTTTGTTGCATGTCAGCCTCTATTAAAATTCAGCTAGTTTTTGAATATATTTATTTATATTCTATACTTTGGACAAAATTTCAATACTTTTTTTCAGGTAAATTTTGAGCTCATTTTTATTATTTATTCTCTGGTGAGTTTTCGATTGTTATGTTTCATTGGTATATTATTTTAGACTTGTTGATTCTTTTCTAGTTTTTGTCCCTATTTTCTTTATCATTTATTTTCTAACTGGCTGCTTATTTCATTATCTTTTTACAGGTTCATAACATGTTGGACTTTTTACAAGTTGTTGCAGCTCTTTTGTGGTTTTTATGTTGCTATTTTTTTTTATTGTGTCGGTGTTGTTAATTCTGTATACATAATTTTTTTTATGTTATAGGTTTGTTTGTTCTAAATGAAAATATGACACTAAATAGGACGCAATTGAGAAAAAGGATTCATGTAGCCGACCCCACGTAGTGGGATTAAGGCTTTGTTGTTGTTGTTGTGAAAAAGGATTCATGTAGCCGACCCCACGTAGTGGGATTAAGGCTTTGTTGTTGTTGTTGTTTGTTGTTGCAGTTATAGGTTTGTTTATTCTCTTTTATTTATCTTTATTTTTCTTTTATATGAGTTGTATTCCTTTTAGAGTCTCTAACTCATCGTTTTCTTTCAATAAAAATTGAACTTGACGCTCATATTTTTCAAAAAATTAAAAAATAAAAATAGATGGAGAAATTTTCCCCAATGATTAAATGGAATGTTTTACATTACTTTTTTTTCAATCCAACTGAGCATCATTTATGAGATAAAAATCGCATAAACTATGAAATTATTCGGCATAAAAANACAAAATCGCCACCTCATAGAGTTTTTTTGGCTGCTGATGTGATGAGCTATTTAAAAATTTGGTCATATTTATACTCCTTCATTTTAAAATAAGATTTTTAATATTTATTCCATGATAGAAAATTTATGATCATTGAATGAGAATTTATGTATTAATTTTAAATAAAGCCTTTGTGCGCATAAAAAAAAAAAATATCCCAAAATTATACCTGCATTTTTTTTATAAATAGACATATAAGGAAAAAGTTAGGGGCCAATCTAAAATGAAATGATAAAATAAATTTGAAATATTACATAGTTTTATTACTTTTAACTAGAGAAGATGAAATTAATAAATAATGAAATTAAATTGGACAAATATAATTATAAGCCGCTAGCAATGATAATTTGATGATGATAATCGTGTGATAATGATTTGGGTGATTGCAGTTTGTCAATAATATCCAATTGATTTAGGTTAGATAATGATTACTAATTGATGATGTTTGTAGTGTAGTCAAATGATGATAATAGTAAGTTGATGGTTGATCGATAACATTCAAGAGTTGGTGATGAGTGTCGCCTTCAAATGTCAAGTAGAGATTTGGATTTCTTCATAATTTTGAGCTCTATCTAAATTCAAAAATAAGTTCTTATATAGAGAATGCCACTCCATTTATAAATTTTAAAGTAAAATAATGATAAATTTAACTAAAATTTAATACATTCCATTGAATAACTCATGTCAATATTTTTTATTATAGATTTTATTCTTTCAGCATTTAAGTATTTTGATAGTTTTAAAATTGAGTGGTCTTGAACTTGTTACCTTTCTGCTGTTGAGAGGCTCGATTTAACTATAGACATATAACATTTAGACAATGATTCTTCAATTATTATAAAAAAGATTTCAACAACACGACATTTACTTGATTTGTGCTTTACTTGAATTAAAATATGCTCACTTTAAATATCTTTTGCTTTAATTTTTAAGATTTTCAATCTAAAAATTTTCTTANATTTCTGCTGTTGAGAGGCTCGATTTAACTATAGACATGTAACATTTAGACAATGATTCTTCAATTATTATAAAAAAGACTTCAACAACACGACATTTACTTGATTTGTGCTTTACATGAATCAAAATATGCTCACTTTAAATATCTTTTGCTTTAGTTTTTAAGATTTTCAATCTAAAAATTTTCTTAAAAATTTTAACTATTAACTTTTCTTTTGCAAAGTACATGAAGAAATGCATGGTCATCACATGTGGGGCTTATTGTTGACTATTGAAGGTTTTGGGGGGTTTTTATGTTGCTGCGCTATTCTATCATTTTGTGTTGTTACTTCTGTATAAATTTGCACTTTTAATGTTGAAGAATTGATAGTTGTCTGTTTTGTTTGTGTTACCTTTTGCTTTAGGTGAGTTATATTCTTTTTAGAGTCTGTATTTCATTGTTTTTTTTTGTTGTTGTATGTGGTAGTGTTTATCTATAATACAATTTTCTTCTTGATTTTCACTTTTTGCTAAGCTTTTGGTATTGAGTTATGTTGTATGTCAGCCTCTATTAAAATTCAGCTAGTTTTAGAATATATTTATTTATATTCTATACTTTGGACAAAATTTCAATACTTTTTTCCAGGTAAATTTTGAGCTCATTTTTATTATGTATTCTCTGGTGAGTTTTCGATTGTTATGTTTCATTGGTATATTATTTTACACTTGTTGATTCATTTCTAGTTTTTGTCCCTAGTTTTTGGTCTTTCAGGTATCTTTGTCATCTATTTTCTAACCGACTGCTCTTTTTATTATCTTTTTACAGGTTCATAACATGTTAGGCTTTTTATAAGTCGTTGCAGCTCTTTTATGGTTTTTATGTTGCTGTTCTTTCTTTATTGTGTCGGTGTTGTTATTTCTGTATAAAGAAGTTTTTTAATGTTATAGGTTTGTTTTGTTCTCTTTTATTTATCTTTATTTTTCTTTTATATGAGTTGTATTCTTTTTAGAGTCTCTAACTCATCGTATTCTTTCAATACAAACTGAGCCTGTTTTTCAAAAATAAAAATGCATGGAGAAAATTTCCCCAATGATTAAATGGCATGTTTTACATTACTTTTTCAATCCAAATGTGCATCATTTATGAGATAAAAATCACATAAACTATGAAATTATTCGGCATAAAAATGAAATTATGTGAAGTCTTATTCGAAATACAGAAAATCTTTTCTATATTATTAATATGCACATGAATTTTATTTTTATTTTTATTTTTTTTTTTGGTCGGGAATATGGATTTGGACTTTCCGTGCAATTTCTATGAAAAATTAAAGATGGTGCTTTGATCCCTGAAATTCCTGGGCTAGTTTAGGGTGTCAAAAATTGACATGACATGTCCATATATCAACACGATTCGAACTTGATTCGAAAAAATTCGGGTTAGGGTTGGCCCGAATATTTTCTGAGTCGGGTTAAGGTTAGAGAGTTCGACTCGTTTATTATTTGAGTCAGGCTAGAGTTGAACCCAAAATCCAAACATGACCCGAATAAACTCGAAATTTATGGTCGGGTTGGGTTTAACGACTCAAGCTCAAGTTCAGGTCTTAGTTTTCGACCTGTCTATTATTCGGACGAGGTTTGGATTGACTCTATTCGGATAAAATCATTTTCGGGTTAAATTCGAGCTCGACCTGTTGACTTAAATTGAGACTCCTAGCACTAGCAAAGGCTTGGAAATTGGATGCAGTGAATTAAAGTGGGGCATTTGGAATCTATGGTACAACTCCGGCTCTCTCCTTGAGCGTGGGCTTAAAGTAAAGGCTGCCGTGCTGTGCGGCGTCCAGTTCCTGTCAGTTTTGAATTAAAGAAGTGAGTGTTGTACGGTAATATTAATATGTGGAATTTATGTGATGAATTAATAAGAAGTCTGGTACCTGTTTGTATAATAGTATTTATGAAGGCATTTATTCGTGTACTATCTATTACGGAAATTTTATGTATTTATCTAAATTTTTGTGTTTTTGAATATGGCACTTAAATTTTTAACATCCATAAAACATTTCATTTCTATTAGCTAGTGATATATATATTTTTATGTATAAATTTATGACACAAATTTTGTAAATAAGAAGAGATTCAAAGGAACTTCAAGAATTTGGTGGGGGGGATTTGAGATAAATTTTTATCTTTTGTTATTAAACTACTTTTAGTTTTGAGACTTCTTGTTTGTTTGACAATGATTTCTACTTTTAAACTAAAGTGTGATTTTGTCTTCACAATGGATTCTGAGTGGTTTTCTTTATCTTTCTTCTTGAAATGATAAGTAATTAAAGTGTTGGATGGATGTTGCGGAGAGTATTAATCTTTAATGTTGGAAGAAGTTGTGATGATTTAAATCCATATACTTCATTTACTTCTTAATTTGGCCTATCCNTCTCCAATTCCTGAACTAGTTAGTGGTGTCAAAAATTCACTTGACAGGCTGGTACATCAACACGATTCGAACTTGACTTAAAAAAATCCGGGTTAGGGTTGGCCTGAATATTTTCTGAGTCAGGTTAAGGTTAGAGAGTTTGACTCGTTTATTATTTGAGTCAGGCTAGAGTTGAACCCAAAAATCCAAACATGAGCCGAATAAGCTTGAAATTTATGGTCGGGTTGGGGTTAACGGCTCAAGCTCAAGTTCGGGTCTTAGTTTTCGACCTATTCATTATTCGAGCGAGGTTTGAGTTGACTCTAGTCACATAGGATCATTCTCGGGACAAATTTGAACTCGACCTGTTCACTCAAATTGAGACTCCTAGCACTACCAAGGGCTTGGAAATTTGATGCAGTGAATTAAAGTGGGGCATTTGGAATCTATGGTACAACTGCGGCTCTCTCCTTGAGCGTGGGCTTAAAGGTAAAGGCTGCCGTGCTGTGCGGCGTCCAGTGCCTGTCAGTTATGAATTAAAGAAGTGAGTGCTGCACGGTAATATGTGGAATTTATGTGATAAATTAATAAGAAGTCTGGTACCTGTTTGCATAATAGTATTTATGGAGGCATTTATTCGTGTACTATCTATTACGGAAATTTTATGTATTTATCTAAATTTTTATATTTCTGAATATGGCACTTAAATTTTTAACATCCATAAAAAATATCATTAATATTAGCTAGTGATATATATATTTTATGTATAAATTTATGACACAAATGTTGTAAAAGAGAAGATATTCAAAGGAACTTCAAGAATTTGGTGGAGGATTTGAGGTAAATTTTTATCTTTTGTTATTAAATTATTTTTTATTTTAATCGAGTCTTCTTGTTGGTTTGACAATGATTTCTACTTTTAAACTAAAGTGTGTTTTTGTCTTCTCCATGGATTATGAGTAGTTTTCTTTATCAAACCATNCTATTTTTTTATTTTATTTTTCCACTCATTTATTAAGTTTTACTATCCTAACTTCACTCAAAATTTTGTAGGTTAAAAGTTGGCTGCAAAGAATTAGTTTGTTTAAATTAAGTTGTGACTAAATTTTNTAAACCATCTTAATCTAATTATTATTTCTTTGAATAAAAATTTTTAGCTTAAGTTAGAAAAGTTATTATCATTTAACCTTTAAAAGTGAAATTGACACAAATTTTTAATCTAAGCTTCACATCAAGCTTCTCCTCAAAGGTTTTTGAAAATTTTCTCTTTTTATTATGAACCTTTCTCTAAAAATTTTTGCTTCATCATTTTTTCTATTTTTATATATTTTTTATTTTATTTTTCCACTCATTTATTAAGTTTTACTATCCTAACTTAACTCAAAATTTTGTAGGTTAAAAGTTGGCTGCAAAGAATTAGTTTGTTTAAATTAAGTTGTGACTAAATTTTATAATATTGAAATATCAATTTTATAAATAGTTCAACAAGTCTTTAAGAATGATTATAAAGATATGTAATTACTATTGCCAAGGATTAGTGATCAGTGAATTCTTAATCTTTTCCAAATCCTTAAAATTACGTCAGCTTTACTTAGATGCTTTACTCATTATTAGTTTGCACTTATCTTTAACTATGACTACCACCGCTATTTATGTGAATTCCAAAGNTAGATTTATAAATAGTTCAACAAGTCTTTAAGAATGATTATAAAGATATGTAATTACCATTGCTAAGGATTAGTGATCAGTGAATTCTTAATCTTTTCCAAATCCTTAGAATCACGTCACCTTTACTTATATGCTTTACTCATTATTAGTTTGCACTTATCTTTAACTATGACTACCACCGCTATTTATGTGAATTCCAAAGATATATTTCAACTTTACTTAAAGGGCAATATTAACACATGCACCGTGTTACACCTAAAATATATAGTGTTTTTAGACACATTTTTATACCTATTTTTGAGATATTGCGCTTTAATGGAAGTATTTTTGTGCAAACTGATACACCTAAATTATATTATGTTTTAGACACATTTTTATACCTATTTTTGAGATATTGCGCTTTAATGGAAGATATTTGTGTGCCTTTCAGGTAAAAGTAAGAAGTTGAAAAATGCTAAAAGTGATGAAAAAGGATCAAATTTGGAGCAAAAATGTGAAATTTATGCAAAAGTATTTTGGCGCCTAAGCGCCAGATCCGGCGCTTAAGCGCATGTGAAACAGAGAAGGCCACAACTAAGTGCTAGAGGCAGTTATTTGGCGGTTTTATTTATTTGACCGAATTTTGAAGAGGAATTTGGGGTACCTATTGGTTAAAAGGGTGGTTATGACCACTAGGAATGAAAAGATTATTAAAAGACTTGTGAAAGGAGGCATCCCTTGGTAAATACATCGAATTTGGACACATTTTGAAGAATTTCAAAGACACCTCTTGTAGATTTATAAAAGAAGGAAGTTTTTACATTTGAAGTGGGTGCTTGAAGAGGGAGAGAGTGCTGGAATCGTGAGAAGATCGTGGAGAATCTTGTGGAGAGATTCAGGCACCGCAAAATTTACTTTTTCCTTTTATTTTATGTTTTATTTTGAGAGTTTAGAGTGTTGTAAAAGAGAAGAGATTCAAAGGAACTTCAAAAGTTTGATGGAGGATTTGAGATAAGTTTTTATCTTTGTTTTTAAACCACTTTTGATTTTAATCGAGACTTCTTGTTGGTTTGACAATGATTTCTTACTTTTAAACTAAAGTGTGGTTTTATTTTCTCCATGGATTCTGAGTAAATTTCTTTATCTTTCTTCTTAAAATGATAAGTAATTAATGTGTTGGATGGAAGTTGTGGAGAGTATTAATCTGTAATGTTGGAAGAAGTTGTGATGATTCAATTCCATGCACTTCATTTACTTCTTGATCTAGCCCATCTAGATGTTAAAATTTGTTGAGAGAACATGTAAAAGCCGGGCTAGTATTGTCTCAATCAACAATTAGAATGAATCAGATGTAGTTGCATGAATGAGAATGTAATTCATATGATTTAGTGCAAATAAATAAGAAAATAAACTTTGAAGGGTGTAGAGTTAGAGGATTTTAAAGTGACAGTTTAAACCCCATAACTTGATTTATTGTTTTAGGTTCTAATACAAGATGTTAGCCCTCAGATAGAGGGAATCGAAGGAACTCTAGAGTGAGAGCTGGTATCTTCTTTGCCTAGCCGGTCTTCAGAACTATTCAAACTTTAAATTAGCCAATGTTCTTTATAACATCTCCAGTAAGGGTAAAGAATATTATTGCTCCTATTTGACACAACACAATTTGCATACTTTCACAATAGAATTCCTATACATGGTATCTTCCCTACCTATCTGGTCTTTAGAACTATTCAAACTTTAAATTAGCCAATGTTCTTTATAGCATCTCTAGTAAGGTCGGTCTTCAAAACTATTCAAACTTTAAATTAGCCAATATTCTTTATAGCATCTCTAGTAAGGGTAAAGAATATTATTACTCATATTTGGCACAACACAATTTGCATACTTCCACAACAGTAAGGGTAAAGAATATTATTGCTCCTATTTGACACAACACAATTTGCATACTTTCACAATAGAATTCCTATACATGGTATCTTCCCTACCTATCTGGTCTTTAGAACTATTCAAACTTTAAATTAGCCAATGTTCTTTATAGCATCTCTAGTAAGGTCGGTCTTCAAAACTATTCAAACTTTAAATTAGCCAATATTCTTTATAGCATCTCTAGTAAGGGCCTAGCCTGTCTTCAGAACTATTCAAACTTTAAATTAGCCAATGTTCTTTATATCATCTCTAGTAAGGGTTCTGCCTAGCCGATCTTCAGAACTATTCAAACTTTAAATTAGCCAATGTTCTTTATAGCAACTCTAGTAAGGGTAAAGAATGTTTTTTATTTGGCACAACACAATTTGCATACTTTCACAACAGAATTCCTATACTTATTACTGATTCACTATAGATTAACCAATGTTCTTTATAGCATCTCTAGTAAGGGTAAAGAATATTATTGCTCCTATTTGGCCATTTAGCATACTTCCATAACAAATTTTTATATTTATCATTGATTCATGGTAAGGAAGATATAAATTTGCATACTTTCACAACAGAATTCATATACTTATTACTAATTCATGAAAAGGAGAAAGATAATTTCATAATCTGTGCTTTTCTTTTACATAAACTAAAGTTATTACTATTTTGTCAAAATATCAAAAATATCAAAAATATTTGAATTTTTTTTATTATTAAATTATCTATAGTTTAAGTAATTGTCTTTTTAGAATAGAAAGTTTGCTGATCAATAGTGCATATTTCCCTATGGGCTCGATATTCAGGGCTTAATAAAAAAGTCCTATATTACTCTATAACGATACATATACTTGCGTAGTATCCTAATATATATATATATATATATATATATATATATATATATATATATATATATATNGGAGGGTAAATCCAAAGAAAGTAGCCAATATTCATGATTCTGATGCATTTTTTATGTTAGCAAATCAAGTTGCTGCAATTTCAAGGAAGTTACAATAATTTGGAATGAATTTTTCTCAACCAATATCGATGATTGAAGATAATTCATTAGGCAAAATGGTAGATTCTAAAGCATCATTAGAAACTTTGAATATCATAAATAACAAGCAGAATAGCACATATTCAAATTATTATAACCTAGGTTGGAAGAACCATCATAACTTCAATTGGAATAATACTATGGTTGGTAATAATCAACAATGGGGGAACAATAAAAAAAACCAATTGAGAAACTAGAACAACCAAGGGAATAATAATTATAGATCTACTTATCCTCTAGGTTTCAACAGTCATCCATAATTTAAGGAGAAGAAGTTGTCTATAGAAGAAGTTGTGTTACAAATGGGAAATCAGTTACAAAGTCAAGAAGCTGCAATTAGAAATATTGAGAATCAACTTGGATAAATAAAAAATTCATTAAGTAATAGATTCTAAGGAACACTTCTTAGTAATATTGAAATAAATTTGAAAGAAAAGAATAAAAAGCAAGTAAAAGCCGTTCAACTTAGAAGCGGAAGAGAGTTGGAAGATGGAGTTAAAAAAGAAACTGAATTAGAGAGAGAAAAAATTGAAGAATCAAAAGAGGATGCTCCAAAAGATTCTAAAAGACATATTTCTCCACTTAAAGTTAACTTAGAAAAACCACCACCTCCATTTTCTCAGAGACTTTATCAAATGAAGTTGGAAAAATAATTTTCAAAATTTTTAGAGATTTTTAAGAAGCTTATAATTAATATTCCAATTGCTGAAGCCTTAGAACAAATGATAAGCTATGTAAAATTTATGAAGGATATTCTAAACAAGAAAAGAAAGTTTGAAGATAATGAGACTGTTGCACTTAGTGAGGAGTGGAGTGCTATAATTAAGAAAAAGCTTCTTGAAAATCTTAAGGATTCTGGTAGCTTTATAGTTCCATGTGCGATAGGAGAAAGATTGTATGAGAAAGATTTATGTGATTTTGGTGCAAGTATTAACCTTATGCCATTATCAATATTTAAAAGATTGGGATTAAGAGAAATAATCCCTACTACTATAACTCTGCAGTTAGCAAATGGTTCAATAACGTACCCTAAAGGAGTTATGTAAGATGTCCTAGGGAAAGTAATTCAATTTATATTTCCTATTGATTTTATTGTGTTAGATATGGAGGAAGATAAAGAGATACTTATCTTCTTGGGGAGACCTTTCCTAGCCACAAGAAGAGCAATGATAGATGTGCAAAAAGGGGAATTAACATTATGCGTTAATGATCAAACTGTTACTTTAACATTTCAAGATCAATGAAATATCCTGCAAAATATAAAAATGATGAATGCTATAGAATGTATGTTATAAGATATCTGAGTGATTGTCATTTAAAAACTAATTATGAAGAAAAATATAAATTAAGAGATTTAGAACATGAGCAAGAAGAGGAATTAGATCAATGTGAGGATCTTTTTAAAGAAGATTCAAACTTTGTTCGAGAAAGTTTTGAAATTTTGGACACTATAGAAAAAGATAAATCATTTTGTCTATCAATAGAAAAATCTCCAGAACTTGAGTTGAAGTTACTTCCTGATCATTTAAAATACGCTTTCTTAGAAGATTCCTCAATTTTACCTGTTATAATTTCCTTAAATTTAACACTGAAAGATGAAGAAAAGTTGATGAAAGTTCTAAAAAATTTTAAGAGAGCCTTTGGATGGACAATTGTTGATATTAAAAGAATCAGTCCTTAAATTTGTATGCATAGAATTCATATAGAAGAGAACTGCAAACCCAAGGATGATCCTCAAAGGAGATTGAATCCTGTAATGAAAGAAGTTATTAAGAAAGAAAATTTGAAGTGGTTAGATGCTGAAATTATCTACCCTATTTTTTCTTGTGCATGGGTTAGTTCAATTTACTATGTTTCTAAGAAGGAGGAGTAACTGTGACTGTGAACGAACATAATGAATTAATACCAACTAGACAAGTTGTAGGGTGGTGAACATGCATTGATTATAGAAAATTAAATTTTGTCACTAGGAAGGATCACTTTCCACTATGCTTTCTAAATCAAATGTTGGATAGACTAGTTGGGCATAAATACTTTTGTTTTATTGATGGATATACTAGTTATCACCAAATACAAATTACTCCTAAGGATAAAGAGAAAATAACTTTTACCAGTCTTTATGGTACATTTGCTTTTAGAAGAATGCCCTTTGGTAACTATATTTCAAAGATGTATGATGATAATTTTTTGTGATTTAATTGAAAAAGGAATTGAAGTATTTATGAATGATTTTTCAGTGTTTGGAACTTCATTTGAGTCATGTTTCGAATATTATCAAAAGTTCTTAAGCGCTGTGAAGAAACAAATTAAGTCCTTAATTGGGAAAAATGCCAATTCATGGTAGTAGGAGGAATTGTATTAGAACATAAAATATCAGAAAATGGTATGGAAGTAAACCGCGTTAAAATTAAAGTGATTGCCAATTTACCTTATCCAACAAATATAAGGGAAATTAGGAGTTTTTTAGGACATGTTGGATTCGACAGGCGATATATTAAAGACTTTTCAAAAATTGGTAAGCCTTTATGCCATGTACTGGAGAAAGATGCAATTTTCAACTTTGATGAAGAATGCCTAAAAGCTTTTGAGTTAATAAAAAAAAATTAGTCACTGTACTAATTATAGTTTCACTAGATTGGGGAAAACCTTTTGAATTGATGTGTGATGCTAGTGATTATATTATTGGAGCTGTTTTAGGACAAATATATGATAAAATTTTCAAAGTAATTTACTATGCTAGTAAAACTCTTAATGAAATCCAAATTAATTATGCAACGACCGAAAAAGAGTTATTAGCAATAGTATATGCCTTTGATAAATTTAGATCATATTTAATCGGAACTCATTGCGTAGTGCATATAGATCATTCTGCTATTAAGTACCTAATGGAAAAGAAGGATGCTAAACGAAGACTTATAAGATAGATTCTTCTTTTGTAAGACTTTGATTTTATAATAGTAGATAGGAAGGGAACTAAAAATCAAATTGCTGATCATTTTTCCAGGCTTGAAAAATCACTCTATTTTAAAAAATAAGTTAATGAACATTTTCTAGATGAAAACTATTCAAAATTAATGAGTGGTGTGTTCCGTGTTATGCCGACATTGTAAACTTTCTTGTTAGTGATATTATACCTTATGGATTGACATAAGAGAAAATTTATTTCTGAAACTAAGACTTATTCTTAGGATGTCTCATTTTTATATAAATAAGGAAAGGATCGATTATTTGAAGATGTGTGCCTTTAGACGAAACTTATGAAATTATCCAAAAATGTCACAATTCTGATTTTGGGNACTGTTGTAAAGTATGAAAATATAAGTGAAAATATAATCGCAAACATTGTTATACTGCTGCATATAAGTAGTTTCAGGATCAAGCTTTTGGCGCCGTTGCTAGGGAAGATTTCAAAAATTGATTTAAAAGCAAATTTCTATTTTTAGAAAGTCTTATTTAAACTTTTAAAAAAAGTTATAGTATTTTACTTTGTGTGTTTTTCTTTATTTCATTTTATTTCATGTGTGTATGCGTAGTTTGGGTTCTGAAGGACTAGTGCCCTACGATTCTGAATTAGAAAGAACTGTTAAGAAAATCAAAAAAATCAAAAAAATTAAAAATCTTGAAAAATTTAAAAAAATTATAGAAATGGAAAACCAAAACAATCAAAATGGTGAAATTCATCAAGAATTTAGACCATTAAGAGACTATGCCAACCCTACGGTAGATGAACTTCATTATAGTATTCAAAAACATACTGTAGTGGCTAATTTATTTGAGCTTAAACCTTCTATTATCCAAATGGTATCAAATAATCAGTTTTGGGGTTCACCAACTGAGGATCCAAATTTACATCTTGTCAATTTTCTAGAATTGTGCTTTACATTTAAATATGATGGTGTATCAGATGATGCCATAAGACTTAGGTTATTTCCTTTCTCATTTGGGGATAAATCTAAGATGTGGTTGAATTCGTTAGCACCTTGATCTATCAGAACTTGGGGTGATTTAGCACAAAAATTTCTTGCTAAATATTTTCCACCATAAAAAACTACGAAGCTTAGAAATGATATTACATCTTTTAATCAGTTTAAAGGGGAATCTATTTATGAAACATGGGAACAATTTAAAGAACTCCTAAGAAAGTTTTCACACCACGCTATACTAGATTGGTTAATATTTCAAATTTTTTATAATGGATTAGCTGGATCTCTTAGATCTATTATCGATGCCGCTGCTGGTGGTTCATTGATTTCAACACCATTTCATGACGCTTATGCTTTAATTGAAGAAATGACTACCAATAATTTTTAATGGCCTTCTAGGAGAGTAAATCCAAAGAAAGTAGCCAATATTCATGAATCTGATACATTCAGTATGTTAGCAAATCAAGTTGTTGCAATTTCAAGGAAGTTACACCAATTTGGAATGAATTTTTCTCAACCAATATCGATGATTGAAGAGAATTCATTAGGCAAAATGGTAGATTCTAAAGCATCATTAGAAACTTTAATTACCATAAATAACAAGCAGAATAACACATATTCAAATTATTATAACCTAGGTTGGAAGAACCATCCCAACTTCAACTGGAATAATACTACGGTTGGTAATAATTAGCAATGGGGGAACAATCAAGTAAACCCATTCGGAAATTGGAACAATCAAGGGAATAATAATTATAGATCTACTTATCCTCTAGGTTTCAACAGTAATCCATAACTTAAGGAGAAGAAGTTGTCTATAGAAGAAGTGGTGTCACAAATGGGAAATCAGTTACAAAGTCAAGGAGCTACAATTAGAAATATTGAGAATCAACTTGGTAAATCACAAATTCATTAAGTAATAGATTCCAAGGAACATTTCCTAGTAATACTGAAATAAATTCGAAAGACAAGAATAAAGAGCAAGTAAAAGCCGTTTAACCTAGAAGCGGAAGAGAGTTGGAAGATAGGGTTAAAAAAGAAACTGAAGTCGAGAGAGAAGAAATTGAAGAATCAAAAGAGGACGCTCCAAAAGATTTTGAAAGACCTATTTATCCACTTAAAGTTAACTTAGAAAAACCACCACCTCCATTTCCTCATAGACTTCATCACAGAAGTTAGATACAAAATTTTCAAAATTTCTGGAGATTTTTAAGAAGCCTATAATTAATATTCTATTTGCTGAAGCCTTAGAACAAATGCCAAGCTATGTAAAATTTATGAAGGATATTCTCAACAGGAAAAGAAAGTTTGAAGATAATGAGACTGTTGCACTTAGTGAGGAGTTAGTATATAATAAGAAAAAGCTTCCTGAAAATCTTAAAGATCCTGGTAGCTTTACAATTCCATGTGCGATAGGAGATAGATTTTATGGAAAAAATTTATGTGATTTAGGTGCAAGTATTAACCTTATGCCATTATCAATATTTAAAAGATTGAGATTAGGAGAAATAACCCATACTACTGTAACTCTGCAGTTAGCAGATAATTCAATAACATACCCTAAAGGAGTTATATAAGATGTCCTAGTGAAAGTAGATCAATTTATATTTCCTATTGATTTCATTGTATTGGATATGGAGGAAGATAATGAGATACCTATCTTCTTGGGGAGACCATTCCTAGCCACAGGAAGAGCAATGATAGATGTGCAAAAAAGGAAATTAACAATGTGCGTCAATGATCAAACTGTTACTTTTAACATTTCAATATCAATGAAATATCTTGCAAAATGTAAAGACGATGAATGCTATAGAATGTATGTTATAAGATATATGAGTGAATGCCATTTCAAAACTAATTATGAAGAAAAATATGAAGTAAAAGATTTAGAACATGAGCAAGAAGAGGAATTAGATCAATGTGAAAATCTTTTGAAAGAAGATTCAAACTATGTTCGAGAAAGTTTCAAAATTTTGGACACTATAGAAAAAGATAAATCATTTTGTTCATCAATAGAAAGACCTATAGAACTTGAGTTGAAGTTACTTTCTGATCATTTAAAATACGTCTTTTTATGAGATTCCTCTACTTTACCTGTTATAATTTCCTCAAAGTTAACACTGGAAGAAGAAGAAAAGTTGATGAAAGTTCTGAAAAATTTTAAGAAAGCCTTTGGATGGACAATTGCTGATATTAAAAGAATTAGTCTTTCAATTTGTATACATAGAATTCATATGGAAGAGAACTGCAAACCCAGGGCTGATCCTCAAAAGAGATTGAATCCTATAATGAAAGAAGTTGTTAAGAAAGAAATTTTAAAGTGGTTAGATGCTAAAGTTATCTACCCTATTTCAGATAGTGCATGGGTTAGTTCAATTCACTGCGTTCCTAAGAAGGAGGAGTAAATGTGACTGTGAACGAACATAATGAATTAATACCAAATAGAGAAGTTATAGGGTGGAGAACATGCATTGATTATAAAAAAATAAATTTTGCCACTATGAAGGATCACTTTCCACTACCCTTTCTAGATCAAATGCTGGATAAACTATCTGGGCATAAATACTTTTGTTTTATGGATGGATATAATGGTTATCACCAAATACAAATTACTCCTAAGGATCAAGAGAAAACAACTTTTACCAGTCCTTATGGTACATTTGCTTTTAGAAGAATGCCCTTTGGTTTATGTAATGCCCCAACTACATTTCAAAGATGTATGATGAAAATTTTTTGTTATTTAGTTGAAGAAGGAATTGAAGTATTTATGGATGATTTTTCAATGTTTGGAACTTTATTTGATTCATGTTTCAAACATTTATCAAAAGTTCTTAAGCGCTGTGAAGAAACAAATTAAGTCCTTAATTGGGAAAAATGCCAATTCACGGTAGCAGGAGGAATTGTATTAGAACATAAAATATCACAAAATGGTATGAAAGTAGATCCTGCTAAAATTCAAGTGATCAGTAATTTACCTTATTCAACAAATAAAAGGGAAATTAGGAGTTTTTTAAGACATGCTGGATTCTACAGGCGATATATTAAACACTTTTCAAAAATTGCTAAGCCTTTATGCCATGTACTGGAGAAAGATGCAATTTTCAACTTTAATGAAGAATGCCTAAGAGCTTTTGAGTTATTAAAGAAAAAATTAGTCATTGCACTAATTATAGTTTCACAAGATTGGGAAAAACCTTTTGAACTGATGTGTGATGCTAGTGATTATGCTATTAGAGCTGTTTTAGGACAAAGATATGATAAAATTTTTAAAGTAATTTACTATGCTAGTAAAACTCTCTTAGAAACTCAAAAATAATTGAAAAAGAGTTATTAGCAATAGTATATGCCTTTGATAAATTTAGATCATATTTGAAAATCGAAAAAGAGTTATTAGCAATAGTATATGCCTTTGATAAATTTAGATCATATTTAATTTGAACTCATTGCGTAGTGCATACAGATCATTCTGCTATTAAGTTCCTAATGAAAAAGAAGGATGCAACATTGCGTAGTGCATACAGATCATTCTGCTATTAAGTTCCTAATGAAAAAGAAGGATGCAAAACCAAGACTTATAAGATGGATTCTTCTTTTGCAAGAATTTGATTTTATAATAGTTGATAGGAAGGGAACTGAAAATCAAATTGATGATCATTTGTCTAGGCTTGAGTTAGAAAAACCACTCTATTTTGAAAAAGAAATTAATGAACATTTTCCAGATAAAAAACTGTTCCAAATTAATGAGTGGTGTGTTCCGTGGTATGTCGACATTGTAAACTTTCTTGTTAGTGATATTATACCCTATGGATTGACATACAAACAGAAGAGAAAATTTATTTCTGAAGCTAAGACTTATTTTTGTGATGTCCCATTTTTATATAAACAAGGAAATGATCGATTATTTGAAGATGTGTGCCTTCAGAAGAAACTTATGAAATTATCCAAAAATGTTATAATTCTTATTTTGGGGGATATTTTGGTGTTAATAAAACACTATACAAAATTTTATAATCTGGATTTTATTGGCCTACTATCTTTAGAGATATTAATGCTTATATTAAAACTTGTGATAGATGTCAACGAGTAGGCGATACCACTAGAAGGAATGAGATACCCCTCAATTATATGTTAGAAGTTGAAATATTTGATGTTTGGGGATTAGATTTCATGGGACCATTTATACCACATTTTAGAAATTTATATATACTATTTGTAGTAGACTATGTATCCAAATGGATAGAAGCTGTTGCTTTACCTCGATGTGATGCTCAAAGTGCTGCAAAGTTTTTGAAAATGAACATATTTTGTAGATTTGAGATGTCGAGAGTTATCATAACTGATGGGGGAAGTTATTTCAGAAATTCCATAATGGAAAAATTATTAAAGAAATATCATATAAATCATAGAATTGCTACTACTTATCATCCTCAGACAAGTGGTTTGGCCGAATTATCTAATTGAGAAATTAAAAAAATTGTGAAAAAATCAGTGAATCCAACAAAAATGGATTGGACAGTCAAACTTGACTATGCTTTCTGGGCTTATAAGATTGCATATAGAACTCTTATAGGAATGTCCCCATATAGGCTAATATTTGGGAAAGCTTGTCACTTACCAGTTGAACTTTAACATAAAGTATATTGGGTAATTAAAGAGTTCAATTATAATTTGAAAGATGCTGGTGAGAAAAGATTATTGCAATTAAATGAGCTTGAAGAGATAAGGAATGAATCTTATGAGAGTGATAAGATTTATAAAGAAAACATGAAGATGTGGCATGATCAAAGTATTCTTACTAAAAATTTTCAACCATGGCAACAAGTTTTGCTATATAATGCAAGACTAAGATTATTTCCAGGCAAACTTAAGTCCAGGTGGATGGACCCATTTGTTGTGATGAAAGTTTATTCTTATGGAGCTGTGGACATTAAAGATCCTAAAATAGAGAAAATATTTAAATTGAATGATCATAGACTAAAACCTTATTTTATAGGGGATCAGCATAAATTTAATGATAGAATGATGTTGGGTCAACCGGAATAAACACTATTTACATCGGGCTGACGACGTAAAATCAAGCTCTTTGTGGGAGGCAACACATAGTTGTTAGTGTGTTTTTGCTTTAATTGTTGTTTGCGTGTGATTAAGAAAATTTGGAGTAGTTTTGTTGATTTTATTTCATGTTAGTGATGATTTTAAGACTTTATTTACTGATTTAGACATGCTAAAATGAGAATTTGGACTTTAAGTTGACTGGTGCGAAATTAAGCACTGTCGCTTAAGCGCGGGAGTTAAAAACCATGTGCAAAATTTGGATTCTAGAAGGTTTAACCGCCAATTAGTTTGTAAAAACATGCCAAGGCAGCTCCAAGACGTGCCTAGGAGTTATTAGAAGGAATTAGGCCTATAAATAGAAGGGTTTTGTAAAGGAATTTTACCTCAGATCATTTTTAGCCCTAAAAGTCTAAGAGAGATTCTGAGAAGATGTCTTCATAAGAGATGGATTTGAAGAAGAAGGAACATACCATGAGGAAGAAATTCATTAGTTAAAGTGCACAAGAGATGTATAACTGTTTCTTAGCCGTTATTATTGAAGGAATATCAGAAAAGATCAACAAAATTGAGACTATCATGACTTTACTGGATATTAAGGTAATTGAGATTCACACACATCTTGAGCATATTTGATGGCAATTGAAAATGCAATTTAGCCATACTAGTTATATAGAGGAAGCGGATGAGGAGATGTATCTTAAACAAAAGTGGATTGAAGAAGATAATATTAGAGCTTGTCACCACCGCCCGTTTTATCAACTTTATATTCCGATTGCCCCAGGAGAGACTAATAAAATATCGAAGTTTGTCTCATCAAATGAAGAGTGGAATTAAGTTCTATGTTTGAGTTTGTTTGTTTGGAGTTATTGTGTTTATGTGTTAGTGTTTATTTTTAATGTTTTTGACTTATATGTGTTAATTGTTTAAGTTTGATAGGTGTTTTTAATTAGAAGATTTTCTCATCCGAGACTATTTGGAGTGAGAATTAAGTGTTTATGTACTTGTACTAGTTTGTGAATGAATGTATATGTTTAGTGTTATTTTTGTCTCGAATTGAATTGAGTTATATGAGAGAATTTTGAGAGAGAGGAGAGTTGTAGGAGATGAAAATAGTCATTTAAGTGTTATAAGACCATTTAGGGCTGGTATACTTAGGCTAATAGTGCATTTTACTTAAATTTAAAAATCTAAAAAATCATGCACTGGCGCTTAAGCGCCACATTCTCGCACTTAAGTGCGATGTAACTTGAGAGGTAGGCGCCTAAGCGCCACTTACCCGCGCTTAAGCGCTGGTTAACGAAAACTGGTTTACAAACGGTAAAAGTGAAATTTAAACCTGAAAATCACCATTTTCACCCTCCCTGTCATCTTCTTCCTCTCGAGTTCGTGATTTGGAGAGCTAAAGCGAGCCATTAATTGAAAATTTCTTGGTGGAATTGAGCAAAATTTGCTAGAATCCAGATTTCTTAAGGTAAGAGCTTTACTTCTATGTAAAAATTTTAAATTTTCACCATGTATTTTGAGTACATTTGGAAGAACCCAAAAATTACTATTTATGGTAAAAATGAGGAAAAATCTATGGAAATTTCATACGAAGTGTAGTTTATACTTATAAGAGTTAATTTTAGTGGATTAGACTTGATTTTTGAAGTTATTATGGAATTTTATGAAAATTTGTAGAATGACATCGAGAATGAAGAGGACCAAAGGAAATGACCACTTTGATTCGAGCAAATTTTTGAGTTTGAAGGCTCAAGATAGGTAAAGCGATACTTTGCAATCACGGAAACTTATCCAGGAGCAATGTTTCAAAAGTCCAGGTGGATTTGTAAAAGATCTAATCGTTCGCAGACAGTGAAACGATTCTGCTATTTTTCTACTGTGGCAGTTATTTTTGTACTTCGAGAGTTTTATGCAAACCTGCCTGAAGCTGAAGAGGATCGAGCATGGTTCAAGGAAAATTGGTACCTTTTTCACCAGAGGTAATCAATATGTTTTACCATTTGCTACCTGAGACTTTGTGTTTTTATGCAAACTATAGTCCGACTGAGATGGAGCTAGATGAGATTATTTCCTACTTGACTATTGGAAGAGGACTCTGGAAGATCACAAATGAGAGGAGAGTCAACTTTGCCACGTCAAAGTTAAGTACACCATCCAAGGCATGACACTATTTTATTTTTGCCCGTCTATTACCTACAAATCATCTCAGTGAAGTTACCAGAGAGAGCAGCGTTAAAGTATTGTATCTAGGAGGGAAAGTTCATCAACATTGGAGCTTTGATTTATCATACTATCATCAGTTCTACCACTGCCGCTACTACTGCAGGTCTGGAATTTGCTTCCTTAATCTTTTTTTTGTGTGAGCAGACTAGAGTAAGATATGATAGCTGGGAGGATGTACTGTTGCCTTTAAAGCTAATTACTAGTGTTAATCTGAAGTCGTATTCAAAGCATTCTTTTTTTGGCTGGAGAGGAGTATTTTCAAGGAGCTATGGAATGACAACATCTGCTGCTTCTACCTCTACTGCTTCTAAATCTAGATCATCTACCTCAAGACCATCTACTTCTAGAGGTCATTCTACAGAAACTCAAGATCAATTATTACAGTGGATGATGGATAATATCAATTATACCATAGATAAGGTACGGAATTTAGAGCGTTTTGCAGATCATATTAATGGGTATAATAGAAGAAAAAGTGAGTATGAAGAGAAATTTCACTCATCTTTGGAAGGCCTCATTAGGGGTAACAAAGGAGTCTAATTTCCTCCATATCCTAGATACCCTGACTATGAGCCTGCAGATGTCTGAAATAGCAGTGATTCTGAGAATTATGAGGAGGAGGACTGATTTATTTTTCTGTTTGTACTATGTGTTAGACTATGTGCTTTAGACTTGAGACTTGTGATGTGTTTTTATGTTTTAGACTTAAGACATGTATGTTTGTGTATTGGTTTAGACCTTGTGATGTGTAAGGCTTTTATTTTGTTTAATTGTATTGTGATGTTGTGTTTTGTTAGTATTTTGTTTTAATTTTTAGGATAGTAATTATTACTGTTGTGTTGAGTACTGTGTTAGTTAGTTTAGGATTGAACTTGATTCTATGTCTTGTGAAAAGTTGAAAATCTTGTTACTTTAGTTTTAAACTTTAAACTCAGAAAACTGCTACCCTGTATTTTTTTTTTATTTTGTTAGTGTGTTTGTTTTTATGTTGAGATTGGAAATCAAAGTTAGTTTGTTAGTCTGTTTTTATGTTTTTACCCGCTGCTTAAAAGTTTATTGAATCTCTACATGCTGAATTGAAATTAAAATGATAGAAAATTGATCAAAAATTAATTTTACTCATGTTTTTAGTTTTATACTTGTATAATTAGGGTATAAAAATTTCTGTAAACATGTTATTTCAAATTTTCATTCCCGCTTATATATATCTGCTACTAAAGTATTTAATCTTGTTAAAAATTTAAGTTTAGGGGGGATGAAAAATATTTTTAAAACCTGAATTTTATTTGTTCTTAAATGTGTTGCAAGTGAATTTGATTTGAAAAGAAAAATAATAATGTATATGAAGTTATATTAAGGAAGTAAAATTTGATTTTAGAAATGAGTAAGAGAAGTTAGTTAAAATTTTGAGTAATGAAGAAAAAACTTCAGTTAAAAATTTTTAGTGTGAAAAAATGTTAAATATAGTGTAACTATCATTAATAAGAGAAATTGTATTTTTGAAAAATTTAGAAATTTAGACTTTTATTTTTATTCTTAAATTTATTTTATTAAAATAATTTTCAAAACTATTATTATATATTTAAGTAAAAGTCTTATATCAGGACTTTGCTTTAAGAAAGGAGAAGTGGAATTCAAAATCATTAAAGACCTATCCAGATGTAATAATCCTTGCCTAAAGAAGAAAAAAAAAAGAAAAATAAAAAGAAAAAGAAAAAAAAGAAAGAAGAAAAAGAAAAAGAAAAAGAAATGAGTAAGGGAGGAGAATCTTGAGGATTAGTGTCTAATAAAAAATTGGTTCCACATTTGATCTTTTCAAAGTATAAGACTTGAGAAACTCTTAAACTTAAAGATATATTATAGTAAGTAAAATTATTTTTAATAAATATATTTAAGTGGAGATAATAAAAGGACTAAATTCTAAACTTGGAGAATCTACAATATTTTTGAATTAGATAAGAACACATATTTTCATCTTTCTTAACATTAAAAATTTCTAAACTTTAAGTTGGTCTCATTTACTGAATATTTTTTCTAAATTGGACTACTATATTTCTAAATCTAAATTTTAGTAACTCCTAAAGAAACTCATATACATATCATACTTATTTAGTTTTTAAAGATTGAAGTGTCACTTGAGGACAAGTAACATTTTAAGTTTGGGGAATTTTGATACACCTAAAATATAGCTTTTTGACACATTTTTATTTCTAGTTTTGAGATATTGAGCTTTAATGGAAGGTATTTGTGTGTTTTTCTTTCAGGTACAAGTAAGAAGTTGAAAAATACTAAAAGGGGTAAAAAAGGATCAAATTTGGAGCAAAAATGTGAAATTTGTGCAAAAGTGTTTTATCGCCTAAGAGCCAGATCCGACGCTTAAGCGCCAGTGAAACAAAGAAGGCCGCACATAAGCGCAAGAGACAGTTATTAGGCAGTTTTCTTTATTTGGCTGAATTTTGAAGAGACGTTTGAGGCAACTATTGGCTAAAGAGGGTGGTTATGTCCATTAAGAACGAAAATATTATTAAAAGACTTGTGAAACGAGGCATCCCTTGGAGAATACATCAAATTTGGACATATTTTGAAGAATTTCCAAGGCACCTCTTGGAGATTTATAAAAGAAGGAAGTTTTTACATATGAAGTGGGTGCTTGAAGAGAGGGAGAGTGCTGGAGTCTTGAGAAGATTGTGGAGAGATTCAGGTACCACAAAATTTACTTTTTCCTTTTGTTTTTAGTTTTATTTTGAGAGTTTAAAGAGTTGTAAAAGAGAAGAGATTCAGAGGAACTTTAAGAGTTTGGTGGAAGATTTGAGATAAATTTTTATCTTTATTTTTAAACTACTTTTGGTTTTAATTGAGACTTATTGTTGGTTTGACAATAACTTTTACTTTTAAACTAAAGTGCGGTTTTGTTTTTTCCATGGATTCTGAGTAGTTTTTTTATTTTTCTGCTTAAAATGATAAGTAATTAATGTTTTGGATGGAAGTTATGGAGAGTAATAATCTTTAATGTTGGAAGAAGTTGCGATGATTCAATTCCATGCACTTCATTTGCTTCTTTATCTGACCCATCTAGATGTTAAAATTTGTTGATAGAACATGTAAGAACCGAGCTGATATTATTTCAATCAACAATTGAAAAGAAACACATGAGGTTGTATGAATGAGAATGTAATTCATATGATTTAGTGCAAATAAATAGGAAGATGAACTTTGAAGGGTGTAGAGTTAGAGGAATTTAAAGTGACAGGTTAAAGCCCCCAACTTGATTTATTGTTTTAGGTTATGATACGAGATTTTAGCCCCTAGGTAGAGGGAATCGAGGGAACTCTAGAGTGAGAGCTGGTATCTTTCCTGCCTAATAGGTTTTCAGAACTATTCAAACTTTAAATTAGCCAATGTTCTTTATAGCATCTCTAGTAAGGGTAAAGAATGTTTTTTATTTGGCACAACACAATTTGCATACTTTCACAACAGAATTCCTATACTTATTACTGATTCAAGACAACACAATTTGCTTACTTTAACAACATAATTCCTATACTTATTACTGATTCATGAAACGGATAAAGATATTTTCATAATCTGTGCTTTTCTTTTACATAAACTAAAGTTATTTAGAAGTTGTTACTGTTTTGTCAAAATATCAAAAATACAAAAAATATTTGAATTTTTATTACTGTCAAATTATCTATAGTTTAAATAATATTCTTTTTAGAATAGAAAGTTTGTTGTTCAATAGTGCATTTTGCATATTTTTCCAGTGGGTTCGATGTTCTCGGCTTAATCAAAAAGTCTTATATTACTTGATAACGATACGTATAATTGCATAGTATCCCAATATATATATAAATTAAAAAGTTAAATTCTTATTTTCTCCAGGATCAAGTTTTTAGTACTGTTGTAAAGTAAGAAAATATAGGTGAAAATATAATCGCATACATTCTTATACTATTGCATATAAGTAGTTTTGGGATCACACCGCCTTCCCAAACTTATAATTTAACCTGCACAAGTCACAAGAGAAATTCGTACACATGAATTAATGAATTATAAATTTTATACATAAACTTTGTACGATTAATATCATATGAGCAAATAACATTTTCATATTGCAGGAAAAAAAGTACTATACCTTAGTCACAACTAGATAATATTGATATAAATTGAAACTAAAATAAAATATCATTCAAGCATTTTACAAAAAAAAAAAAACTAAAATAGTTAAAAGTGTAGGTTATAACAAATAATCACAAATAAAAGTTTTCAACACAACATGCCCTAAATACATAATCCCAACACATCACAAAAATCAAAAGAATATCCTTAGTCTAGTGATACGCTTAAAAAATGACTACTTTTTCACATATATTTTATGCCCAATTTTAATGATTTTTAATGATATTACACTTTAAAGGAAGATATTTTATATATTTTTAGTTTTAGGGACAATAAATTGAGTTTTGTAGAAAAAGAAGCAAAAACGGGTCAAATTGGAGAAAAAACGAGCAAGAAATAAAATTCTGTCTTGGCACATTTAGATATCTCTTTCTATGCTTAATCTCTTTTTCACTTCTCACACATTTTTAAATGAAATTACACTTTAAAGGAATGTTATTTTATGCTTATTTTGTAGATCTATCTGTTAGGAATGCAACACAACACAACTGAAACGGGTCGAAATGGAGCCAAACGAAGCAAAATGGTGAAGCAGTTCAGGGTGGGTGCCGACAACGCCAGAACGGGCACCGACAGTGCCAGAGTGCAAAATAATAATGCCAAAATAGCGCTGACAGTGGCCAAAATGGTGCCGACAGTGCCCGCAATGGTTGGGACGTGATCTTAGGTAAATTTCTAGAAGATTAAATGTATTTGGACACTTTTTGGAAGGTTTCTTGAGGCATCTCTTGGGAAATTCGTCCCTACACTAGAATAGAGTGCTTTTATGTCAGAAAATGTGGTGTGTGTGAGTGAGAAAATGTGGAGAATGTTTAGAGATCTTAGAATAGGAGTAAAAATGTAGATTTCTACCTTTTTGGAAAGATTGGTGAGGGGATTTTGAGAGAATCTGTAAGGGAATGTTCTAACATTGTATGGATCAGCGGGAGACTTTATGGGAGAGTATTTCATTTTTCTTTCAAGCGGAAAGAGCTAAGTATTATCATCTTCATTATCTTATAATTTCTTAAACACTTATCTAGTGGATTTTCTTAGATTTAATGAAGTTTTTTGTTGTGTTTTCTTCATACTTTGTGATGTGTTTCTCTTACTCTTTCTTCTTTTTTGGAAATAGTGGCATGAGAAGATTTTGTCGTTATTTTTCTTTTACTTTTCTTTTACGATGAGTAGGATTCATGTTTAGCATATTGGGATGAATGCTAGAAGAAGTTTTAATTATAATTTGTGATGGTCTTTCAACTCCGCTCTTAATTTACTTTTTGATCTGGCCAATTGAATTATTAAAATATATTGTAAAACATATGATCTGGGAAATGAAGTATGAGTTCTACAACAGAGTGAGAATCACATTTAAGTCCATGAAGGAGTATTTCATTCATGGAATTAAGTGCAAATAAATAAGAAAATATACTTTGTTCGGTGTAGAATTGGAGATTTCTAGGGTGACAGACTAAAAATCCACAATTCAATCTTAGTGTTTAAAAATTAAAGTGAGAGTTAGCCTTCAGGGGAAGGGAAGTGGTAGCTTTGGAATGGGAGCCAGTATTCTCCTAGCATAGCCAGGGATTTAGGGACTAAACATAAAATTAGCTAATGATTTTCTATAACGCTAAATCAAGGTAGAGAATTAAAATTGCTCCTATTTGGCACATACAATATTTAATGTATCTCATTACTTTACATTATCCAATTCACTACATAAGAATAGTAGTTTTTAACATCTTAAAGTTCTCCAAACCAACTCATCCAAAAATGATTATCTTTAAAATTAATATTTAGATTTAGGAATAGTTACTATCCTTACATTTAACATTCACATTTAGGAGCAGTTGTTAGATAAAACACCATTTTAATCGACATTCTAAACTAAGGACTAATATTAGTAGACTGGAATTTGACTAAGGGCAACTTTCCTTGCTTCCTTGTGGGATCGATATTCCGGGATTAATTAGAAAGTCCTATATTACTTGAAGTGATACATGCACTTGCATAGAACCCATAGTGTGTGGACTATTTGCTATATTTTATAATATTTCAATTTTGTATATTAGCTGCTAAATATAAATTGGGTCAAGCTTTTGGTCGTCTTTTGAAAGCTAAATTACTGTGTAATTACAGGTCAGGTCAAGTTTTTGGCACTGTCTTAGGGGAATTGAATTGATATAAAACACATAGAAAAATAACACACACTAGGGGCGCATCATCTAGTGAATCCACAAAACATAAAAAAAATGTAAAGTCACAACATAAAATCGAAATAAAAAAAAAATTAAGCAGAATCAAGTCATTGTCGAGAAGATCCATCACAACATACTAGTTCCCATCCTCCTTGTCATTATTCTTCTCAGTTGGCTAGGTAATATCATTATAAGGCTGAAAGGTAGATTAGGAAACACAATCGGATTTGGCTCCACATTCTCTTAGTTGCGTAGATACATTTCTTATTAAACAATGTAGTATTAGGCTATACAATTATATTGAAGCCCATGGTACTTGTATAATGATGTGATCATTCCACAAGAACATTTTATTTCTATCGCATAATAGCTAAGTCCTAGGAAAGAGTATCAAGTTGCTATAAGATCTTCATAATGGAAATATTGGGTGTCAAGATTGAGAAGGAGTAGGTTTAGATGAACTCTCACCTCTCTCAAAGGAAGTCTTAGTATAAGTCCAAATATTTCTTTTTGAAATGGATTTAAGAGGGCACGACTGCTCTTCCTTGTTCTCATACCTAACAACTACTTTCAAAAAAAGAGCAAAAGTCACTGAAGGATGACTCAGTCCAATTGTATTCCTACCCTTTAGAAAGTTAGAGAAAGAATTATTGATCGTAGATCTTACATATATAGAATTCTGCCTCTAAATATTAGAATTTAACAAAACTCTTTCTCTCATCACTTTATTGAGATTCAAAGAAGTCTGATGTTTGGAAGAAATAAAGAAATGTTGATATTTAGACTTAACATTCAAGACATAGGCATGAAATACAATATTGTTATCGTCATGAATCATCCTAACAACATCATCTTCAATAAAAAATATGATGATTTCATCTTGAATAAAAATATAAAGATATTTAAAATATGAAGATTTTAAAGGAAATAAAATGATGAAATTAAATGAAAACTAAAGGGAAAGTAAAAAAAGATCTCACGTACAAACTAAGTAACACATATGTTATCTCCTTCACCCCCTCCTACTCCTTATTCTCCCTTCTTCTTCTCATTCTCCTTCTTTCATCTTCTTTCACCTTCTCCTTCTCCCACTTTCTCTTTGTTTTTCAATTTTGTATGGAAAGGGATAAAGAATATAATCATGGAAAATGAGAGAATAAGACTTTTACCGCTTTTAAAGGTCTCAACATTTAGGTGGTCGAGTGCAGCACCTAGGCGCCAAAATTATTCTAAAATTGGTGCAGTGTGGTGCATATGCACTAAAATTGAGGGCAACAATGCTAGTGTCTTAGATAGCGTGTAACTTCTTCGTAAAATCATGGGGTCACTACCACAGGAGTGCACCATCTAGGCGTTCAGTAGTGGCGCAGGGACCCTTGTTTTAGGAAAAAAAATCCATTAGGCCTTTATTTCATATCCATGCAAAGTATGCATTGAAATCCTCTTAACATAATCATCTAAACTAGTAATACAAACATCACATTTTATGTTAAAAGAAAAATAAAGATAAATAAATTCAAATAAAATTATGACATCACTTGGGTTGCCTCCCAAAAATATGCTTGGTTTCATGTCCTGAACTAGACAATGTTAGATAAGCTATTCAGGATGATCCAAAGTTAGAGTTTCCTTACAACCAATCCCATCACCCCCTAAGTACAATTTTAGTCTCTGAAAAATTGACCTTAATACTCAAGTAGTTTTTCTATCCTCAATATCGATAACTCCATATAAATAAAACTTAATTATAGAGAATAAACCGAACCACCTAGTATTTAGTTTTTACGAAAATAATTTTAAATTTAACATATACAATATAACCTCATGTCCAAGTTCAAAAAAAATTATTACAAGCTTCTAATCATGCTATTTTTCATTTACTCTTTATAGATCATAACACTCTCATAAGCTTCCAGTCTAATCTCTTTTACTAGTTCAACTGTAATAACATTTTTTCTAATGTATCTTTAATATTATAGTTAAATTATTTAGCTTCCTAGTATGTTTTATGGTCTAGCTCAACTATCACGTGACCGTTATTTCCAAAAATCAACATATATGGGGGCATTCCTTAGGGTGTCTTATAAGTTGTCTTAAAGGTCAATACAACGTTGTCTAGCCTAAGAGACCAAGTCTTCCCACTTGGATTAAGATTGTTCTCTAGAATTTACTTGAACTCTTTTTTAGAAAACTATGCTAATCCATCGATTTGAGGATGGTAAGCAGTAGAAATTTTAGGTTTAATTCAAAATTTAGCCAACAATGTCTCAAATATTTTATTGTATAAATTTCTTCCTCCATCACTAATTATAACCCTAATTGTTCCAAATCTAATAAAACCATTCTTATTTAAAAAGTTCATAACATTCTATGAATAACATTTGGTTAAAGCTATAACTACAATTCATTTTGAGACATAGTCTACTGATACCAAGATGTAGACCTTTCATAAAGAAGGCACAATTTACACTATGAAATTTATTTCCCAAACATTAAATAATTGAAATTCTAATATATAATTAAGTGTATCTCATACTTTTAAGTAAAATTGCCTCCCATCTAACACCAACCACATTAAAATAATCATTAACATCTTTCAATATGGTCGGCCTGTAAAATCATGATTTTAAAATCTTTGCAGTTGTTCTAGATCCTTTGAAACACCCTCCAAATTTAGAGTTGTGGCAAGCTTTAATAATCACATGGATTCATTCTAGTAGTTCATACCTTCTATAATTTGATCATCACATTTTCTAAATATTTATGTTCATTCTAAAAGTAAAGTTTAGCATCACAAATGAACCTCTTCCATTGGTTATATGTTATATCAAATGGGGTGATACCATTAACGATATAGTTTACTATTTCAACTTAACAAGGAATGATTTATACAACAATTTTAAGCAGTTATTCTTTAGAAAAAAATAACATTTATATCTTTAAGATGTTCATAAGAGTTTTCTTGTTCTTAATAAGACATGATCCCCATTGATTCCAACTATCAGGATAGGTTGATTTTCAAAGGTAATCTTGGTGCCTCTAACACAAAACATATATCTATCTATAATAGGACACACTAGCAACATATGTCCAGAGAACTCAAATGGCTATGGTGCTCTCAGCTCAAGCATTCCATTTCTTTCTTTGTATGGAGAGCTTTTCCTTCATTACTTCCAACTAATGATATTTTGAAGTTGCAAGGCTTATTGCTACCTTTCATCTATTACCTTTGTATGACTGAAGAGAAGTCCATCCCTCATCTATTTCTCTCATGTAAGTATATCAAAGAGGTTTGGGATCTATTTAGGATTCTTTTCAAATCTGATCTGTCTAGACGCCACTACAAAACTACTTATGACCATTGGCTGAAGTGTTATATGTTCAATAATCCTACTACTAGAATATTACCAATCATCATTGTTTGGTTCATTTAGATGACTAAGAATGGCATCAAGTATGATAAGATTTATTCTATATTATCTCCCCATGTAAATTTTGTTTTGGCACTTGCCTACTAATAGAACATTATGAATTTCAACAAGGGCATTAAGCGTAATATCATATCAATATCTATGGTGCTAAAATATGTTCAATGCTTGTCTATTGATAAACATGGACCTCTCTGATTTTCTGTAAAAGACCTTCTCTCAACTGGATAAAGATTAATGTGGATGACAATTTTACTCATTCTACTGCTGGTGCTGGTGAAATATGTAGGGATCATTTGGGGGGGACTATTTTGCTATTTGTTGCTCACATCCAACATATTTCTCCTTTGGTTTATGAAGCCTTTGTTTAATAATTTCTCTTAAAGTGGTTGCTTATCTTCATTGGCCTTACTAAGTGATTAAAGAATTAATGAAATTGCTACTTTATTCTCAATGCTTCTCATTGGAGGATCCTGCTCCTCATCAAACAGTTAACTAAAATTTTTCATACCAATAATGTCCCAATTGTCATATGTTCCCAGAGAAAGAAATTGTTCATCTGATTGACTTGTTAGGTATGCTGCAACTAATGATACTATATTTTTTTATACTTCTCCTCATCCTCCTTTGAAAGTTTTGATCTTTAGGGATGGCCTTAATCTTCTTTATGTAAGGACTTATAAGAACTTTTTGTAACTCTCTTTTTATATATACAAGTTTAAGTTTTGCTAAAAAAAATTGTAGTATACTACCAACTTTTCAGTACCTTTCTTATCGACTTATAAGAATTTTTTGTAGCTCTCTTTTTATACAGACAAGGTTAATTTTTGCTAAAAAAATGTACTATGCTACCTGCTTTTCAATACCTTTCTTATCGATTACCTACTTTCCTTACCTACATTTCAGTACCTTTCTTAAATACTTATAAGAGCTTTATGTTACTCACTTTTAATATAAATAAGGTTAAGTTTTGCTAAAAAAAATGTAGTCTGCTACCTACTTTTCAGTACCTTTCTTATCTACCATCTCTGTATCGAATTCCTGTAACATAAGCTTCCAACAAATTAATAGTGCTTTAACATCCTTCCTAATTATAATAAATTTAATTGAATGGTGGTCGGTATGGAATTTAACTTTATTTTCTATCAAATATAACCTAAATTTATCAAATGTGAATACTATAACGAGTAATTCTTTTCTATAGTGGTATACTTCACTTGCACTTCAATCAAAGTCCTATCACACAGTTTATCACATGAAATATGTTATATCTCCTTTTGTTCTAGCACAACCCCTACAACATATTCACTAGCATAACACATAAATTCAAATGAAAACTCCAAATATGGTTCTAAAATAATTGGTACAGTGATTAATTTTTCTTTTAAACTCTCAAAAGCTGATAGGCATTCTTCATTAAACATAAAAGACACATCCTTCTTTAAAAAAGAGTACAAAGGTTTGATATCATAGAGAATTCTTTAATATATCTATGATGAAATCCTATGCGCCCAAGAAAAATCCTAATATGTTTAATAGACATAACCTAAATTTTTGTCCAATATGTGTCCATCCCTTCTCTGATAACTTATGGCTAAGGAAAATACCTTCAAAAATTGTAAATTAATAATTATCGTAATTCAACATAAGATCACTTTCTTCACATCTTTAAAAAATTCTTATTAAGTTTTAGAGATAAGCATCAAAGGATATACCAAATACAAAGAAGCCGTCCATAAAAACTTCTATGCCTTTTTCTATTAATTGTAAATAAATCACCATTGTGCATCTTTGAAAAATCTTAGGGGTGTTATAAAGTCCAAAAGTTTTTTTCCTAAATTAAAAGTTTTGTAAAGACTAGTAGAGGAGGTCTTATCTTGATCTTCTAGATCAATAAAATTTGATGGTAACTAGAATATTCATCTAGAAAATAGTAGTTTAGGTGCCCCACTAATCTATCTAACATCTTGTTAAAAAACAATAAGGGAAAATTATTTTTCTTAGTCGCTTGATTAAATTTGCTATAATTTATACATATTCCTCATCCTGTAACACTGCTAATGAGTATAAGTTTTTTCTTATCATTCTTTACTCTTATCACTCCACTTTTCTACGGACCACATTGAATTGAGCTAGCTCATGCACTATTTAAAAGGGGATAGATGATTACTGCATCTAATAACTTAAATATTTCTTTAATTTACCACTTCTTTCATAATAGGGTTTAGTCTACTCTAGGGATCAACCTTTGGTTCTTTGTTTTCTTCCATCAAAATTATATGCATACATAGTTAAGGCCTAAAACAATTTATATCAGTCATAGTTCACCAAAAATTTCTTCTAAAATTTCTCAATACTCTTATCAAATTTGTCTCTTTTAAATCAATGAAATCAGAGGAAAAAATGATGGCAAAGTGGAATATTTCCTTAAGAATGTGCATTTCAAATATCTTTGGAGAACCTCAAGTTTTAATTTAGGCGCCTCAACTATTGACACTATTAAGGGTTAACATTAGCCAAGGTATTTAAGATCTCAAAACTAGCCCTAATCACTCTAGGGACTTCTTTAATAGTAGAGTTGATACTTCCTTACAATTTGTGTTATTTTCTTAATCAATCCTTGCTCTATAAAGCCACCCTCCAAAGTATTTGTCTTCTAATTAACCCATCTACCAATTCTAACTTACAACACGAATGATCACTACAATCTTGGGACTATTTAATAACTTTAAATGTAACTACTTCATCATTAAATAACATAGTCAATTCCCTATTCCGAGTATCAATCATCGTCTTAACAGTGGCAAGAAAAGTTTTATATAAGATTGTGGGAATCTTATTATATTCCTCCATATCTAGAACTATAGAATATACATGAATATAAATTTATTCACCTTCATCAATACATCCTCTATAAACCTCCTAGGATAAGACAATGATTGGTTAATGAGTTTTAGGGTTATAGTGGTAGGACAGACTTCTCCAAGTCTTATTCACTTGAAAATTGATGAAGTCATAAGATTTTTTCTCTCCTATAGCACAAGAGGATGGTAAAACTACAAGGGTCTTTATTTTTTAATAGAAGCTTCTTTTAAAGAATTGTTTTATACCTTTCACTCAAATCTACAGTATCAAAATCACATAGTTTCCTTTTCTTATTAAGAATATTTTTCATGAGTTTGACATAACTATTCATTTTCTCCAAGGCTTTCATTAAGGGAAGTTAATTATAGGTTTTCAAACACATCAAAAAAACTTAAGAATTGCTGATCAAACTTATGTTTTTCAAGCCTCTAAGAAAATTTTGAAGGTGGTCATTCTAGTTTCTTCCAAGCATGGGAGTCTAATTTTCCTATGTTAGGGATATGTTTTAACTAAGTCTTTTAAGCTCAAAGTTAACTTCTTATACACTATGCTTCTTTCTAGTTACTTCCTCTAGCCACTTCTCAGTTTAATTACTTTCACATGCTCATTTTCTTCATCTTTGAAATTCATTTAGTATTACTAGCATGGGTTCATTGGGGCCTGCTGCCTAGTGAGTTCACTATCTGTCCTAATTAAATTTTAGTATTTCTTAATACTACTACTTAACTCTATAATTGATTCCTCATTTTCGTTATATTCTCTTCCAACGGGAAATTTTTTTCCTTAAACTCTATATTTGAAGTTAATCCTCGTGAGTGAATTGGTTTTGGGTTGTCACTACCCAAATAATGCAATTACCTACTAAATTGGTTAGGTGCTCCTCCACTATTAAGTTCCTAAACCCTGATTATTATTATTACAATTAAAGTTTGAGTGATTCTTCTAGTCTTGATTGTTGGTGTTACAATACAGGTTATTAAACATATTGACTATATCATTTATGGATTCTATAAGCACAACACTAGGATAAACTAGTTGTTCATAAGTGTTTTCCTCTATTACCACTAATTCAACTGCAAAAATCAACCTTAAATTGTCTAACTTCAGAGTGATAGTTGTTACTTGAGAGATTATGATTGTTAATATGTTTGTATCTTGCATACTAACTACCTTCTAAAGATTGACTCTATCTGAAGAACATTAAAAATTATTGTTGCCATCTCCTCAATAGTGAATATGCTTCTTAAAATGACTTTGACATGAGTGAGCCCAACTGTATTATTGATTATTGATATTAATGATCCTACCAGCCTGTTATAAAATATATGAATTATGAGCCATTCTAGTAAGGTGTGGTAAGGAAATTTCCTAAGCAGATCCTTAAATCTCTATGAAGCACATTGATTGTTCTCCATCTAATTGAGTGAATGATGTGATATCATTCTTAAGTTTTGTAATTTTTGATGGAGGGAAAAACATTGCGAGGAATATTCAGGCTAATTCATTCCATTTCGTAATAGACTCTGGTGCTAAGGAATTGAGCCACAACTCAGGCTTACCCCTAAGTGAGAAAAGAAAAAGTCCAAGTCTGGTAGCAACATTAGAGACACCACTATATCAAAAGGTAGCACGTAATTCAAATAAGCTAGCTAGGTGAATGTCAGAGTCCTCTATGGGTGATCCCTCGAACAAGTTATTTTGTATCATTTGCATAATGACATATTTGAGTTTGAAATAGTTAGCTACTATGTAGTCTAGGAATGACATGGGTTTATGTGTATTGTGTTCCTCCTAAGGTATGTTTTTCATCTCTAATAACTTCTTTTTAAGTCTTCTTAATTTTCTAATTTTTTAAACATTTTTTCTAGTTCTAGGACATTTTTTCAAGTTATGTAGTTTGATTCTTATGCATACACAAATACAAATATCTAGTGAACAACCTAACCTAATAGATACATTAAGCTACAATCAATTAACTAAAAAAAGGATAAGCATATAAATGTAATGAAATTAAAAAATAAACAAATTAAAATATTTTCACATAAATAAAAATGTTGTATAATAGTTGTACTCAATTAAAACCAAAAGCAAGAAGCACTTGACACACTATGTTTGGATTATCTTATAAAAAGTAATAAATAGATTAAATTAAATGTACAACACTACAATTTTCATTAAGGTAATCTGCTATAGTTTATGGCAAGGCTATTAATGCTTCTATTAATTATGGTAAGGATACCGATGCTTCTATTAATTATTTGACATAGATTCTTGAAATCTATAGAAAGGATTTTAATTTGAATATTAAAATGGAAAATTTTTTTATATGCTTTTCTAAATTGTTGATATTTCTACTATGTTTTATGTCTCAATATTCATTTTACTATGAAAGCTTTAACTTGGGATTATTCGGGAGTTTCTATGAAGCCCTATTGACTTGTTGTTTTGGAATGAAATAAATTATTATATAAACTACATTTTTGGTCAGCTGGTTGGAAATAAGAATTACTTTCTTTAACAGATAGACTTAAGCTTATTAAACATATTGTTTGGAGTTATGTTTAGTATTGGTTTTGTTCCTCTAACATACCTTAAGGTTTCATAAGAACAACAATTATCTTATTTGTAACTTCTTACACAATAAAGATAATGTTAAGAATTTGAATACCATTTCTAAAAAACTAACAATATGCCTTTGTGTAATGGTGTTCTTGGTCTTTCTTCCTTTGATAATATTAGTTTTATTTCTAAAAAAAAATTATTTGAGAAAATCATAATTTTAAGTATATTATTGCAAATTTGTTGATGGATCATTATGGGCCTATTTTGTTTATGAATCGCTCTAAATCCTCAATTTTTTACAAGGAGGTATAAAGTGGTTTAAAGATCAGAACATGTTTAATTTTCAATATAACAATTTTTATTTCACTATGACACTTGGTTTTATGGCATGTCTCTTTTTGAAAGATCTGAGAATAATATCTTCAATTGATTTAATTACCATCTCAAATTAAGATTTCTGAAATTATTAATAACAAGTGTGGGTTATTAATGCCAACGTTGTTACTCTTTTTAATTGTATTAATGACATTCTTAATATTCCTATTAAGGATGGTTATTCTTACTTTTGGAAAGATTCAAATAATTATTCTCGAAGTTATGTATACTTCTTTCTATATGAGTGTCATTATAAGCTTGATTGGTGGAATTTTTTTTTAAGGGTTGTTATTAAGATTTCTTATCATATCTAAAAATTCTTGCTTAAAGGCCTCATAAATTTTGATATTTTGTATAGTAGAGGGATTCATGTTTCTCTAATTACACGCTTTGTTGTAATTGCATAAAATCTCATTATCATCTTTTTTTTAATGCCTATTTTTCTCATGTTCTGATTAAATACCATGTTCCTTTTGGGAACCTATTTATTTCTCTTAGTAAATTATTTCATGTTATTCATTATGCTGATACTATTTCTTGTCATATTTTAAAGAAATTTTTACTTCTTGTTGCTCTTTCCACATCTTATTCTCATATGGTTTGAAGGAAATAGCATTTTTTTAGGAATATTTAAAGCTCTATTCATATGACTAGTAATAATATTCACTAGATTATGAGACAAAGAGAAAAATATAAATGTTTAAGACTGAAATTTCATTTTTATATTAGAAATTTTATCTTTTTAAATATGGTTGTTTTTCTTTAAATCTATTATAGTTTTTATGATAGTTTTTTTTTTGTCATTGTTATAGCTGTGTTGGTTGATTGGGTTTTGGCATCTGTGTCAGTTATTTTTCCTTTCTGTAAGTAAGGTGGGTTGTGGGTTGATGTTTTTTTTTTTGCTTGGATGTTTTTCTGTTTTTCTTCTTTGCTAATTTGAACATATTAGTTCTTCATCTTTGCATAAAGAAGGGAGCTTGGTGGATCTATGATAATATCCAACAATTTACTAAATTACATCATACTTATGAATATTTTTTAACTTTTGTTTTAAGATATTGATAGTGCTTGGAGTGAATCTTAAAGTTTGTTTGCAGGTATGCAATTATTAGCTCAAGGTTTTTCTTGTTTTTATTATTATGTTATTGATGTTCTTTTGAGGGTTTCATTTTTTTTGGAACTACTTTATTTTTGGATGTTGTATTGTTTTAGGTTCTTTGGCTCTTGTTGGTTTTCTGCTGAGGGTATTGTTTGATTATCATGTTATATTAGTCTATTTTTTAGGACGAAAGCTGTTAATGGTGTTTTTGTGTTGCATAGCTTTGTTATGGTTAGTTGCAACATCTTGAAATCTTTGCGGATATGGTACACTGTGTTGGTTTGAGAGTGAAATTTGAAGTGATTAGTCTGAAGCAGTTTCAGTTTTCCAGTTGTTCATTACTGGTGGTGTTAGAAGCTTGCAGATCCAGTTTCTTATGTCAAAAGATCTCTTTTCTCAATTTTCAATATTTCAACTTTTATTTTATATTAACATCAAATTTTAAAAATGTAATTTGAATTTTTAATATTTTTTTAGTATTTTTTTGTTTATTATTTCGAAGTTCATGTAACTTAAATTTAATATTTATCCAAAATAGAATATAATTAGTGAGTGTGTCCAAAGTTTAGGTCATTTTGTCTCAGTATATCATTTTTTTATATTCATTTTGTCTTAGTATATCAAAAATGGGTCAGCACAAATCTCAAAGATGTCCCACAACCGGAGAAAGAAGACAATGCTGCATTGTCGGAGGCCTACCAATGACAATCTAATATCCCATGCCTAGCTGGCTAGCCCCTACAGACTATGAGGAAAGCATTTACCAGACGGATGGAACACGATGAACTTCTTAGAAATCAACCTGTCGGCACAAGACTCACGTACATAGATCTAACTTTTTTTTATAGTCCGACTAGATAGCAAGGTGAATCACTCAGCTCCAAAACACTTGGCCTGAGCTTTTCATCCTATCTATGTAGTGATAAAATCTCAATAAATTGTTAGATCGATAGTTTACATTGGGCCCCTAGTGAACAGCTACCCAACCAAGTTGAAACAAGGTATAAGGCTTTCATGGACACTCCTCTGTCACACTGAAAGACTTCTTAAGGACCTGACCTGGTCTAGTCGAGAGCCTTTAAGACTCCCAGCCCAATACACATCTATTGACTAAAATACCTCTATTTTATCTACATATACACTGAGTATATTATGTAATTATATATCCTCTCATTCCTATAAATTGGGTTCCATTACATGACTAAAGGTTACACAAAGTAAATGTAGTATATTGTGCTTTCGCTCTCCTCGCACTCTCTCTTCCCCTTCAGGGATTTATTCATTAGGTGTGTCTATCAAAAAATTTTGGATTTAAAATCCTAAAAGTTGCGATGAGTTTGGACTCATGTCGTTGACAAGAAGAGGAGCACAATGATCTGAGAGAGAAGAGAGTGGTCAGAGAGTAACAACCAATGTAGAACATGCACGATAAGACAAAGAAGAACACATGCAGTAAGGAATATAGGAGATGAGGACTCAGATCATGGACCATGTGTCAAGTCAGATCATAGAGGTCCTAAGGGCTACAAAGCCCTAGTAGGAAGTTGAGTCCCTCACAAACAAATGTAGGAGCCCACGCAGGCGCATAGTGGTAGAAAACTAAACAATGATTCTGAGAGGGCCGATGAATCACAGTACTAGGACATCACAGGATCCAAACAAGTGGAGAAGCAACTACTTGGGAGCACTTAAACACCACAAAAACAAGAGAAGCCTTTCTCCCATCACATTTCTGAGGATGAACCCTCAGACAAGCTTATTGGGGCAAGTCAGATCCCAACAACCACATTGCCTCATTTGAATTAGCAATGTGCCTACTAAAGGTCTTAGATGCATTCAAGATTTGGTTTCTCTTTACCACTCTGAGGTTGTTAGCCTTGAAGTGGTTCCTTTTGTCCGGAAGCATTAGTAGTTTTTTAGACTTTCAAAGGCTTTTCTTAGCACAGTTCGCGAGCACCTGGGCACCATAGAAGAACGTACGGGTCATGTGAAAGATGAAGTAGAGGCCAAATAAGAACTTATACATTTATATCCTTCAATTCTAGAGGGAAACACAGGAGCTAAAAGAACTTCTCGTGAAGGAGGAAAACATCGTATGGAGAAAATCAACTTATTTGCAAACCTATAGTGCATGTTATAAGTCAAAGTGACACAAGGGCAAGAGGTTATTTTCGCTACATTGAAGCATGGGAAAAGAGTCAAAGCACACTCACACATTGATGAACAAAAAATTAAACATGCATATATGAATATATTAAAAAAAACAAATATTACATAATTTTTGTCTGGTTACAATCATTCACCTGAGATGAAAATTTTTCCTATAATGACTACTTATATAGAAAAATATTTTTCAAAACTATCATTTTTCTGCTCACTCAAGACATACCCCAACTTAGACAACTATTCGTACATCAACTCTCCTCCTATACTAACTTTATCTTTTCTATTCATCTCATAATATAACCGAGAAATTGAAATCTCTTCCCATATGGCGGTTAACTTGGCCCTTAGAGATGTCAATGGCTTGGAAGAGTGACCTAACGTGCCAGGTTGCAGCTAATTCTTCCTCTAACTGATCTAGTTGCACATTCTGGAGCTGAAGAAGATTAGTTTCTTAACCCAACCGAGCCTGAACCACATTATGATGAATCTTATCCAAGTCGGAAGATCTTAACACACATGTCATTCCCGCCATGCTAACCACTAGGCACATCGGTTCGTCCATGTGCATTTTTCCAGAATGCCTAGAGCCTTTAGTGAATCCCAGATACGTTGTGATTTTGGTCTAGGCAACATCAAAATTAGTAAGAAGCAGAGTCTTTGTACCCTCATTCAAAGAGGGACATATCATTTGATTTATGTCTAAGGTTGTTAAGGAGCAAGTCCCACCCTTATCCTCTTATGCTGCCGATGGAAAATGAGAGATGAACTGGTAAGTATCTTTTGAGCAAAGGTCAGGGGCATCACTTTGGTCATTGGTTGCCCGGGCCTTCAAAGTTATCATCGTAAAAGGCAGGCTTTTGATATCGCTCCATCGGAAAAATTGAAGGACAACCCGTTTTCTTTATCTGATCATCATCAGGATGTGTTTTTCCCATCGCATGATGTTTCTTCACTGGAAATCTTCCCTTCATATTTAAGGAACTCTTTGTAGGATGACCGTTGTTTGAATCCAATTAACCTACTTCGACCACTAACTCAGAAGTCTTTACCTTAAGCACAATATGTTTACCGAGCCATTCTCCTTTAAAAGGTGACTTGGCCCTCTTCTTCATGGCTTGGAATACCATAGCATGAGCTTCCTCAGTCACGAATTTGGGATGTTGTCCCTCTCCATATTCAGAGCCACAGAGAAGTTGAGGGATTGGTGCAAAGGGATGCATGAATGATGAGTCGTCTTATCTCATTTTCAATATTTTATAATGGCCTTGACATAGAAATCAAGAAGTAGTTAACTATTGTATTTTAAATTGTCTTGAAAATCTTTAATTATTTTGAATAATTAAGATTCTCTTATCCTTATCTCAGTTGTTGCCATTAACTAGAAATAAGATCAAGGAGCGTTAATATGCATAGCAAAAAAATGTGCTAACATGAATCTCGAGGATATCCTACGGAAGGAGGAAGAAGACATTGAGGCATCGTGTGTGTGTGTGTGTGTGTTGNTAAGGACCTGGCCTGGTTTAGTTAATAGCCTTTAGAACTCCCAACCCAATACACATCTATTGACTGAAATATCTCTATTGTATTTATATATACATTGAGTATATTATGTAATTATATATCCTCTCATTCCTATAAATTGGGTTCCATTACATGACTAAAGGTTACATAAACTTACTGTTGTATACTGTGCTTTCGCTCTCCTCGTACTCTCTCTTCCCCTTCAGGGCTCTATTCATTGAGTGTGTCTAACAGAAAATTTTGGATTCAACATCCTAAAAGTTGCGATGAGTTTGGACTCATGTCATTGACAAGAAGAGGAGCACAATGATCTAAGAGAGAAGAGAGTGGTAAGAGAGTAACAACCAATGTAGAACATGCACGATAAGACAAAGAAGAAAACATGCAGTAAGGAATACAGGAGATGAGGACTCAGATCATGGAGTAGGTGTCAAGTCAGATCATAGAGGTCCTAAAAGCTGTGCGGCCCTAGGGGGAAGTTGAGTCCCCCACAAACAAATGTAGGAGCCCACGCAGGCGAATAGTGGTAGAAAACAAAACAATGANAAATTTTTTTCCTTAAACTCTATATTTGAAGTTAATCCTCGTGAGTAAGTTGGTTTTGGGATGTCACTACCCAAATAATGCAATTACCTACTAAATTGGTTAGGTGCTCCTCCACTATTAGGTTCCTAAGCCTTGATTATTATTATTACAATTAAAGTTTGAGTGATACTTCTAGTCTTGATTGTTGGTGTTGCAATACAGGCTATTAAACTTATTGACTATATCATTTATGGATCTATAAGCACAACACTAGGATAAAATTGTTGTTCATAAGTGTTTCCCTATATTACCACTAATTCAACTGCAAAAATCAACCCTAAGTTGTCTAACTTCAGAGTGATAGTTGTTACTTAAGAGATTACGATTGTTAATATGTTTATATCTTGCATTCTAATTACCTTCTAAGGATTGAATCTATCTGAAGATCATTGAAAATTATTGTTTCCATCTTCTTAATAGTGAATATGCTTCCTAAAATGACTTTGACATGAGTGAGCCCAACCGCAGTATCGATTATTGATATCAATGATCCTACTAGCCTGTTATAAAATATATGAATTATGAACCATTCTAGTAAGGTGTGGTAAGGAAATTTCCTAGGTAGATCCTTAAATCTCTATGAAGCACATTGATTGATTCTCCATCTATTTGAGTGAATGATGTGATATCATTCTTAAGTTTTGTAATTTTGGTTGGAGGGAAAAACATTGCGAGGAATATTCAGGTGCTAAGGAATTGAGCCACAACTCAGGCTTACCCCTAAGTGAGAAAAGAAAAAGTCCAAGTCTGGTTGCAGCATTAGAGACACCACTATATTAAAAGGCAGCACATAGTTCAAATAAGCTAGCTAGGTGAAGGTTGGAGTTCTCTATGGGTGATCCCTCGAACAAATTATTTTGTATCATCTGGATAATGACAAATTTGAGTTTGAAATAGTTAGCTACTATGCAGTCTAGGAATGGCATGGGTTTAAGTGTATTCTGTTCCTCCTAAGGCATTTTTTTCATCTCTAATAACTTCTTTTTAAGTCTTCTTAATTTTCTAATTTTTTAAACATTTTTTCTAGTTCTAAGACATTTTTTCAAGTTATGAAGTTTGATTCTTATGCATACAAAAATACAAATATCTAGTGAGCAGCCTAAATTAATAGTACATTAAGCCAGAATCAATTAACTCAAAAAAAAGTCTAAGCATATAAATGTAATGAAATTAAAAAATAAATAAATTAAAAAATTTTCACATAAATAAAAATGCAGTATAATAGCTGTACTCAATTAAAACCAAAAGCCAGAAGCACTTGACACACTATGTTTGGATTATCTTATAAAAAGTATTAAATAGATTAAATTAAATGTACAACACTACTATTGTCATTAAGGTAATTTGCTATATTTTATGGCAAGGCTACAAATGCTTCTATTAATTATGGCAAGGATAGTGATGCTTATATTAATTATTTGACATAGATTTTTGAAATCTATAGAAAAAAATTTAATTCGAATATTAAGATGGAAAATTTTCTTATATGCTTTTCTAAATTGTTGATATTTCTACTATGTTTTATGTCACAATATTCAGTTTACTATGAAAGCTTTAACTTGGGATTATTTGGGAGTTTCTATGAAGCCCTATTGACTTGTTGTTGTGGAATGAAATAAATTATTATATAAACTACATTTTTGGTCAGCTGGTTGGAAATAAGAATTACTTTCTTTAACAGATAGTCTTAAGCTTATTAAACATATTTTCTGGAGTTATCTTTACTACAGGTTTTGTTCCTCTACCATACCTTAAGGTTTCATAAGAACAACAATTATCTTATTTGTAACTTCTTACACAATAAAGATAATGTTAAGAATTTGAATACCATTTCTAAAAAACTAACAATATGCCTTTGTGTAATGGTGTTCTTGGTTTTTTTTTTCCTTTGATGATATTAGATTTATTTGTAAAAAAAGTTATTTGAGAAAATCATAATTTTAAGTCTATTATTACAAATTTGTTGATGGATCATTATGAACCTATTTTGTTTATGAATCGCTCTAAATCCTCAATTTTTTACAGGGAGGTATAAAGTGGTTTAAAGATCATAACATGTTTGATTTTCATTATAGCAATTTTTATTTGACTATGACCCTTAGTTTTATGGTATGTCTCTTTTTGAAAGATCTGAAAATAATATCTTCAATTGATTTAATTACCATCTCAAATTAAGATTTCTGAAATTATCAATAACAAGTGTGGGTTATTAATTCCAATGCTGTTACTCTTTTTAATTGTATTAATGACATTCTTAATATTCCTATTAAGGATGGTTATTCTTAATTTTGGAAAGATTCAAATAATTATTCTCAAAATTATGTATACTTCTTTCTATATGAGTGTCATTATAAGCTTGATTGATGGAATTTTTTTAAGGGGTTATTATTAAGATTTCTTATCATATGTGAAAATTCTTACTTAAAGGCCTCATAACTTTTGATATTTTGTATAATAGAGGGATTCATGTTTCTCTAATTACGTGCTTTGCTGTAATTGCATAAAATCTCATTATCATCTTTTTTTAATGCCTATTTTTCTCAAGTTCTAATTAAATACCATGTTCCTTTTGGGAACCTATTTATTTCTCTTAGTAATTTATTTCAAGTTATTCATTATGCTGATACTATTTCTTGTAATAATTGAAAGAAATTTTTTCTTCTTGTTGCTCATTCCACATCTTACTCTCATACGGTTTGAAGGAAATAATATTTTTTTTAGGAATATTTAAAGCTCTATTCGTATGACTAGTAATAATATTCACTAGATTATGAGACATAAGAGCAAAATATAATTGTTTAAGACTGAAATTTCATTTTTATATTAGAGATTTTTATCCTTTTAAATATTTTTGTTTTTCTTTAAATCTATTATAGTTCTTATGATAGTTTTTTTTTGTCATTGTTATAGTTGTGTTGGTTGATTGGGTTTTGCCAAATGTGTCAGTTATTTTCCCTTTCTGTAAGTAAGGTGGGTTGTGGGTTGATGTTTTTTTTGCTTGGATGTTTTTCCTTTTTTCTTCTTTGCTAATTTGAACATATTAGTTCTTCATCTTTGCATAAAGAAGGAAGCTTGGTGGATCTATGATAATTTCCAACAATTTAATAAATTACATCGTACTTCTAAATATTTTATAACTTTTGTTTTAAGATATTTATAGTACTTGGAGTGAATTTTAAATTTTGTTTGTAGGTATGTAATTTTTAGCTCAAGATTTTTTCTTTCATTTTTTTCTTGTTTTTATTATTATGTTATTGATGTTCTTTTGAGGGATTCATTTTTTTTTTTGGAACTACTTTATTTTTGGATGTTGTATTACTTTAGGTTCTTTGGCTCTTGTTGGTTTTCTGCTGAGGGTATTGTTTGATTATCATGTTATATTATTCTATTTTTGAGGATGAGAGCTGTTAATGGTGTTTTTGTATTGCAGAGCTTTGTTATGGTAAGTTGCAACATCTTGAAATCTTTGCGGATATGGTACATTGTGTTGGTTTGAGAGTGCAATTTGAAGTGATTAGTCTGAAGCAGTTTAAGTTTTCTAGTTGTTGATTACTGGTGGTGTTAGAAGCTTGCAGATCCAGTTTCTTATGTCAAAAGATCTCTTTTCTCAATTTTCATTATTTCAACTTTTTTTTTACATTAACATCAAATTTTTTAAAATGTAATTTCAAATTTTAATATTTTTTTAGTATTTTTTTTGTTTATTATTTTGAAGTTCATGTAAGTTAAATTTGATATTTATCCAAAATAGAATATAATTAATCAGTATGTCCAAAGTTTAGGTCATTTTGTCTCAGTATATTATTTTTTTATATTCATTTTGTCTTAGTATATCAAAAATGTGTCAGCACGAATCTCAAAGATATCCCACAGCAGGTGAAAGAAGACAATGCTGCATTGTAGGAGGCCGACCAATGACAATCTAATATCCCATGCCTAGCTGGCTAGCCCCCACAGACCGTGAGGAAAGCATTNGTTTTGATTAATTAAGATTCTCTCATCCTTAATCTCAGTTGTTGCCATTAGCTAGAAAGAAAATCAAGGAGCGTTAATATGCATAACAAAAAATGTGTTAATATGAATCTCGAGGATATCCTACGGAAGGAGGAAGAAGACATTNTGTTTTGATTAATTAAGATTCTCTCATCCTTATCTCAGTTGTTGCCATTAGCTAGAAAGAAAATCAAGGAGTGTTAATATGCATAACAAAAAATGTGTTAATATGAATCTCGAGGATATCCTACGGAAGGAGGAAGAAGACATTGAGGCATCGTGGGTAGGGTGGGGGGTTGTTTGCATCAGAGACAATTCAATATCCCATGCCTACATGGTTGATTCCCATAAACTAGAAGGAAAGCGTTTCCCAGAGGGATGGAATACGACCACCTTTTTAGAAATCTACCAGTCGACACAAGACTCACACGAATAAACAACTTGTCGACATAAGGCTCACACGGACAAATCTGACCCTCTTTTTCTAGATTGGCTGGGTGAGTGAGGAGCATCACTCGGCCCGAAACATTTGGCCTGAGCCCTTCAAGATTCCCGACCCAATATTCATGTATTGAGTAAAATACCCCTGTCATATGTACGTGTAATAGGGGTACATTATATAATTATACATCCCCCCATTCCTATAAATACAGAGTTTACTCATTAATAAAGATTACATGAATTTATTATTCTATATTATGCTTTTGCTCTTCTTGCTCTCTCTTCTCCCTCTCAACGCTCTATTTCTTAGCTGTATCTCCCAGACAATTTTAAATTCAACAATCTCATATTTTGAGATCTATATGTTTGTACAACTTTACAAGCTCAATTGTAGTGATATCTACGTGCAGAAGTCTTAAATAATAATTTTAGGTGCATGCTCACTTATTTGTTGTATTATATATAGCCATGTGCTGTCACAAAAAATATATAGATACATAGCAAACATGTTAAGGTTCCTAAGAAAAGTTCAAGTGTCCGATTTGTAAGTTGATAGAAACTCTGGCATGCTTTACATATTACGTAGAAAACTACCTCCATTTTAACTCTTAATAAGCAATTTTTTCATGCGCATGTAGGTAAAAATTGATGTCAGGTGTTAGATATATAAATACACAGAAATTTAGTGGTGTATATGTAAATCTTCCAAAGCTTGCAGAACTTTAGGGAAGCTCGCTGAGAGTTTCATTGCGTGAGAACTGAAACGGTCTGAATAGTTTTGATTATGATATTAAAGAAACAAGAACCAAAAAAACAATAAATTCGGCCACATGGTAGTTGGAGAAGCCTGCAAGAAAAGCATATTGGACCGAATTGTGGAATATGAGAACCCTTCATTGACCGACAAAGACAACAAACAATCGCATTAATGATAGTATTCTGCCGGCAAAACTACATGTCCCCACCGCTTGTTATATACCTTTGGGCCATATTAGGTTGAAGTTCAAATCTATGGATCATTATTTGCTCTTTATTTAATATTTTTGTCACTATTTTTTAATTTCTAAGTTTCTCATTTGCTCTTTTGTGTTTTTTATGTTTATAATAACTAGATCCAACTCAAGAAGTAATTAGATTTAAATTTTGAATTGTCGTTTTAAGGCTTTGAACAATACAAATCTATTTTGGGCATTGCAACTTTAATTAAAATTCAACTCATAAATAATTAGATTTTTAGCATATTAATTTAGATAAGCAAATCAACAACAACTAAAAAAAAATGACTTTAAGATTTTATATGATAAAAATTATCTAGTAATGAAGATAGGATTTCACTAGACTCTTCCTTCATACGATGTATAGGTAACTTGTTTTTTAGTTAGCAAGAGTTCTAATCTAGTGGCTCTCATCCCCTCAGCATAACCATATATAGGAGTCAAGAGTCCATGACATCTTCTCATGTGTCTCTAGCATTATTTAGGGTGCTTCTATTTTTTCTCTCATGAGTTCTTGCATGGTCTCATAAGATAGTCTAGAGGAAGGCCGACATAATCTTAGCTTTCCTATAGATTTCTTACTTGTAACCCTTTAAAATTTTTAAAAGCGAGCTTTTAATCTGACTTAAGTTGTTAGAAATGCTTCATTCAAGCACCCATTCAACATGTAAAATTTATTAAAATAGTGGAAACAACTCATCTGCTCGTTCAACAACTCATGCACTCATAAGGGCTCCTCTTTAAGTGCTCACAATTGTGGTTCTATTTAGTTCCCATACATGCTCACTGACTTTAACCTAATGCTACATCAAATCTATCTATGAATATTAGTGTTAGAATCATTGAATCTTTAGCTATTAGCTTTGGACCTCTCCAACAAATTGTCAATCTTATAATGATTGTTGTTAAGTCTGTCAAGCGTCATAATTCACTAGCTCATGATGATTATGCTAACTTGCTCATTATGGATGACATCGGCTAGGTTAGGCACCATATATGTGTTTGCATTTTCCCTTCTTAATAGGTTATGCATAGGAACTGTAGTGACTCATCATTTTAACCAAAATTATATCTCGGAGGAATGTAAATTCTTTGTAAATAATCCATTATAAAAATTTTTAGTACCAATCTTACAGATCAACCACAACCACAACAACAACAACAACAACAACAAAAAGAACAACAAGCCTTTATCCTACTAAGTGTTGTCAGGTACATGAATACTTTTTTGTTTTGCATCCTATTGATTGTCATATTTTTATTTAAATCTAACAAACTAAGATCATTTTCTTATACAATATGCCCAAGTCTTTCTTGATCTACCTCTGCATTTTTTAACATAAGTCGAGTCTAAAACATCTAATCTCCTAGTTGGATAATGAGATAGTCGACGTTTAATGTGGCCAAAACATCTAAACCGACTCTCTCTAATTTTTTCTGCCATTGGAGCAACACCAACCCCATCACAAATATATTCATTTTGGCTTTTTTCTCTAATTGTCAAGCCACTTGTCCACCTAAGCATTCTCATTTCTGCAACACTTGACTTTGTTTTATGCTTTTTTTTTTAAAGGCCAACATTTTGCACCATAGAGCATTTTAGGTCTCACCATAATCCTATAAAATTTTCCTTTCAATCTAAGCAGTACTTTTCTATCAAACAATGCACCCGAAACATTTCTCCACTTTAACCAACCAACTTGAATTCTACTAATAACATCCCCATCTATATCACTATCACTTTGAACAAAAGACCCAAGATATATAAAGCGTTCACACCTTTTAATGATTTGATCACCCATAGTTATAGCTCCACCACTAGAGCTACAACTACTAAAATTACATTCTATGTATCCAGTTTTAGTTCTACTTAAACAAAGGCCTTTAGATTCTAATGTTGACCTCCATAATTCATTTTTTCATAATCTCTTTCTTTGTCTTATCCACAAGAAGGATATCATCAGTGAAAAGCATACGCTAAAGAACACCTCCTGTGAATGTCCAGTAAGAGCATTCATCATTAAAGCAAAAAAATATGGGCTTAAAGTCGATCCTTGATGTAATACAACTGAAATAAGAAAATTTTTGGTCAATCATGTTTCTGCACGAACTTAAGTAATAGCTATAGATTACATATCTTTAATAACTTGAATATAAGTAATACAACACCTTTATTCTCTATAATTCTCTAAACAATTTCTCTTAAAACCTTATCATAAGATTTTTCTACATCAACAAAAATCATGTGTAAATCCTCCTTATTCTCTCTGTACTTCTCCATCAAGCCACTAAAAAAATGTATTATTTCCATAATAGACCTACCTGTCATAAATCCAATATGATTATGTGAAATCTTAGTAACACATTTTAACTTACGTTTGATTACCCTCTCCCATAATTTTAACGTATGACACATCAACTTAAATCCGACTATAATATCCACATTCTTGTGCATCTCCTTTTTTCTTAAAAATAAGAACCAAAGTGCTCTTCTTCAACTTCTAAGACATCTTTTTAGTTTTTAAAATATTATTAAAGTGTTTATTAATCCAATAAACTCTCAAATCTTCTAAATATTTCCACACTTCAATTGCAATATCATTTGATCTTTCTAATTTTTCACCTTTGGTCTTCGTTAAAGCCTCATCAACTTCTTTTATACTAATGTGATGTTTAAAATAAAGCATTTTATTATTATTAATGATTTTAAGATCACTAAGGTGAATTGTATTTTCATAAACTTCATTGAAAGTCTTATCAAAATAGCTCACCCACCTATCTTGGTTATCTTGTTTTAATAAAAGTCCTTCTTTATTTTCATCTTTAAATACTTTATTTGAGTTAAATCCTTACTTTTCTTTTCACTTTGTTTGACTAGTTTATACACATGTGCTTGACCTTCTTTATTATCTAATCCATTATAAAGGTCACTAAAAACAGAATTTTTAGCATCACAAATGCCTGTCTTATACTCTCTACGGGTCACCTTATTTTTTCTCGTTCTCTAAGCTTTTATATTTAAACCAATTTTTATAACACAACTTCTTATATTTTATCTTTTCTTGTAAGCTATTATTCCACCACCAAAAATTTTTATTGATAGAAACATTTTGTTTGATTCTCTAAATACATCTTTGCCACTTGTTTAATAGTGTTAGTTACTTTAACCACATAGAATTTGCTTCTTCATGAACATCCCAAATCTTGAAATCCTAAAGTTTAATCATAAAAATAATCTTTTTTGTATCTTCTAGTATTCTTTTTCTTATAACTCCTCATTTAAAAACCCAAAACAAATAATTGATGTTGAGTACTTAAATTTTCACTTGGAATGACCTTACGATCTTTACATTCTCGATGTTCTCTTCTATTCTCATAAGAAAATAATCAATTTGTGCTTTATTAGAACCATTCTTATAAGTAATAATTTGGTCATCTCTTTTCTTAAATAAAGCATTAGTAATAACAAAATTATACTCTAAAGGAAAATCTAATATGACTTTACCATTTTCATTAATCACTCCAAAACCATAGTCACCATGAATATTTCTAAAATCTTCTACCACTACCAACAGGTCCACTTCCTCCAATAAATTTTCTTTCTTAAGGACGTATCATTTGTATTCAAGTTCATTCAAGAATTTTTTTTTAAACCTATATCTAAACCTACTTGAGATGCATAAGCAACAACAATTTTAAAAAGCTTAGTATTAAAAACAATTTTAAGGGCTATAATTCTATCTCCAATTCTAATAATTTTGCCAAAATTATCTTTTATAATCTTATCTATAATTACACTTACACTGACTGCAACCTAAATACATAAGTTTAAAACCCAAGCTATCAATCTTCATAGCCTTTTCTACAACCCAATTAGTTTCTTGAATACAGAAGATACTTATTTTCTTATGAACCATAAGATCAACCAATTCCATTTATTTACAAGCGAGAGTACATCTATTCCAATATCCTATCATAACACTAATCTTATAGACCAATGTTGTAATTTAAGCAATTATGTGTTTATTTCTTCGTGTGTTCGGAAGTAAACCACTCAAGAGTATGTTAGAATATCAAGTGAGAGATTTTACTAAATAATGAATGAAAATTTTATTTATTTATTTTATATTGCATGTTTTTAAATTTAACACTTTCTAAAAATCAATGAATATTTATCAAACTTGCTTATTATAATAGAGTGCAATATTTTAGTTTCCATATGTATACAACTTGACTCATAGGGTATTGTAAGAGGATAAAAATTAAAGCTTATTTCATTAATAAATGTAAAATATAGGCATTTTTTTAAAAATATGTAAAATATATCCATAATAAATTATTATTTAAAACTTAAAGTGTTTAAGTATTAAGCATATTAAAAGTGGTTACACTTTAAAATATTGGTACACACATTTAAAACAAACTAATCAAATTTTGTAAATTTTATATCATACAAGTGAATTAATTGATTGATTAAATAATAAAAAAAATGATTAAGTGATTTACTTTTAGATTTTGTTTTAGATCAGTTGAACTTACTCAAGCTATAAAAATTAATATATTAAATACAAAATCCACAATAAATAATGGAAAAGTAAATAGATCTATGCAATTTAAAAGTCATAAACTTGTAAGTACAAAGTTAATATTATGCTATCTAGCAACACATGAACATGAAATAAAATAATCACCACAGTGATTTCATATCCAAGTATGAGCATTACCAATAGACAGTAAAATAAATCTAAATAAATTTTAATTATAAGATATTTTTTTCATAATTTACCATCAAATTAACCAACATCTACTTATATTCCCCACATTGAATAGTATTCCATTATGCGATTTATCCAAAAAAAGGCATTATTATTTAAAAACTTGGTGGAGAAATATTAAAAATCTAGACTCTCTTCTTAATTGGTGAATAAAACTTAAACTTGATAAGACATGCAACCCGAAGCACTTAATAGATGGTAAAGATGTTGTTACCATGCTCTTCTAAGATTAATTAGTGAATAAAAATCATAATCAAATAAAGAATAAATAATCTCTAAAAATAAAATATCAAAATATATAAGAACAAGCACATATAGAAATTTCATAAGACTTAAAATGAAAAATCACCCATAATGATCTTAAGGAATTATATGAATATTTAAACTTGTTTTGATTTTCTCTCTAAAAGATGTGGTTGATAAAAAGTTATTCTATCATCTTCTCCATTTGAAGTGAAAATAAAAAGAGCTTAAAAAGGAGATGTAGATATGCTAATATGCATTTCAATGGCTCCTCCTGAAACATAGAAAGTAAAAAATATGAATTATACCAAAATTGCACCATTATTTGATTATCATGTGTATTATCTTTGATGATTTGTATGGTCAATTCATAATTTGATGAGATTGCTCTTATCATTTATAAAATTTATATGTTGTATATGATTAGACATAGAAATTTTAAATACATCTTGATAGATGAGAATTACCTAAGAATCCTTTTACAATTAGCTGCAAAATGTGTGTGTAGATCTGAATTGGGTATTTAACTATATGAAAGAGTTTTCCTTAACATTTCTTAACTTATATACATAAATTTCTTTATAAAATAATTTTTTCTTAGTCATAAAAAGTATTATCATGTTTAATCAATGTGTTTATCACCCATTAATACACTAAGCAATATTGACCATGGATTTATAACTTAACTTTCTTGAGTTTGTTGAATTTTACATTTTAACAAGTTGTCCAAGTTGCAAGTGCAACAATGAGCTTATTGAAATTTGTGTCATCTTCATGATTTTTAGAAAATGATTTACTTCAAGAAAAATATTTATCAAATCATTAAAAGATATCCCACAAGAGTTTATGTTGACAAANATGGTTGACTCCCATAAACTGGGAGGAAAGCATGTCCCAGACGGATGGAATATGACCACCTTTTTAGAAATCCACCAGTCGACGCAAAACTCACACAAATAAACAACTTGTTGACATAAGGCTCACACGGACAAATCTGACCCTCTTTTTCTAGTTTGGCTGGGTGAGTGAGGCGAATCACTCAGCCCGAAACATTTGGCCCGAGCTTTCCGCCCGACCATATATATATAAAGTCTCAATAAATAATCAAATTGAAAGTTTACATTGGGCCCCCAGCGAACGACCACCCAACGAAAATGAGCCACACAGAAGCCTGTCATGTGCACCTGGCTCTGTCTAGTCAGACATTGATCCTCTTAGGGACCCAGGCTTGTTCGGCCAGGAGCCATTCAAGATCCCGACCCTGTCCGGCCGGGAGCCTTCAAGATTCCTGACCCAATATTCATGTATTGAGTAAAATACCCCTATCATCTACGTATAATAGGGGTACATTACATAATTATACACCCCCGTTCCTATAAATAGAGAGTCTATTCATTAACAAAGATTACATGAATTTATTATTCTATATTATGCTTTTGCTCTTCTTGCTCTCTCTTCTCCCTCTCAACGCTCTATTTTCTCAGCTTTATCTCCCAGACAATTTTGAATTCAACAATCTCATATTTTGAGATGTATATGTTTGCACAACTTTACAAGTTCAATTGTAGTGATATCTACGTGCAAAACTCTTAAATAATAATTTTAGGTGCATGTTCACTTATTTGTTGTATTACATATAGCCATGTGCCATCATGAAAATTATATAGATACCTAGCAAACATGTTAAGGTTCAAAAGAAAAGTTCAAGTGTCCGATTTGTAAATTGATAGAAACTCTGGCATGTTCCATTTAAACTCTTAATAAGCAATTTTTTCATGCGCATGTAGGTAAAAATTGATGTTAGGTGTTTAGATATATAAATACACAGAAATTTAGTGGTGTACATGTAAATCTTCCAAAGCTTGCAGAACTTTAGGGAAGCTCACTGGAGAGTTTCATTGCGTGAGAACTGAAACGGCTGAGTAGTTTCACACCATGCGAACGAACTGGTTAAGATTATTTTATTAAAGAAACAGAAACCCAAAAGACAATAAATTCGGCCACATGGTAGTTGGAGAAGGCTGCAAGAAAGGCATATTGGACCGAATTGTGGAATAAGAGAACCCTTCATTGACCGACAAAGACAACAAACAATCGCATTAATGATAGTATTCTGCCGGCAAACTACATGTCCCCACCGCTTGTTATATACCTTTGGGCCATATTAGGTTGAAGTTCAAATCTATGGATCATNGACTTCAACAATCTCATATTTTGAGATCTATATGTTTGTACAACTTTACAAGTTCAATTGTAGTGATATCTACGTGCAGAAGTCTTAAATAATAAATTTTAGGTGCATGCTCACTTATTTGTTGTATTATATATAGCCATGTGCTGTCATAAAAAATATATAGATACATAGCAAACATATTAAGGTTCCAAAGAAAAGTTCAAGTGTCCGATTTGTAAATTGATAGAAACTCTGGCATGTTTTACATATTACGTAGAAAACTACCTCCATTTTAACTCTTAATAAGCAATTTTTTCATGCGCATGTAGGTAAAAATTGATGTCAGGTGTTAGATATATAAATACACAGAAATTTAGTGGTGTATATGTAAATCTTCCAAAGCTTGCAGAACTTTTAGGGAAGCTCGCTGAGAGTTTCATTGCGTGAGAACTGAAACGGCTGAATAGTTTTGACAACATGCGAACGAACTGGTTAAGATTATTTTATTAAAGAAACAAGAACCAAAAAAACATTAAATTCGGCCACATGGTAGTTGGAGAAGCCTGCAAGAAAAGCATATTGGACCGGATTGTGGAATATGAGAACCCTTCATTGACCGACAAAGACAACAAACAATCGCATTAATGATAGTATTCTGCCNAATAAGAGCTAGCAAGCTCAAGGAGTTGTAGCACTAGACACTATGACCTAAAGGTAGAAGAAGCCTCCGGTTGAAGAAATCCCCCACCCGAGCCAGTTTAAGTGAACCTCATCCACATCTCTGGATTTATTTTAGTAATTTTGGAGGAGGTAGAGATTCATCCCAGTGAGCCAATCAGAAGAAGCTCCGGTCAAGAGAACTATGTGCAAATACCTTCACTGATGCAACTCTGCCGTCAAAGGGGAATCCTAACAATGATGTCAATGATTGGAAACTACCATACAGGTAGCATTCTGATTAACCATAATGGCTCAGTGAACATCATGTTCAAGTTAGTATCTGGCTAGACCACTTCATGGCTTTTTTTGTACCTTGGGATTAATTGCACTACCAGTTTCTTTGGGAGAGTGGAAAGAAATTCTTCTACATTGAAAACTTTTTGGTGGTGGAGGCGCAACCAATCCACAACATCATATTTGCTTGCTCCTTGTTGAATGACTACAAGCCATGGTCATGATGTACCACATGTCAGTAGAGTATCATGACAGTGTAGAGATTGTCACCATTTAGTAAACATGGAGAAGTCCTGGACCTATTATCTTGAGGTGGTCGAGAGTGTGGATTAGGAGAGGCTCTACCTAAAACACTAGTGCCATGGGGTGGTCAATACCAGTGAAAATAATATTGAAATCCTTGTAATCGAAGGAGAGTTAGATAATTTTATTAAGTGCAATTTTTGATGCAACTTCAAAATATTTGCTGATCAAGACCCTCCGAGAGCTTCATGATGTTTTTCTTGATTAGCAGCAGAGACAAAGGGAACCTGCTCGACCTGATGTAGCGTCAAAATATTTGTTGATCAAGACCCTCCAAGAGCTTCGTGATGTTTTTCTTGATTAGCAGCAGAGACAAAGGGAACCTGCTCGACCTCACTTGCCATCAGCTGAACGCGAATTGACCCACATACTAATGAAGCAGAAAATCAAATATTTAATGATGACTCTGAATAAATGAATTCAAGATGAGGTCAAAAAACTAAAGAAAGAGGGCTACATCCTTAGGTGTAATACCCGACGTGAGACTTCAACATGATCATGTTGCAGAAGTATATGATAAGTAGAAGATGTGCATAAACTTCTCCAACTTGAATGCTACTTGTAAGAAGGCCAGTTATCCACTGCAGAGGATTGACCAATTGGTGGACTCAATGGTCGAACACACTGTAATGAGCTTCATATATGTTTTCTTAGGCTACTACCAAAACAAAGATGCACCATACTAATGTAGAGAAAACAAACTTTATGACAAGTGAGGGTTTGTATTGCTATGATGTAATGCACTAAGGGCCTAAAAAAGTTGGGGCTACCTACTAGCATCTTATAAATGTAATTTTTTCTAAGTAAAAAGCAAAATATTGAAGTTTATGTTGAAGTTGCATTGGTTAATAATCAATCAGTCGAGAAACACTTAAAAATGTTTAAAAAAAGTGTTCAAGGCCATCCAAAAATAAAATGAGATCAAATTAATTAAAATTTAATTTTGGAGCATCCACGGGCACGTTTCTTAGCTACCTCTTGACCTCAGTGGGAATAAGAGCCAATCTTAAAAAATTACAAGCACTATACAACATTCTTTGAGCTTGAAACACAAAAAAAAAGTAACTAATTTGACTGGTGCCACTATATGTCTAAGCCAGATCATTTCAAAGTCAAGCGAAAAATGCACCCATATCTGTAAAACACACAGAAGGGCGAAGAAATTTGAATGATTGAATGAATGTGAGCAAACATTTGTGAAGCTGAAAGACTGTTGTTTTCATTGTCACTTTTCCAAAGTTTGAAGTCAAATAAATAATTCTCAATATACTTAGGAATTAGACATAAGGCCATAAGCCCTGTCCTAGTTTCAGAGAAGCTGAGAAAGCAATTCCAATTTGAGTACAATAG
>JXCR01144562.1:192681-226470 GCA_002079205.1 Phalaenopsis hybrid cultivar
TTAAAGTTTTAAATCTTTTCAAAATTAATACACACACTTAATACATTCACATAGGTCTTAAAGACTTAGTGGTGAACTTAAGTTGAAATCCACTTGTTAAAAGAGAATTAAAAAAACCAACATAATCAAACTCTTTTAAAACACCACAAGTCCAATTAGGACTAAAAATTTGGCTAAGNAAATAATAAAAAAATGTTTAAGTGATCTACTTTTAGATTTTGTTTTAGATCTGTTGAACATACTCAAGCTATACAAATTAATATATTAAATACAAAATCCACAACAAAGAATGGAAAAGTAAATAGATCTATGCAATTTGAAAGCCATAAACTTGTAAGCACAAAGTTAATAATATGCTATCTAGCAACACATGAACATGAAATAAAATAATCACCACAACGATTTCATATCCAAGTATGAGCATTACCAATAGACAATAAAATAAATCTAAATTATAAATTTTAATTATAAGATATTTTTTCATAATTTACCATCAAATTAACCAACATCTACTTATATTCTCCACTTTGAATAGCATTCCATTAAGAGATTTCTGAAAAGAAAAAAAAATTAGGCATTATTTTTTAAAAAAGTTGGTGGAAAAATATTAACAATCTATACTCTCTCTTTAATTGGTGAATAAAACTTAAAACTTGATAAGACATGCAACCCAAAGAACCTAATATATGGTAAAAACATCATTATCATGTTGTTCTAAGATTAATTAGTGAATAAAAATCACCAACAAATAAATAATAAATAATATCTAAAAATACAATATCAAAATATATAAGTACAAGCACATATAGAAGTTTCCTAAGACTTAAAATGAAAAAATCACCCATAATGATCTTAAGGAATTATATGAATATTTAAACTTGTTTTGATTTTCTCTCTAAAAGATGTGGTTGATAAAGAGTTATTCTATCATCTTCTCCATTTGAAGTGAAAATAAAAGAGCTTAAAAAGGCGATGTAGATATGCTAATATACATTTCAATGACTCCTCCTTAAACATAGAAAGTAAAAAAATATGAATTATACCAAAATTGCACCATTATTTGATTATCATGTGTATTATCTTTGATGATTTGTATGGTCAATTCATAATTTGATGAGATTTGCTCTTATCATCTATAAAATTTATATGTTGTGTATGATTAGACATAGAAAGTTTAAATACATTTTGATAGATGAGAATTATCTAAGGATGCTTTTACAACTAGCTGCAAAATGTGTCTGTAGATTTGAATTGGGTATTTAACTATAGGAAAAAATTTTCCTTAACATTTCTTAGCTTATATACATAAAATTCTTTATTAAATAAACTTTTCCTAGTCATAAAAAGTATGATCATGTTTAATCAATGTGTTTGTCACCCATTAATACACTAAGCTATATTGACCTTGGATTTATAACTTACCTTTCTTGAGTTTGTTGAATTTTACATTTTAACAACTTGTCCAAGTTGCAAGTGCAACAATGAGCTTATTGACATTTATGTCATCTTCATGATTTTTATAAAATGATTTACTTCAAGAAAAATATTTATCAAATCATTAAAAGATATCCCACAAGAGTTTATTTTGACAAATCATTAATTAACCATACTTGTGTTATATGGACATAAAAGGTTAACACAATCATTATATCTATGATTAGTTAAGGTAACAATGACATTTGGATGAGGTTAATCTCATATTATTTTTCTTTAGTATGATGTTCGTGGTTAATAAATGAAAAAAATCTACTGAAGTGTCAAAAGGATATCCTTAAGAGACGACACCGTAACTTCTTCATATTCACAAATTGATTTGATAAACATTTGAAAGTGATGCTTGAGACATCAACATTCTTCTCATAAACATGGTGACCATCCTCGATACAATGTACTGATTAAATCAACTCAACATATACAATATAGTTGATATATGCACGGTAAACCATCCTAGCCCTATTGAATGCTCGTTGGCATTCAAGCACAACGACATCAATGTGGCTTTTGAATGATGAAAATGCAAAATACGAAACCAGAACATCAAGCATCATCCTTAGCCCCTAAAGCTTATGATAGATAAGAAACCAATACTTAAAGATGTTAGTGAGAGATCGGCCTCAACTCTATCTTGATAAGATGAACAAAGCTGTCAATGAAGCTACTTGGACCATGCTCAACAACCTTTTGTTAACAAATTGATGAATTATGAAATGAGATTCTTGATCACCTATAAGGCATGTCATGTCACAAGCCCATAAAATATTGTCTCACCCCTAATTTAGTGCCCTCCTTAAGTATATGCATGCATTTTAAACCAAGAGAACTTTAAAATTCAAAAATCAGCCAAAATTGATTAAATTTCTTACTCGAATCAATCACCTCGAATCAAATTTAATTAGTCAAGCACGCATCGAGCTAGAATAATATAAATCAACATAAAATAAAATATTTAAGTTGAATTTTTAAATCACTGTTGGATTGGATGATTTACAAGCCTATTTTATTTATTAAAAGGATTTTTCCGTTTGCTTCTTTGTGAAAATGCAAAACACTAAACTTTTTTACAAGTAGGTGATTTTATGAAGCTTCGTTACCCATTCACCAACGACAAGTTTGAGGTCAAAGAGTATGCAGCCGGCTAAAGTCCTCTTATAATTGAGCCTTCTTAATTCAATTTGAATAATTAATCGTATTAATACAAGGACATTTGCATAAATATCACCCACTTTCTATCTATTTACTTATGTAACACACTTTGTTTTTCATATTTATACCACTCAAATCTTTTATTTCACATAAAAAAAATACCACCAATTTCTCATGCATATTGGATTGTGTTGAGATATCTAATTTAAATTACATCATTTATTGTCTTTTCTGTTAAGACTTATAATAATAAATAATTTATTCATAGAAAAAGTTGTGAGGAACAAGTTATTTCCTTAATATTAGGAGATATTTTCGTTTCATATATTAGGAATTATTTGTTTTCCTATTTTATATTATTTCTTATTATTTTCTAATAATTAATATGAATTAATTATTGTATATGTCAGGTGATATATCTTTCTTTCTTTATTATTTTTTCTATTATAGGATTCTTGTAAGGGTTATTTATAACCCCACTCATATCAATGAAATCAAGTGATTCCGAAGTATTCTACTTTATTCCGCATTATTCTGAATTTCAACAGATTGGTTTGTATGTAAAAATTAAATTTATGTTTTATATTTATGTAAATACATTAAAAATTAGTGATATTTTTGTAAATATTCTAAAAAAAAAAAACAAAGAAAATCAGCAATTTTTTATAGCTTGACGTGATAGTCTTGGTATATGCGCTCTCGTCCACCCAACGAAGGGATTTTGTCGGTCGTGGCTATTGGCCCACTCGTAATTTTACTCCACTAATTAGAAATTAAGCTATTTTTAAGATTATGCAATACCAAAACTAATTATTTTCATTATTTTAAAAAAGAAATTAATTCATTATTTTTTATTTCTATTTAATTATCTTTTTAGTCTTAAATATATTAATATTTTATCATGAAATAAACTGCAGTAGAATATTTTAATATAATCTTTTATTCTAATATTTTATACTTAGTGCTTCCGATAAATTATAATTTATTTAAAAGATTAATTCAAATAAAATTAAATTAAAATTTTTTTGAATCACAAGTCATGCAACAGACAAACGTGCAATCTTTCATCGAGATTGTTGAGATAATATATTAATCGAGAATGTTTCGGAGGGTGTCACATCAAGTTAGATTGCAATGTTTTGGTCAAAAAATTAAATTTTAATTTTGATTTTACTTATTCTATTGTTTTCTGTGACCGAATTATTTTGAGTTAATTCAAGCTATGAGTTTAGAATATATATATGAGCATGAATTTCGTGAAGATTCGACAGGCTGAGATAAGAGTGTGGTCAAGGATGACCCTTAGAAGGAAGACCAAATTTCATATTGCCAAAGAAATTAAATACTTGATTGATCAAGTATAGCTCCTTTGCGACAGGACTTGAAGACAACATAATGAAGGTCATTCGAGCCAATGACCAAGATCTATCGTGCCGAGAGAAGTACTAAACAAAACTCTCATCCTTGCATTCATAGTTGCCTCGCAATTGCCTTTAAGACACTCCAGGAGGTTGAAGGTTCTCTCCACAATACACTTAGTGAACACCCTAAAGAAACATTTTATCAAGGGATGACTACTTGTCGAATTTTGGTGATTCACCCTTTACTCAACAACCTTGTTTCATCCTAGTAATAGAAGCTCCTTATATAAGCTTTGATAATTGACAATCGAACCAAAACAGCCAACCGATTGACTTAAGCCGGCTGAGCAAAGCGACCGAAGGTCAACCAAAGCCAATTGGTTGCCCCAACTCAGCAGAGCCCTGGTATAATTAAGGGGGTGACAGCCGTGGTATAATTAAGGGGGTGACAGCCCCGGTATAATTAAGAGGGTGACAGGAAGCACAATCAAGGAGGTTAGATGCGATACCCTGACCAATGACCAACTTATTACAATGAGTGACCATCGAATGACGATGAAGTTAAAAAAGGCCACTTTGTAAAGGGTCTCGATGGCAGAGTGACTTTAGACCATCCAAAATAAAGAATGCTTTGATAATGCATCACTAATCAGAGCTAGAGCTTTTCATAGGGAGACAAAGAAGTATTGCGCCTACCAAAAAGACCATGGTCATGACATAGAGGAATGCAGACACATAAGAGTTGATAAGAGATAGCAAGCTCAAGGAGTTGTAGCACTAGACACTATGACCTAAAGGTAGGAGAAGCCTCCAATAGAAGAAATACCCCACCCGAGCCAGTTTAAGTGAACCATATCCACATTTCTGGATTTATTTTAGTAATTTTGGAGGAGGTAGAGATTCATCCCAGTGAGCCAGTCAGAAGAAGCTCCGGTCGAGAGAACTATGTGCAACTACCTTCACTGATACAACTCTACCCTCAAAGGGGAATCCTAACAATGATGTCAATGATTGGAAACTACCATACAGGTAGCATTCTGGTTAACCATGATGGCTCTGTGAACATCATGTTCAAGTTAGGATCTAGCTAGGCCACTCTATGGTTTTTTTTGTAAGAGAAAAAAAGCCTTGGGATTAATTGCACTACCAATTTCTTGGGGAGAGTGGAAAGAAATTCTTCTACATTGAAAACTTTTTAGTGGTGGAGTCGCAACCAATCCACAACATCATATTTGCTTGCTCCTTGTTGAATGACTATAAGCCAATGTCATGATGTACCACATGTCAGTAGAGTATCATGACAGTGGAGAGATTGTCACCATTTGGGGAACATGGAGAAGTCCTGGACCTATTATCTCGAGGTGGTCGAGAGTGTGGATTAGGAGCGGCTCTACCTAAAACACTAGTGCCATGGGGTGGTCAATACCAGTGAAAGTACTCTTGAAATGCTTGTAATCGAAGGAAAGCTAGATAATTTTATTAAGTGAAATTTTAATGTAGTGTCAAAATATTTACTAATCAAAACCCTCCGAGAGCTTCGTGATGTTTTTCTTGATTAGCAGCAGAGACGCAGGGAACCTGCTTGACCTCACTTGCCATCGGCTGAACGCGAATTTGACCCCCAGACTAATGAAGCAAAAAATCAAATATTTAATGATGACTCTAAATAGATGAATTTAAAATGAGGTCAAGAAACTAAAGAAAGAGGGCTACATCTTGAGGTATAATACCCGATGTGAGACTTCAACATGATCATGGTGCAGCAGGTATATGATAAGTAGAAAATGTGCATAAACTTCACCAACTTGAACACAACTTGTAAGAAAGTCAGTTATCCACTGCAGAGGATTGACCAATTGGTGGACTCAAAGGTCGAACACATTGTAATGAGCTTCATATATGTTTTCTTAGGCTACTACCAAATAAAGATGCACCCGACTAATGTAGAGAAAACAACCTTTATGACAAGTGAGGGTTTGTATTGCTATGATGTAATGCACTAAGGGCCTAAAAAAGCTGGGGCTACCTACTAGCGTCTTATAAATGTAATTTTATCTAAGTAAAAAGCAAAATTTTATCTATATTGCATTGGTTAATAATCAATCAGTCGAGAAACACTTAAAAATGTTTAAAAAAAGTGTTCAAGATCATCCAAAAATAAAATGAGATCAAATTCATTAAAATATACTTTTGGAACATCCACGGGCACATTTCTTAGCTACGTTTTGACCTCAGTGGGAATAAGAGCCAATCTTAAAAAATTACAAGCACTATACAACATTGTTTGAGCTTGAAACACAAAAAAAAGTAACTAATTTGACAGGTGCCACTACATGTCTAAGCCAGATCATTTTGAAGTCAAGTAAAAAATGCACCCATATCTGCAAAACACACAGAAGAGCGAAGAAGTTTCAATGATCGAATGAATGTGAGCAAATATTTGTGAAGCTGAAGACTGTTGTTTTCATTGTCACTATTCCAAAGTTCGAAGTCAAATAAAGAATTCTCACTATACTTAGGAATTAGACATAAGGCCATCAACCCTGTCCTAGTTTCAGAGAAGTTGAGAAAGAAATTCCAATTTTTGTATGAAAAAAATAACTCTTACTCTGATTATGTCTACTTGTGGGCTCTAGCCTTACTTATAGATGTATCTGATCAAGATTATCACTAACCACCTATTAAAGTCCATCCTCACTGGACTGAAGTATTTCAATTAGCTCCTTAAATGAGTGATGGAGCTAAGAGATTTTGATATCTCGTATGTCCTCAGATGGAAATCAACACACAAGTAGTGGTAGAATTTCTGTTGGATTTTTTTGAGTCAAGCGGGCTGAATAAATGATCCACGATTTACAGTTAGACTTAGGTCTTGAACTTTGATGGAGTCTCCAACCAAATGGGGGTGGGGATCGAACTTTCTAAGAGTAGTTCAACTAGATAGCGTCTCTACCATTTAATCACCGTAGAATTTAATGCCACCAAAAANTTTCCAAAGTTTGAAGTCAAATAAATAATTCTCAATATACTTAGGAATTAGACATAAGGCCATAAGCCCTGTCCTAGTTTCAGAGAAGCTGAGAAAGCAATTCCAATTTGAGTACAATAGTAGTTTCCTCAAAGGCACCAAAATTAGGTATTTGAGTATGAAAAAACTAACCCTTACTCTGATTACGTCTACTTGGGGGCTCGAGCCTTACTTCTAGATGTATCTGATCTAGATTATCACTAACCACCCATTGAAGTCCATCCTCACTGGACTGAAGTATTTCAATTAGCTCCTTAAATGAGTGATGGAGCTAAGAGATTTTGATATCTCGTATGTCCCCAGATGGAAATCAACACAAACATAGTGGTAGAATTTATGTTAGATTTTTTTGAGTCAAGCAAGCTAAATAAATGATCCACGATTTACAGTTAGACTTAGGTCTTGTACTTTGATGGAGTCTCCAACCAAATGGGGGAGGGGATCAGACTTTCTAAGAGTAGTTCAACTAGATAGCGTCTCTACCATTTAATCACCGTAGAGTTTAATGCCACAAAAAATCAAATGGAGTATGAAGTCCTAATTGTTGCCTTACATCTAGCCTATTAAATGATCTTCTGACTTCTTCGCGTGAAGTCAGACTCCATTCTAGTTGTAAATTAGGTGAACAAGGAATTTGAAGCTAGAGATTAGATTATGTCCAAGTAACACAACAAATCTAAATTGAGATTTGGANCCAAAAATAAAATAGAGTATGAAGCCCTAATTGTTGCCTTACATCTAGCCTATTAAATGATCTCCTAACTTCTTCACGTGAAGTCAGACTCAATTCTAGTTATAAATTAAGTGAACAAGGAATTTGAAGCTAGAGATTAGATTATGTCCAAGTAACACAACAAATCTAAATTGAGATTTGGATGTTTACTAACTTAAAAAATGAACACATCGTCAGGGAAGATAATCATCTAGTCAATCTCCTATCCAAGTCCATCCACTTGGGGCGGAAGAAAATTACATAGACCATTATGGTGAAAAATTGAGAAACCCAAAGTTTTTAAAGTGAGTGATCCAAGAAATAAAAAGTTAGATGGGCACCTACATCCATTTTTAGAGATTAAAAAGTTAGATGGGCACCTACAACCATTTATAGAGACTAAAAAGTTAGAATAAATTTGCCCTTGGGGATCTTGTACTAAAGAAGGCCGATCTATCTATGTGTTGACAGTCATTCAACAAAATGGAAAATACATAGAATGGCCCATTCATCTGTGACAAGCTCAAGTTCAATACTAGGAAAGGAGTCCCCTAGATGTGAAGCAGAGATGATATGAAAAGATTTTTTTCACAAAAAATATCTTGGTACTAACACTCCAAAGATAATTGAATAGCTTTTCATTTGTAACTGATAAATTTTTACATTTAAAAAATTTTAAAAAAGGGTTCAGCTGACTATGTGCATAATTTAAGATTCATGTAATACTTTGGGAACTCAGGGAGTTCATGACTTTTGATGTCTAGCAAACACTTGAGGAGCTTGAACCTGAGTAGTCAAGCCAAAATGATGCCAAGACCTCTGATTGGTAAAATGCACAAACAATTAGCCTGCAATGCTCATGCATCATAGATCTATCTCCAAACTTGGTTGGATATAGCTCTGGATGTGGTTCTCTGCCCAATAACGATAAACTCAATGAAGGGTATCTAGTAAATCGCCCTAAAATTAAGTCATGGTAGTTACCCCCGTAAAAAGTAGTGCCAAAATTCACTTAAAAAGCTAAGAATCGGGGGTGCTCCGTCCGCGGTGGAGATCCGACCAAGCGATTGGGCTTGGTGAGTGTAAGACATGAGCTGACCATCATTACTGAAAATTAACAATGATGCAAGCCATCCGATCAGTAAAAAAATGTTTAAAATGACTAATAATGATGCAAGATGTCTAATTAGCATTTAATAATAAAAAAATTAACCTTTAAAGTTCAAGCATAAAAAGAAACCTACATCTTTAAACTCGAGTCAGATAAAGCTTTTGAGATGGTTTTCTGCTGAGTAACAACAAGCTCTATGAAGTGTACCAAGTAAATCACTTTGGAATTAAGTCTCCATTGTTATGAAATTCAAGTCAATGATATGATAATGAAAACAAAGTAGGCGTAGTATAAGGCTTGAACTAGATAGAAAACACAACAAAACAAACCAAAAGGACTATCCCAAGGTATGAGCAATTCATTGTCATACACAAACCAAAAACAGTAAATGATAAAATGTAAAAAAGGAAAAAAATGAGACAATGGTAAATAATTAGGGAAAAGGATGCATTTCATTTTATTCAATTGGCCGATTACAAAAAATTACCTTTCATTACAAAATCTATACAAAATTTTCTTCTACTGAAAACCAAAAAATAAAATTTTCTTAGTAGTAATGCATGAAATAGTTAACCAGAATTTAGGATTATTTTCAAACATTTCTATTGATGATATTGCACTTTAAGAAATATATTTTTGTGTTTATCTTATCGGTACAACATGTAATTGAATTTGGAAAACCAGAAGTGGACTTGGAGCTGGATGGTGCAAATTTGCATTGGTGCCTAGACACCGAACCTTTAGGCGCTTAGGTGCCAGTTCACACCATATCAACCCGAGCGATTGGCGCCTAAGTGTCAACCATTTGGCACCTAGGATTAGACCCTTGAGAAGATAGGTGTCTGATCATTCCACAACAAACCGAGAGACTAGTGCCTAGGCGCCAACAACTATTTTATGCGGTTGTTGTAGTTCAACTGCTGGGTTGTGGGGTATTATGTACTGAATGAAGGGAGTCATGGATGCTAAGTATTAGAGCCTATAAATAGTCATGTATTGAAGAAGCTAGGGAGGATTGATGCTCTTGGGAGTACTTATTGGGAGATTGATGTGGGATTGACGTTGTTTAGTTACTTAGTGTTTTTTTTATTTTTACTTTGGAGAGCCATAGTTCTTCTTCTATGTTCTGAGGGAGTGGTGTCCTTCCAGACATGAATTAGGAAATCAAGAGGAGTACTAATTGGAGTCATCTTTGTTCATTATAAAAGAGAAATAGCTAAGTATTTTTGTATACTTGTTTGTGTATTTCTGTTTTTCCTAAATATTAGTGGATTACTCTTTTGTTCAATACAATTGCCTGGTAATTTTAGCATTCTTTTTGTATAAACCTTTAACTCTTTCTCATGATGATTAGGCAGAATGACTGGAACATAATTTTTAATAAAATGTCTTTATATTAAAATGGTGAAAATGAATCGTAAGAAATTAATTTTCTTTTCATTATGGACAAGTGAATTGCTAAAATATGTTGTGAACCGTAAGACTTGGGAAAGCTACGGTAGAATCAGCTAGGTTAATTACATTAAACTATGGCTATAGGTTGATATTCCTTTTATGGAGATGCAAATGCTATGGAAATATGCTTTGAAGAGATAGTTGTGGGATTTAAAGAATTAAAGTCATTTCTATCCAAGCTTTTTTATGCACTTTGGAAAGGCATAAAAGATTGTTGCTCCGATTTATCACTAGTCTTTTAGCATTTGCAACTTTTCATTCCATCTAATTCACTTAACTCATTACAAGGAAGTGCCTCTTAATTATTTGATATCTTTCAATCCAAATTGCTAAAAATAGGATTACTTGTGTTGGATTTAAATTTGTTGTTTGTTGTAACACAATAGGTTAGCTTTTCAGACTTTAACATTTTCAACTTTTCAGGNTACATAGACTATTATGGTGAAAAATTGAGAAACCCAAAGTTGTGAAGGTCGGTGATCCAAGAAATAAAAAGTTAGATGGCGACCTACATCCATTTTTAGAGATTAAAAAGTTAGATGGGCTCCTACATCCATTTCTAGAGATTAAAAAGTTAGAATAAATTTGCCCTCGGAGATCTTGTACTAAAGAAGGTCGATCTATCTATGTGTTGACAGTCATTCGAAAAAATGGAAAATACATAGGCTGGCCCATTCATCTGTGACTAACGAGTCACCATTGGAGCTTACAAGCTCAAGTTCAATACTAGGAAAGGAGTCCCTTAGATGTGATGCAGAGATGATATGAAAAGATTTTTTTCATAGAAAAATATCTTGGTACTAACACTCAAAAGATAATTGAGAATGACTTTATATATGCTTAAAAATACAAGATTTTAATACTGCTGCTAGAAGATTTAATTCCTCGGCAACGACACCAAAAACTTGACAACGGTTATAGATTCGATAAAGATGTATATATAAAATATTCAATAATGGAAGTCACACTTATCAACGCAAGTATACGTATCGCTCAAGTAATAATGGGCTCTAATGGAGTCATAGATATTGATCCCATTTCACACTTATCAACGCAAGTATACGTATCACTCAAGTAATATAGGGCTCTAATGGAGTCTTAGATATCTATCCCACAGGGAGTAGATTAGAACTTAATAATGGTTATAGATTCGATAAAGATGTATATATAAAATATTCAATAATGGTAAAGTCACACTTATCAATGCAAGTATACGTATCACTCAAGTAATATAGGGCTCTAATGGAGTCTTAGATATCAATCCCACAGGGAGTAATAATATCGCACAAGTAATATAGGGCTCTAATGGAGTACTAGATATCAATCCCACAGGGAGTGGTTTAGAACTACACTCAAGTAATATAGGGCTCTAATGGAGTCATAGATATCGATCCCACAGGGAGTAATATTAGAGGCTACGAACTAAGATTTTAGAAAGTCAATACTTAATCACAACGATATAATTCAAATTGTTTATCTGTCACTAATAGACAATTGAAATAAATACGTAATTTTAATAACTCTCAAATAACTAATTCTACTAATAAAGTTTCTAATGTGAAACTCAATATATAAGAAAACATCCTTCTCCTTGTCAAGAATTAAAGTGAATGGATAAAGTGAATTAGTTCGAATTGGATTGTGCCAAATAGGAGCATACTTATTCTTTACCCTTTGGTCCAAGTAAAAAGAACATTGACTAATCCTATGCTTTTTTACTGAATCTGTGGCTAGGCTGGGAGGATACCGGCTCTCACTTCGGTGCTCCAATGTTCCTCTCGCCTGAGGGCTAACATCTATACTTCAGCACCCAAACGATAGGACCGAATTGAGGATTTTAGTCTGTCACTCTAAAATCTCCAATTCTACGCCTGATAATTTTATTTCCATATTTATTTGCACCCAACTTCCAAGGGCTTTGACCTCCCTGAATCTTGGATGTAATCTTCACTTTAGTTGTAAAACTCAACATATTTGAACAGATCAATTGACCAGATTGAAAGTAAATTAAGATCGAAATGAAAAGATCATCACAACTTCTTTAACATTTTCATGGCTCAACCAATTCAAATCACCATTTCAAAATCTCAAGACAAGGAGAAAGACAAAGAAAACTACTCATATCTCATGGGGAAAACACAACAAAATCTCAAGAAACTAACAAGTTCTTTAACATTCTCATGGCACAACCAATTCAAATCACCATTTCACAAAATCTCAAGACAAGGGATAAATACAGAGAAAACTACTCAGAACTCATGGGGAAGATACGACAAAAGTAGAATTTTATATATAAAAGCAAAGTCATACAAACCACAACAAGTAAATAACACTTACCTCTAATTCCTCCCCAAGTAAACTTTTCGAAGTTCCTCTGAATCTCTTCCTTTCTTTACAGTACACAAAATTCTTCTTTGAAATGACAAGGAGGAAGAAATCTCCACTTTCCCTCCACTCTTACAATCTCTCGAAGAATTCCTCACAATCTAACCCTAAATTAAACTCTCTACAAACTACTGGGGCTCTTGAACTTCTATGAACATCCTGAACCTCTCTGAACCCCCACTATTTTCGGCCAAAATCTTCTCTTAAAGTTGTAGAAGAGTTTTTCCAAGAGTTGCCTAAGCATCCCTTAAAAAATCGTCCACATTCAATGCACCTGTTGAGATAACCACTGATCTCGCCATTGGCGGCCTCGAGGGCGTTGTTGGCGTGCCTTATAAAATATTTGATCTGGACTCTCCGACAAATCTAGCCGTCGACGCCGTTGGGCTCGCCATCGACGCCCTAGTTCAAATCTTCATATTTTGGTCCTTTTCGCTCCAAATTCGCTCCTTTTTGCATCTTTCTGCTCGAATGACCATAATTCATCATACCTGCAACAAAACATAAAAAAATACCCTTCTTTAAAATGCAATATCATCAAAAACAGTGTAAAATAGGTATGAAAATCTCAACATATTTTCCTTTGGTCAATAATCAAAGAGTTTTTCATTTGTAACTGATAAATTTTTACATTTTAAAAAATTTAAAAAAGGGTTTAGCTGACTATGTGCAGAATTTAAGATTCATGTAATACTTTGGGAACTCAGGGAGTTCATGACTTTTGATGTCTAGCAAACACTTGAGGAGCTTGAACCCAAGTTGTCAAGCCAAAATGATGTCATGACTTTTGATTGGTAGAATGCACAAAGAATTAGCCTGCAATGCTCATGCATCGTAGATCTATCTCCAAACTTGGTTGGATATAGCTCTAGATGTGGTTCTCTTCCCAGTAACAATAAACTCAATGAAGGGTATCGAGTAAATCGCCCTAAAATTAAGCCATGGTAGTTACCCCTGTAAAAAGTACTGCCAAAATTCACTTAAAAAGCTAAGAATAGGGGGTACTCCTTTTGCCGTGGAGATCTGACCAAGCGATTCGGGCTTAATGAGTGTAAGACATGAGCTAACCATCACTGCTGAAAATTGACAATGATGCAAGCCATCTGATCATTAAAAAATTGTTTAAAATGACTAATAATGATGCAAGATGTCTAATTGGCATTTAATAATAAAAAATTAATCCTTAATGCTCAAGCATAAAAAGAAACCTATGTCTTTAAACTTGAGTTAGATAAAGCTTTTGAGATGGGTTTCTGCCGAGTAGTGACAAGCTCCATGAGGTGTACCAAGTAAATCACTTTGGAAGTAAGTCTCTATGGTTATGAAATTCAAGTCAGTGATATGATAATGAAAAAAAAGTAGGCGTAGTATAAGACTTGAACTAGATAGAAAACACAACAAAACAAACCAAAAGGACTCTCCCAAGGGATGAACAATTCATTGTCATACCCAAACCACAAATAGTAAATGATAAAATGTAAAAAAGGAAAAAATTGAGACAATGGTAAATAATTAGGAAAAAGCCTGCATTTCATTTTATTCAAATGGACGATTAAAAAAACTTACCTTTCTTTACAAAATCTATACAAAATTTTCTTCTATTAAAAACTAAAAAACAAAATTGTCTTAGTAATGATGCATGAAACAGTTAACCAGAATTTAGGATTATTTTCAAACATTTCTATTAATGATATTGCACTTTAAGAAATGTATTTGTGTTTTTATCTGACTGGTACAACATGTAATTGAATTGGGAAAACCAGATGTGGACTTGGAGTTGGATGGTGCAAATTTGCATTGGCGCCTAGACACCGGAACTTTAGGTGCCTAGGTGCTAGTCCACTTCATATCAACCCGAGCGATTGGCACCTAAGTGTCAACCATTTGGCACCTAGGCATTAGACCCTTGAGAACATAGGTGTCTGATCATTCCACAACAAATCGAGAGCCTGGCGCCTAGGGGCCAACAACTATTTTATGCGGTTGTTGTAGTTCAAGTGCTGGGTTGTGGGGTATCGTGTGCTGAATGAAGGGAGTCATGGATGCTAAGTATTAGAGCCTATATATAGTCATATATTGAAGGATCTAGGGAGGATTGATGCTCTTGGGAGTACTTATTGGGAGATTGATGTGGGATTGATGTTGTTTAGTTACTTAGAGTTTTTTTTTTGCTTTAGAGAGCCATAATTCTTCTTCTATGTTCTGAGGGAGTGGTGTTCTTCCAGGCATGAATTAGGAAATCAAGAGGACTACTAATTGGAGTCATCTTTTTTCATTATAAAGGAGAAATAACTAAGTATTTTTGTATACTTTTTTGTGTATTTCTGTTTTTTCTAAATATTAGTGGATTACGCTTTTGTTCAATACAATTGCATGGCAATTTTAGCATGCTTTTTGGATAAACCTTTAACTCTTTCTCATAATTCTTAGGTAGAATGAATGGAACATAAATTTTTATAAAATGTCTTTAGTTTAAAATGGTGAAGATTAATCTTAAGAAATTAATTTTCTTTTCATTATGGACAAGTGAACTGCTAAAATATGTTGTGAACCATAAGACTTGGGGAAGCTACGATAGAATCAGCTAGGTTAATCACATTAAACTATGGCTATAGGTTGATATTCCTTTTATTGAGATGCAAATGTTAGGGAAATATGCTTTGAAGAGATAGTTGTGGGATTTAAAGAATTAAAGTCATTTCTATCCAAGCTTTTTTATGCACTTGGGAAGGTCACAAAAGATTGTTGCTCCGATTTATCACTAGTCTTTTAGCACTTGCAACTTTACATTCCATCTAATTCACTTAACTCATTACAAGGAAGAGCCACTTAAGTATTTGATATCTTTCAATCCAAATTTCTAAAAATAGGATTACTTGTGTTGGATTTAAATTTGTTGTTTGTTGTAACACAGTAGGTTAGCTTTTCAGACTTTAACATTTTCAACTTTTCAGTCTAGGACTTAAATCTAATAAGCTAGAACTTTTCCAAATGAAAAATTCTTCATTCCCTGTGTGGAATCGATATTTCAGACTCTAAAATCATGTATTACTGATATGGCAAGTGCACTTTCATGAGCCCCCGGTGTGTCATAGCACCTAGAAGCGGTATCTAGTTTTTGGTGTCGTTGTCGGGGAGTGATGATGATTTGACTTCGAAAAATTTTAATTGAATTTTGAGGTCTTAGATATGAAAAACTGTAGTGTTAATTGTTTGTGTGCCATTATTTTTACTATTTTTGAAAAAAAAACAAGTAAACAAAAAATATTTTTTCTTAATTGTGAATGAACTTTTAAGATTAGGGGTTTTGTAGTGCAAGAATTACGGAACTTGATCCTTATGATTGCGAGCTAGAGAGAACTATTAGAAAAATTAGGCAATGATAGAAACATCAAGAAATTGTAGAAGAGATGGCGAACAATCCATAAAATAACCCAAAGACTCATGAACTTCTCCATGAACATCTAAATGCATATTGACATTTAAAAGAACATGTTAATCTTAGACAGATGAAATTAATTTAAGTATTCAAACCACTATCATAGAAGCTAACACATTTGAATTGAAGCATGATATCATCTAAATAGTGCTGAACAACTAGTTTGTGCAAACCTTGTCTGAAGATCCAAACTTCATTAACGAGTTTCTCAGAACACTGCACCACATTTTGCTATAATGACATTTCTAACAATGTTTTTAGGCTATGGCTTATACCTTTCTCCTTAAGGTACAAAGCCAAAATGAGGTTAAATTAATTAACACCTTGATCAATTAAGACATGGAGTGACTTAGCCCAGAAATTCATAGCTAAATATTTCCCACCTTAAAAAATGACTAGACTGAGGAATGATATCACTTCATTTTGCCAGCATGAGGGTGAGTCTATTTATGAAGCTTGTGAATGATTCAAGAAACTTCATAGGAAGTACCAACATCATGCACCGCCCAATTTGTTGATAAATCACACTTTTTACAATGGGTTTGTAGGTTCACCTAGGTCTATCATTGATGTTGCCGCTGGTGGATCAAAATGTCAGAGCCATTTGATGAGGCATATTTTCTGATTGAGGAGATGTCTACCAAAAAATTTTAATGGGCTTTTGAGATAGTGAATCCTAGGAGGGTAGAAAGTGTATATGATATGAATTTCTTTCAATTCTAACTTCTTAGGTTGCTACTATATCTATGAAGCTAGAACAATTAGGGATGAACCAACCTTAAGAACCCCAAGGCATTGAGGAATATGCATTCGAGCAACTCTTTGATGCTAAAGATTCACCACTTGAGAGCCTAAATGTGATCAATAATAGTATTAACAACCTATATTCTAATTATTACAATCCCAGTTGAAAAAGTCACCCTAACTTAGTTGAAAAAATAATCAAGGTGTAGGAAACCATCAATGGGGAATAATCCACCTATACCTTATCAGAATTGGAATAATCAGAGTATTTTTCACTTGACATCTTTTTATCCTTCTGGTTTTAATGCAAAACAATAATTTAAGGAAAATAAGTTATATTAGGAAGAAGTTGTATTACAAATGGGGAATCAACTACAAAGTCATGGCGCGACTATTAGGAACATAGAGAACCAATTGGGACAAAATGCAAAATCACTTAGTAGTTGACCACAAGGAACTCTTCCTAGTAACACTGAGGTCAACTCTAAGGAAAAGAATAGTGTGCACCTGACAGTAGTCAAGTTGAGGAGTGGTAGAGAATTAGAGTAAGTGGTTCAGAAAGATCCTATAGTGGAGTAAGAGAACTTGGAACATGAAAGAAATATGGAAGACCATTCCTAAGGTTTAGGAATACTAGTCTCACCCACTAGAAATAACTTAAAAAAAACCACCACCATCAATTTCTTAAAGGCTAAAGATACAAAATTTGGATCAATAACTTTCTCGGTTCTTGGAAGTATTCAAGAAGGCAGTGATCAACATTCTTTTGCTGAAGCTTTAGAGAAAATTTCTAATTATGTGAAGTGCATGAAGGATATCCTTACTAAGAAGAGGAATTTCATATATTTTGATATGGTAGCATTCAGCAAGGAGTGTAGTGCTATCATTTAGAAGAAGCTTCCTCAGAAATGTAAGGATCCGGGGAGCTTTACTATTTCATGTGCAACTGGAGAGAGGTTCTATGAGAAGGCTCTATGTGATTTGGGTTTCAGTATTAACCTAATACCACTGCCTACTTTTACAAGATTAAGATTAAGAGAGGTGTCTCCTACCACTATAACCCTTCAGCTTGCTAATCACTCGATCACCTATCCAAAGGGGGTTACAAAAGATGTTACAGTGAAGGTAGATAAATTTATCATTTATGTTGATTTTGTTATATTTGACATGGATAAAGATAAGGATATCTTTTTCATTACTAGGTAGAACTTTCCTAGCCACTCATAAATCGATGATTGATGTACAGAAATGAGAGCTAACAATGACAGTGAAAGATTAGGAGGTTACATTTAATGTGTTAAAATATATGAAGCTTCCTTATGATTATAGTGAAGGCACATGTTATAGGATGGATTTGATTAACTACTTGTGAAACATACACTTTTAGGAAGAGTTATGAAGTTAAACCAGTGGAGCAAGATTTGAGCGAGGATAGTTCTACATAAATTATGGGTGAATCTGCTCTATTGGTTAAAGATAATCCCATAATTGTTTGGGAGTGCTTTTAGATACTCAATACTATTGAAAATTATAAACCTATTGTTTCTTCCATTGAGTAACCCCCTGATCTTGAGATGAAGGTTCTTCTTAAACAGTTTAACTATGCTTGCTTGGAGAAGCCATCCACGTTGTCGGTAATCATATCCTCATAATTGAGTAGCTTACAAGTGGAAAAATTGATTAGCATTTTGAGAACTTTTAAGAAAGCTTTTAAATGGACCTTAGCACACATAAAATGGATTATTTTTTTGATATGTACGCATAGGAACCCGATGGAGGGAAATTAGACAGATTCTCATAGAAGATTTAAACCTTGTTATGAAAGAAGTTGTCAAGAAGGGGAATTTAAAGTGGCTTGATGCAGGTATTACCCATCCCATTTTAGATAGTGCTTGGGTAAGCCAAATTCATTGCATTCTTAAGAAAGGGGGAGTGATTGTGCTAGTAAAAGAATATACTGAACTAATCCCCACTAGACATGTCACTGGGTGGCATATATGCATTGATTACAGAAAATTAAACTCTGACATCAGGAAATATCATTTCTCTGTACCCTTCTTAGATAAGATGTTGGATAGGCTAGCAAGCCACCCATATTTTTTACTTTTTCGAAGGGTATCCAAGGCTCTATCTAATACCTCTTTCTTTTGAGGATCATGATAAGACCACATTCATGAGTTCTTATGAGACTTCAACTTTTAGGAGAATGCTCTTTGGGTTATGTAATGTGCCTGTGACATTTTAGCTGTGCATAATGTTGATCTTCTTTGACCTGATTGAGAAAGGTATAGAAGTATGCATACATGATTTCTCAATGTTTGGCCCTTCATTTGATTCATCTTTAGATCACTTGGTCAAGGTACTTAGACGTTGTGAAGAAACCAATCTAGTTATCAATTATAAAAAGTGCCAATTTATGTTCTCTGAATGATTTTTTTAGGACACAAAATTTTTGAGAGAGGTTTGGATGTAGATCTAGTCAAAGTATAGATGATAAAAAACATCCCCCACCCACTTCAATGAGAAGAGTTGGAAGTTTTCTATGGCATGCTAGATTTTATTGACGATACTTTAAGGATTTCTCTAAAATTGCTAAACCTTTATGTTGTTTGTTGGAAAAATATTTTCTATTTTATTTTGGACAAAATTGCTTAGCGGCCTTTAACATTTTGAAGAAGAAGTTAGTCACAACTCATATCATTGATTCACTTGATAGGGGAAGCCCATTCAAATTAATGTGTGATGCGAGTGACTACACTATAGAGACAGTTTTAAGAAAAAAGGAACAATAAAATGTTTTGAGCTATATACATTGCTATTAAGACCCTTAATGAAGGTCACATTAACTAAACCACTACTGAAGAGGAGCATCTCGCCATAATATACGTGTTTGACAAATTCAGGTCATATTTGATTGGAACCAACTGTACTGTTCATACTGATTATTCTGTAATACGATATTTGATGTCAAAAAAAGATGCAAAACCAAGGCCGACCAATTGGGTCATGTTGCTACAAAAGTTTGATATCAAACTTACGGATTAAAAAGGTACTCAGAATCAGATAGCAGATCATTTATCATCTGGATTAAAAGAATTCATGTGCATTTGATGAAGATATCAATAAAAATTTTCCTGATGAACTACTACTTAATATTACTGATTGGATAATTTTATGGTATACTGACATAGTGAATTACATAGTAAGCAAAATTTTACCCAATGATCTGAAATACAATTAAAGGAATAAATTTGTTCATGATGCTGGATATTATTTTTGGGATGACCCATAGCTTTATAAGAAGTGCAAAGACGAGGTGATTAGATGGTGTTTACCTGTAGAAGAAACCCAAGATGTTATTATAAAATGTAATGATTTTGAATTTAGATGAAATTTTGGGGTGTATCGAACAACTGCTATGATTTTACTATCTGAATTTTATTCGCCTACTCTATTTAAGGATTTAAATGAATATACAAAACTTGTGACATATGCTAGATAGTAGGTAATATTTCGAAGTGAGATGAAATCCCTTTGACTTTTACCTTGGAGATTAAGTTTTTTGATGTTTAGGGTTTAAAATTCATTAGACCCCTTATACCTTCTTTAGGAAATCTGTATATTCTAATAGCTATGGACTATGTCTCAAAGTGGATAGAGGCAGTGACCCTGCCAATTTGTGAAGCTTAAATTATATCTAAATTTTTAAATAAGAATATATTTAGTGATATGGTACGCTTAGAGTTATCAATGACAATGGTGGGAGCAACTTTTGAAATAGAAGGATTGAGACATTAGTGGGGAAGTATGGTATAAAGCATAGGATATCCAAAACATATCATCACCAGATGAGTGGATTGGCAGAAGTTCATAATGGGAGATAAAAAAGATTTTGGAGAAGTCAGTCAATCCTAATAGAAATAATTGTGCTTTGAGACTGAATGATGCTTTATGAGCCTATAGGACTGCATATAAAAATCTATAAGGATGTCTCCATATAGGCTCATATTTGTTAAATATTATCTCTTGTCAATTGAATTTGAGCACAAAGCATATTGAGCTGTGAAAGAGTTCAATTACAGTATGAAAGAGGCTAGTGAGAAACATTTGTTGCAGTTAAATGAACTTGTGAGATTAGATAACAATCTTATTAAAATGCCAAATTTTATAAAAATAAAATGAAAAGATGGCATGACCAGAAGATTCTTAGAAAAAATTTTGAGCTTGTAGAGGAGGTTTTATTATACATTACACAATTAAAATTATTCTCAGGAAAACTTAAGTCTAGGAGGTCAGGAAAATTTACTGTAGTAAGGATATATCCTTTGGTTCAATTAATATTGAATATCCTAAGAGTGGTAGAGTGTTTAAGGTGAATGGATGGAGACTTAAACCATGCTTAGAGAAAGAGAGACCTTTGTTTAAGGAGGTTTTAATGTTGAGTCATCCTGATTAGAATATCTGTCACAAACAGGTTGAAGAGGTAAAACTAAGCTCTTCTTGAGAGGAAGACTAAGTTTTTTTATGCGTGTTATTGTAGTGTGCTTATATTTGCATTGTTTTGATTGATTAAAGTGATTTTTAGTAGGATTAAGTGGCTTAAGTGTGATCTACTCTTGGATTAGGGCACCCATCCTCAGTTTGCTGTTGTGTCAGAACTCTAGTGTGTCTTTTGGTAGTTTGGAGGAGCATTTGCTTCCTATTAAGCCTATTTATAAATCTAACATTGGGATATACGAACGAAATGTAGTGTTTAGGCATTAGACAGATCCATCTATACTTTCTACTTCTTATTCTTGGCTGAGTTCTTCTTTCAGGATGGACTCTATTGCATAGATATTATAGGGGCTAGGGGCTAGAGGATGACATCACCATTATGCAAAATAAGGTGTATAACTTGGGCACATTTGTCTGTTCTTGCTTCTTAACATCCTAATATCATTATGCACCACACTATACGTGTTTGCACCTGCACCCTTACACCCATGCATGTTTTCCCGTATATCATTCTGTTTTTTTATGTCTTGCATGCTTGAGGACTTCCGTGAGCTTGTGTTCTCAAACACTCATTTCAAACCCTCACATATCTTATGAGGGGTCGTCCAACATTTCAAGCATACTCAATTTGTAATTCTCCCTTATGAGGGTTACAACATCTCAATTCCTACGATACCACTTAGGAACTCAGTGGGTATAACACATCGTGTCACTTGACATAGGTCACACTTTTTAGCCTTTGAACCTACCTAGTGCACATTGTTTGTACACCTGTACATTTCACATTGTTTCATTGGACAAGGGTCACACTTTCTAGCCTCTGAACCTACACAGTGCATAAGGTATTTCCACTCATCTACATGACTCTCATCTATCCTGGGTCACACTCCTTAGCCTTTAAACCCATTTAGTGTAGGTGTCATACTACCCATCATCCACAACAACTTTTAGCATTGCCACGAGCAAATTCTTATGTATGGTGCATTACATATTGTGTGATTTCATTTGTTTGCATGTGTGATCACTATTGGGCTACGGTGAAATCCCCTTGTGGTGTTCTATACCTTAGGCAACCAAATACAACATCACTCGTGCTATGTGATATACATTTGCATCTTCAAACTATTGACATACCCGCATTAGTAGATGCTACCACATACTTATGATGAGCATCTGTTATCTGGTGATTGTTCGTACCATTATGGAATGACCATAACACACTGAATCACTTTGCATTTGCATGTTCATTACCCGATTATCTCGATGATAAATCGTACTTGTGACCCATTATTGCTCAAGATGCTTTAACTAGCATTGTTGGTGAGGACATCTTAGCAAGCAATGAATGTTATTTATTATGATCATTACGCATGTTTTAACCACACCTTGCACATTCTCATATGATGTGATTAGGACACCTTATTTCTAGAATCTTATTAGACTAGGGCTGGGGTGAAGTTAGAATTTTTTATGTCATGACTATTTCTCTTTAGTTTACACCCTAGCCAACCATATTGATTGATGCTTTATGAGTTTACCGGGTGTGAGACATGTGTAATAGTATCTTAAGGTTAATTTTCTTGCAGTGAGCCATGTCCAACGAGGGACTATTATTTTTTTATCTCGGGTAGTTTTGCAGGTGCAGTTTAGCCTCCCTCCTACTAGGCATTATTCACCAGGTTGCATGTAGGAGCTCTTATGCTAAACTTTATTTTCATTCAAGTTAAGTCTTTTTTAAGACTTCACCATGTACTTTCTGAGTCCCCTAGGCTCGATTTTGTATCAGAATAAGGTATAGGCACAAGTTCTGAGGAGACTGATGGGTCGAACAACATGTCGAGGACCAGGAGCAGCTTGCTTGTGTCCCGTATCGTAATTCTGAGTTTACCTTTAATTTATATTACTAGGATCAAGAATGTATATGCGGAGCCTAGCTGCCCTTTTTTTTTTCAAGATATATTACCAATCTAGGGGCACCCAGCCTGTTAGTACTGTTTCATGGCTTGTTTACTTTCCCGTAGTGTACTGATTATTTTATTTGATTGATCGTTTATCTAGGCTCATGTGTAATTTAGGCTCTCTAAGGACCTAAAATTAAAACTTTTCTACAAAATCTTAATAATAAATGATTGAGATTAATTAAAATTTGGGATTAAAATATTTCAACTTCTCAAAACATGCTTTTAAATTTATGCATGACCTTCAAACCGGATTTAATATAGTTTACATAGCATGACTACAACCCAAGTCTTTCTTAGTAAGGCCTCCACATTAGGACTTGTTAGTTAACTACATCATATTTGCAATTTTAGATATGAAGTCTCCATGCTTCTTTAAATTGCCTGGTTAAGCATTAAATTTCTACTTAGGTGATTGTGTGACGTGCTAATGCTGTTAGAGGCTTCCTTGACCCAAACGGGGAAAAAGTTTTTTTAGAGCACCTTGGCTTCATATTCTTACCTGTCTTTTTATTTCCACTCTTGTGGCTTCCCAATTATTTTGGTAGGTATAAGTTCCATTGTCATATAAGCTACGTACATAGGGTCAAAGAACTTAGAGTTTCCATATTGTGCTCATAAGACTATAAGGATTCCATTTGATGACCACAATTTATGGATTGTTGAAGAGGTCTCAAGTCGAGTATGGTAAAAAACCTTCACGACCAGATATACTTAGAATCCTAATAGCTTAGGATGACAGATACATAGTATTCTGATCCAACTATCTTTACCAGATTAATATTCCCCTACCTTTCTATTGATAACCCCTTTCAGCTCTCTCGTTGCCTTAACACCTCATTGATGTTGTCTCATAGAATCTAATTAGAGATAGACTGCCACCTATTTGGGATACAGTGATTCATCCTCTACCCTTAGGCTCGATTAGGGCTGAAAGCATAGTGCGGAGCCTATAAGATGATCTGGTTATTTCATAAGCCTCATCTGTCAATAAGATACCATTTGTATGGGACTGTGAGAGATTCACTCTCTGTCCGTATGGTTTAGCATTAACTTTGAAGGCATCAAGATGCTTTTGTGAGATAATCGTCCTTTGATTCACCCTTTACAAGTTTTCACCTAAATGTAAGTAGGATTAATTTTTAATCGAGAGTATTCTGGGGCATCCCCAACATGTAATTAACTAGAGGGAAATGTTTCTTTGGGAGTTATTTTTGACCCCAGAACAAAAATTTTCCTTTTCGCTCTCTAATTATGGGTTTCTTATGTAAGAATTCTCTTCATAGATGATGTTTTTTAACGTGTTTTAATCCGGTCTTATTCTAGACAAACACTATTGACCTATCGCACAAGGTTTACCCTACATAAGCTCTCCACATTCTTTATCATTTTTTTATGTCTAATTCACTCGAGTGTTCTCGTTTTTAAGTCCCCCCTCTTCTTTGAATCATTTTGATGATTCAAGAAAGAGTATTATGTGGAGACAGAACAACACAATTACAAAGCAAAAAGCTGATGAGTTCAAGTTTACTCAAAGAACCAAAACAGATTGTTGACTCTGCAAGGAATGAGAATCTCTCTTCATTTTAGAAGTCATACTTACATTCTTGTGACATAGTACTTTTTCCTTGTGTCACTCTTTGAGCCTTTTTCGATCTTGGATTTCAATCTAAGTTTAAGGTGTTATGATTAATAAAGTCACACTATTTCATCCTCTTCTCATGCCCTCAGCATTTTAGTCTCAACGTCTTCATATGCACTGAAGATGTTTTATGTTTCTGATTGGTTCTTTAAAATTTTTTGGATTTAATCAGACCCACTTTGGTTGACAGAAATAGACAATCAAAGGTTGATCATGATTGGAGTATCTGATAGGAAATTCAATTTCCTTTTCACCCAGCATTTTCAGTGTGGATTAGGGGACCATTACTTTTGTTTCCTTCAAGCATGGTCGACACTATTTTGGTTGTGGAGTTGCTTGTTGAAAGTTGTCCGCGTCGGAATCAAAATCTCGTCTCCCTCTTTGGATATATATATATATATATATATATATATAATTTTATAAAAATATGAAATCAAACTGACCCTATATTTTTCATAGTTCAAATGAAAGAGCACTCTACCTCAAACTTTGTGTATATCTCGAAAGATAAATGCAAGACTTGAGGGTGAGACTCGATCAAATAAACTGAGAAATATATGATATTCGTTTGGTCTGCGAAACCATTTTATTTATTGATAAGTTCCCTCATTTAATACAAAAAATTAAATAGGGTTTATATTAAGATGGGTTTGGAAAAGCTTCCTATAAAGGCAAGCCCTTATAGTTAATTACATCTTAGATAACTAAAGTCACTTAGGAAAACTCTTGAAAAAAATCAGGAAATGTTACATTTAAAGTGGTCAAAAGGATAGGACTTTTCAACGAGATCGGACAAAGAGGTGTGAAAGAAAAAAGGGAATGGCTTAAATTTAGAACATTTTGTTGTATAGTCCAAAGGAGGAAGAACTATGGGATGTCATAGATTCGGAAGATAACCTCGATGACTTCCCAAGCTATCTTGCTGTTTGGCTTCTGTTTTGAGGAGAAATTATTTAAATTTTTCATCTTGCCAATTTTATTTGATTAGGGCTTACATCCATGTGAAAAAATAACACGAATAGTCTAGAAGATGTGAGGTTTTAGGTCGTGATGAACGATAACCTCAGAATCATAAAATGAGTTAGGGCTTATATTGTGTAGCAAAGCTATACAAAAGCATAAAGAAAAGTTGAGAATTTATGTTTCATAAGAAAACCACCTCGAAGTCCTATGACTTTGTTGTTTAATTCTAAAGAAAGATATGTTGTTATAGGTCTTCTTGTTGTTGTAGATCATTATCGTAGAATGTTGCCCACCATGCTAGCTCCAAGCTCCTCATCACGATGAGTTTAAATTTTCTAATGTGTCATGTTATGATGTTAAATCAAATATCCCTATGGTTATGGTCGTTAAATATTATGGGGCATGTTAAAGTTGATTAGAGCGATACCGGTTAGGATCCTACAGTTCCCTCGTTCCGGCACCACTATTTTCTTTCGGATTCACTTAGTCCAAATGAATTTACTAAACTCAATTTAATGTGTTCTATACATTTATTTAGACCATGGGAAATCTCGTTAGCAACCGTAGGTTACCTCTTCCGAGGGATTCCCGATCATCCAATAAAGACATCTTAATTTAGTTGCAATTGTTATTTTGTGACATTTGTGATTAAATTTTGAGTTGTCTTATATTTTGAATGTTGTGATGGTAAAGTTTATCTTGATTGATTTTAGTTTTGGTTTTGGTTTTATGATCCAAGCAGTTTTAGTTTTCATGCAGGGTGACATCGTTGTTTAACATGCAAGCTCAAGACAAGAAGTACAAAAAGATAAAGGCATAAATTTAAAAGAATACCTGTTGATTCTTCTCATTCCACCACTTAAAAGATTAGAATTCGCAAGGCATATATATAATTTTTCAAGGAATTTAAATTACAAAAGTAGATGAAGGTTTAGCTACCAAACCCCAAGTTATGATTTTATTGAATCTTAGAAGGTCCTAGTGGATGATTTTAGAGCAAAAAATGGCAAGTCCAATTTGCCCTGTAGAATGTCCAATAGATTTCAAAATGCTCGAGGCATGACTCTAGATCACTTTGAAGATCTCTTGAAATATTCTGAGTTCATTCTGAACTTATCATATTGTTTCATTAATCATCCGTGGTTGAAGTGTGACTAACCCGTTGCTCAGTAAAACTTGACAATTTAATTATCCCGATGATAGGGTATCCAATTAATCGATTAATGCTTCATTTAAGAGTTATGTGAGTGGGTGTTCCTAGGGCAATTTTAAGTCATTTAAATATTATAGTGCCCACAACTAAGGTCAGACTTATAATGTTTAAAGATGATAATCACTAATCATATCATCTTCTAAATCCAATCAATTGAGTTTAGACATTGAGTCTAGGTCACTACTTAGCCTTTAACAATCATGATAAGTGAAATGGTGATTATCAAAAAATTTTATTTAAGTGATAGGCATTCTTATCAAATGGTCAAACCATCCTCAATTTTGGGCTTAAGAAAAGTAAATTATCATCTTTCTGACTTAAGCCCATCACTTAAGAATCATTTGATCTTAATTGACTTCTAAGTCATGAAGATTAGGAGGATCATGATTTTTTTGATGTTGTTCAATGGTGGCGAGTGAGTTTCTACCTTTTAATCTCATTGTATTTCAATCATCCAAACATATTTATCAAGATCAAAATACACATTTTCACTTGGTTAATCCTAATTTGTGATTAAGGCACCAAAGTCTAAAATTACCACTTTTCCCTTGGGGCACTTCACTTCATAACTCATTAAAAATAACCCAAATGACTTTGAGGGTCTAGAGTGTCATATCCATGAGGTAATTATAATGTTAGAGGAGAATATATGGACTTCTCAAAATTTAATTTAAATTAAATTTTCCTTAAACCCAAAAAATAGGATTCCTTATAAATTGATTTATTTGACTTTTCCAAAATAATTTTTTTTATTTATGAGAAAATTATTAGAGGTTTCTCCATGTCAAAGAAATATTTAGACAGAATTTCATGATTTTTTGAATTAATTTTTCTAATTATTTTAATGGGAAAATGAAGAAAATCCACTTTTAAGCCTTCAAAATTTATTTTCAACTTAGGAAAATTAGGAAAAATATTTTAATGAGTTCCAAGTGATCAAAGATCACATTTTGAAATATTTTGATATTTTTGGGATTCCTTAATTTTTTTAATTATTTTAAAATTCAAAATAAGGCTTAAAAATTAAGTATATTCTAAAAAATAATTTTTACTTTTCCCACGTGCATCTAATCACAAGAAACTCAGAAAATTACTTTTCATAATTTTCCCAAATGTATTTAATTTAATATAATTATTTTTGTACAAGAATACAAGGTTCCTTAGAAAATCAAGTTTAATACATAAACCTAATCAAATAATTCTCAATTTTTTACAGTGGATAAACATGATTTTCATGAACAATGTGGGATTGATTTTGATGAATTTTGATCAGTATATAATTTACAAAATTAACACAAGATATTTACATTTAATTAAATATAGAAATTTACAAGATAATTCAAGGAATTATTATATTTTTTCTAGACTTCTCTGATCATAAGAAACCTACTAAAATTATTCTCATAATTTTTCAAATGATATTTTTATTTATATAATTCAAATAAGCCAAAATGGCCACCTAGCTTGAAAATTAGAACTAGAAGCATAGAGATGCCCTCTGACCTTAGAAAAATCATAAAACATCTCCTTTGAGATGAGAAATAAGCCTTAAAAATTTCAAGCCATGGTAAACAATGTCTGATCATAATGAATTAAAATACTCCAGAAGATATTTAATTCTTTAAAAATCAGGGAATAAGAAAATAATTTTTATTTTTAGTCCATATTATTCTCTTCTGTTCACTGAGCAAGAGGATATTTTTTTATGATTTTCCTAGAGAAAGATATGGATTTTTGAAGTTTAAGCATTTAAAATAATTCAAAAATTCCTATTTTTCTACTTATCCAAGCGGCACTAACTGGATCCTATGACGGCTCCTAACTCACATGTAGCACTCCACTATTCGACGTCGCCACCCACCTCAACTGCCACACGGCTTGCAGTTCACGCATTAAGAATCTGTCCTGCTTGATCTCCTCTGTTGATGAAATAAACGCACGATCACACGACTCTCCGTTATCGTCCCCAAGTGACCTAACTCGTAAGCCATTCGCACTAAAACTTTAAGATCTTCTTCTAGACTCAACCAAATTGCATGGGGTTTATTTCTAAACAGTCATCTACTCAAGAAGAACACATCTATACAGTTAATTAAGTATGAAATCAAGCCATTATAAATGGAGAATCAAAATAACTCGGGCTAAGGTTAGAGCTCGATACCTTTGTCTGAGAGGGGAGGCCTCAATTAGATGGTTGAGGTAGCTTTGATTGGATCTAACAAACCTATGGAAGAAGTCTCAAGCCTTGGTGAATTGTCTAGAGGTTAGGACCAATATGTGGAACTTCAAGTTGAGGAAAGAGGAGTTTAGAGTTTCTAATGGTGAGGGTTCCTTTTCTAGTTTTCTAGGAATAGTCATCAGGAAAGTCCTATAGCTAGACCTTATGCTACTAACGAGAAAAAAACTAAACCTCAACCAAAAGTGAGGTCAATAAAGCACTTTGTTATGATAACCTTGAGTAATCCTATGCCCTCTAAGCCCTCCTCTGAAGAAGAGGAGTTGTGCTCATGGCATCTCTTTTTATATAGCTGCTCGTGTCGGTACTACCCTTCCTTCGAGGAAGAGGCCAATGCCAAATGGGGACGCATTTTAGTGCCCTTCTACTTTCAGTCTCATAAGTGGCCCTTACATGTTTTTGAGGATTTATATTCCACCAGATGATGAATCATATAAGAGCACTAGATGTTCTTCTAAAGCATCACCTTTTGATGAGATTTCTTTTGTCCTAGTTTTCATTGAGTAGGGTCACTCGGAGGCTTCTCTTGGCCTCAAGTTAGGTAGAAAGGTCTAAAATACTAGGAACAGGTTGTTACAATCTAGAAAATAGGATTACCAATAGATTCCTTTAAATATTTTGGTTCTAGCCTGAAATTACACTCAAATCTCACCGGCTAAGAATCATTTCTCTATCCTTTGGCTATGTGAATTATGTCCCACTACAATTTATTTCGGTTATGGCTTGAGATGATGCTCAAATCTCACATGTTGAGAAACTTTTCTTTTTCTCTAGCTATGTGCTGTGCGGATCATGTCCTCACTACAACTTACATTGGTTCCAGCTTGGGATGACACTGAAATCCCATCGATTGAGAATCAATTTTTTGTCCCCTAGCTGTGTGGGCCATGTCCCTACCAAAAAATTTTTTGGCCCCAGCTCGGGGAGATATTTAAGTCATGTTAGCAAAAAATCATTTCTCTATCCTTTGGATATGCGGACTATGCCCTCACCATGACTTGTTTCGTTTCCAGCCTGGAATGACTCTCAAATCCCACTGGCTAGGATTTATCTCTTTGTTCTCTGGCTATGTTGATCATGTTCCCACCACTACAAGCATATGTGGTGGTCCATAGGTAGGTTGGTTGTAAACCTTGGGATTATGAAAGAGTCATTTGAACTTGCTGAAGTGGGCATCCACAAGAAACATCATTATATTCTGTAGAGACAATGTAGAGGAAGAATCCTCTATTAGGGAAAATACAAAACTCTTCAAAGGTTATGGCATTCATTTTATCTGTATGCAACCCTTTTAAATATATGAGGTAGCTTTTGAGGATAAAATTTCATGGTGAGTTGTTTATAATTTTTCCAATGGTCCAAGGGTCTCAATCCATTACACTTCTAGATGATTTGACATGTAACGACTGGGAGGATGTAGGAATCAACCATGATTATGTAATTCTAAACAAAAAAATGAACTCCTAGAATTAATCCATTGCAATCTATTTTTTTCTCATTAAGCCACCATTACTTGGAGTGTGGTGTTGTAGTTATTTAGAAGTCATATTTTCCTATGAGCATTTTATCAATGAAGCTGTTTGTATTTCCTGCGTCCATAAGGATGTTCACTTTATTTTTTATTTTTTTTTTAGGGAAAGGATTCATGTAACTGGCTCAACTTAGTGGGATAAAGGTTTTTTTGTTGTTTGTTGTTATTATTTTTTTAGCATTAATTAGATTTATATGATTTATGGGAGGTTTGTTCCAACAATAGCATGCCGTGAAACTTTCAAAAGGGAATTTGACTCGTCTTCCTAGTCAAATATATTAGTATCCTTCTACTCAAGAAATGGTGGTTGGGTATCATAAAGTGTTGTGGTGGACGTTTGCATTTGTAGCAAGAATTACATTTCTCGTCATAGGACCAACACAGTTCTTTTGCATGCCTCTCTTTAAGCTTTTTGGTTTGTAAGGAATGAATAAGTTGGCAATTGTATGTGGATCAGCTATGATGGTGGAGAAGGCTCGAGGATTTTGTTAAATATAGTATTGTATTTCTTTTGCTTTACCAATTAAGGATAGTTTAGTCTTTTCCATATTGTACATATATATACTCTTGTAATGAGGTAATGAGGTGGATTTTGAAACCCTAGCCACTTTGTTTGTCTCCTCTCTTTTCTCTTATCTTTCTCAATCTCAGATGCAATTGTTAACATGGTATTAGAGAATCCAAGATCGATGGGACTGTAAAGCACTTTCTCTCTCGCAAAGTAGAAACTCCAGTTGAAAGCCGCATTGTTCCTGTTCATTTGTCGCGATCCCGACTATTCGCGATTTCTGCTTGAGTTAGTGTTTCGGTTCAGCCATTGATCCCGTTCGCCATTTCCATTCTTAGGGCTTCAACCTTGAATGAATAAAGGTGATTGTTGCTTGCCGATCCCGTTCACATTTTGGCACTGTAGATCTGAATAGCAGATGATAGGGACAAACGATTGCTGCTAACGGATCGGCTTCATGGTTGTTCAGAGGTTTCGGGCGATCTATCGATATTGGTATTGATCTTCCTTTTCTTTTGTTTTCCTCCTTTTTTGTATCATTGCAATGACCGGTGAAAAGATGATTCCCTTCAGTCTATTAGTGTGCAATTAAATGAGCAAAATTCTTCCTATTGGAGTTATGTTTTGAAGAATTTTTTGAAAGGGAAAAGAATGTGGAGTTATGTTTCTGGAACATCTGTGAAGCCTATAAATGAAAAGGATGAAAAATATGAAGAAATGTTGGAAGTATGGGAAGCAAATAATTCAAAAATAATCACTTGGATCAATAACTCGGTTTCACAATCAATCGGTGTTCAATTAGTAAAATATGACACCGCCAAAGAAGTTTGGAATCATTTGGAAACATTATATGTGCAGTCAAATTTTGCAAAGCAGTATCAATTAGAGATAGACATTCGTGCTCTTCAACAAAACAACATGAGCATTCAAGAATTTTATTCTGCTATGACCAATCTTTGGGATCAGTTATCTCTTACTGAATTTGCAGAATTACGAGCTTTTAAACCACACACTGATCGTAGAGAAGAACAGTGTTTGGTTCAGTTTTTGATGGCCCTTTGAAATGATTTTGGAGGGCTTCGTGGAACAATTTTACACCGCAATCCTCTTCCAACAGTTGACTCCGTGGTCAATGAGTTATTAGCTGAAGAGATTCGTCTCAAGTCTCAATCTGAGAAAGGGAGTGTTGAGAAAGGGATCCTCCCTACTCCTAATCCATATGTTTTTGCTGCTACTCATAATAAAAGTAAATTTCATGGAAAGGTTGGTTTTGATGAATGTAGCTTCTGCAAGCAGAAGGGTCATTGGAAAGCTCAATGCCCAAAGTTGCTGAACAAATCTCAGCAGACACAACAACTGAATCCGTTGCACCCACGCACCTTCAAGACTTCAACATCAAATGTTGCAGCTGTTGTTCCTCCAACAGACTCTCCTGGTATTGGACATGCATATTCTTCAGGTCCTACAGTAGCTGTGTTTACTGAACAATTTCAAAAGTTTCTTGCTACACAACCACATGCCATGTCTGCCTCCTCAAATATAGGTTTGCCTTCTTCTAGCTCATCAGGTATAGCATCTTCCATTTGGATTCTTGACTCTGGAGCCTCTCATCATATGTCATATAACTTTACATCATTTGTATCCTTACATCCTGCATCATCTGTATCTGTTATGACTGCTGATGGCACTCCTATGCCATTAGCAGGCATTGGATTTGTATGCACACCACATTTATCCCTTTCAAATGTTTACTATATCCCCAGTCTTACTTTGATGTGATTCTGGTTTCTCAGTTTTACTTTCTTCCACTTCTTGTTATGTGTAGGATCTGCAATCCAAGAGGCTGATTGGGACAGGGCGTAGACAAGGTGGACTTTATATTCTGGATGAGCTGAGAATTCCAGATATTGCAGCTTCCAGTGTTGACCTATCATCTTTTCATTTGAGTTCATCTTCTTCTAAATTTTATTTATGGCACTCTCGCCTAGGACATGTTTCCTCTTCTCGTCTAAAATACCTAGTTTCTATAGGCGCTTTGGGTGAGTTAAAAACTAGTGATATTTCTGACTGTTGTGGTTGTGAACTTGCTAAATTTTCTGCTTTACCCCTTTCCTAAAAGTGTTTCACTTTCTGTTGCACCTTTTGACTTGGTGTTTCCGTTTATTTTTTCTCTTTTTTTATTTTAAAAAGGAGTCGCCAGCTTGTCGATCGTCGTATACTTCCCACTCTTTTTTTTTATTTTAAAAGGAGTCGCCAGCTTGTCGATCGTCGTATACTTCCCCCATTCGAATAAGTCTCCCTTCCCGAACCATATAAATGATTCGAAGAGGAGAGGAATCGAATAATAAGAGACATACGACAAA
>JXCR01144564.1:19458-39249 GCA_002079205.1 Phalaenopsis hybrid cultivar
CCCCCCCCCATAACATGCATTGATTCATGACTCCGATTAAATGCATGGGCTTTTGTCTCCTTAAAACTCTAGGTTCTTACACAAGCGTTAATGAAGTCCTATGGATTATAATTAATGCTCTGATAAAAAAAAATGATAAATAATTAAGACACAAAAGGCTCACAAAACTGGTAGGAAGTATCCACTACAAGAATATCAGATTGTATTGGAAAAATGCATGCTTTCATTAACCTACTGAAGAGGGAGAGAGAAGCTGAGCTAGCATTTTTCTACTAGAAAAATGTACCCTAGGGTTTTACAACCTTGGACAATGAAAAGAGCGGGAGACAAGTCCTAAGGCCTCCTTGTTTGAATATTAGAAAGAGAGAAAAAGAGAAGTTTGAGAAAAAAAGATAATTCAACTACTTCAACTTTAATCTTACATCTCAAAGACCTCTTATAGAAAATTAGGATTTAAATTATAATTATCCACAATCCAACTAAATGCACATATGCGAAAAAGTTTATCCTAAATAACCTAACAAAAATTTGAATTGTGGATAATCACCCCTTGCAAATTGGAAATCTCCTTGCTTTCTGCATGAAAGGTGACCAACTACTTAAAATGAGAAGAATATCGTGGAGTGATTTTATAAAAGCTTCCTTAATTCCCCCTACCTAAATCTGTCATTACCCTACATTAAAAATTTAAATTGCAATTTTGCAATGTAGCCCATGCTCAATATTTCATTTACAAATCTATCAATGCAAGATTAAATTTGCAAATTCTTGAGAGCCACTTGGATCAAAGAAAAATGATTAAGATGGCCATTAGGATAAGAAAGTGAAGGGTCAAATCTATCAAGCACATTGAAACTAAGCCGTTCACCCTTGACAGCCTAAAAATCAAATGCTTCGATTCAAGACACTTTTTATAAGTCATGGTTATTATAAATGTGCTTCAAAAATGAGAAAATGAGATCCACAAAATTTAACCAAGTTTTAGATTTGGTGGACTTATCAATTGTTAGATAATAACTTTAAAACAAATGGGAGCCCAAGATTAAGCAAAGAAATAAATAGATAAATTATGGGCCAACATTACAATGTTTTTGCAACGACAAACAGGATCTATTTTATAAATTAAAGTAGATTATAAGGATATGCTTTTTACCTTTTGTGAGGATTGCTTCAATTAGGGGCATTATGGCAATAGTAGCTAATTTAAATATTAAGTTATGCCAGAAGTATGGCAAGATTGATATCTAAAGAGTGACCATGACGCCTATATAGATCATGTAATCTTTGTCGCAAAGAGTTAGTAGAATATGTAAATCTTACGAATTCACATATGGTCACAAATAAATGTCCAGGTGATGGAATATAGAATTCTAAGAAGTCATCTTAGAAAAAACTTATTACATGAGGCCATCATGTAAAAAAAAAAAAAGTCCATACCATGAAGACATTTTAAAAATCAACAACGATAGGTAAACTCAATTAACAGGTGGTTGTTCTAAAAAATTTTCAATAAAAGATATAACTAAATTTGCAGTACAAAGATCATTATAGAAAAACCAATGAGAATGTTAGTATCTTTTTTTATTTAGTTTAAAAAAATTCAAAACTATTCAATATGTTAAATTACAAACCAAAATAATTAAAGATATAAAAATNGCACCATAATTTTGAAAAGAACAAAATCAAGATCTTGATAAGTTGCAACATTTAACATGATTTTTATGCAAGTGAAACATTTATTGAATTGCACTAAACAACTAAAAATAACCGTCCCTTAGCTTCCTCAACTATTTGCCAAAAAATATATTTCCTTTAAAAATAAGCCATTAAACTCCTTGTAGAAAATTACTGGCCTCAGCAAAACAAAACTATTAAAAAAAAAAATTCTCAGCAATGACTAGAATTGACAGCCTAATAAGCCACAAGTGACGGTGCTAAAGCCAACNAACTCCTTGTAGAAAATTACTGGCCTCAGCAAAACAAAACTATTAAAAAAAAAAATTTCTCAGCAATGACTAGAATTGACAGCCTAATAAGCCACAAGTGACGGTGCTAAAGCCAACNTTTCAAAACATTCATATATAAATGCAAATAATACAAGTACTATGATTATTTTTTAAAATAAAATTTAGCATATGAACAATTTGCATTATCAGGAATTACTGCATTGGAAACAATCTTGAATGTCAGTATAACTTGGGTGGATGAATACTCTTAAATCCAAAATTATGTCATACACACTATTAATTGAAATAAAAGATTAGTGGCCCACCATATAGATTTTGTCCTCAGAAAAACCCTTCAAAACTCAAGTCATCAGGGTTTCCCCTGGATCTGTGATATCCCCTATTCTTCGCTCCTTTGGATTCCTTAAAATAATTGTTCCTATTTTGAGTCACTCCCATTTGATTTTCTAATGTTCAATTTTGAAAACCTAAACTTTGAAATCTTGAAGACAAAACCATTGATCTTAATCGAGAGTTTTCTCGAATGATCCCGGTCATTTGAGATGTAATTAACTATAGGTGTTTGACTTTNTCCTATTCTTCGCTCTTTGGATTCCTTAAAATAATTGTTCCTATTTTGAGCCACTCCCATTTGATTTTCTAATGTTCAATTTTGAAAACCTAAACTTTGAAATCTTGAAGACAAAACTACTGATCTTAATCGAGAGTTTTCTCGAATTATCCCGGTCATTTGAGATGTAATTAACTATAGGTGTTTGCCTTTATAGAGAACTTGTAAACTAGATAAAATAAACTCTATCTAATCCTTAGATTAGGTAAGGGAACTTGTTTGCCTCATATAAAATATTTTGTAGACCAAACGGATGTCACAAATTCTTTAGTTTAGGTGATTGAACCTACTACAAGTGATATGTTCATTTTTCNTTTGACTTTATAGGGAACTTGAAAACCAGATAAAATAAACTCTATCTAATCCTTAGATTAGGTAAGGGAACTTGTTGGCCTCATATAAAATATTTTATAGACCAAACGGATGTCACAAATTCTTTAGTTTAGGTGATTGAACCTACTACAAGTGATATGTTCATTCTTTGGAATAAGTATATTACTCGTGGTATTATGCTCAGTCATCCAAACTATCCAAAATGTGAGACTCGTTTGGTCTCATCTATTTTAAAATTAAAATGTTACTTTCAAAAATTAAATTTATATTAAAACTATTTTCATATTTATAAAACTTATCTCCCTTTTTCAAAAATCTTAAAGTTTAAAAAGTTTAAAATTTAAAAAAAAAAACGATCGACACTCTCCTCCCAAAAAGAGACATTATCCTCAAAGTGGAAGAAATGAAACTCACGTTGGATCAAGTTGTATGACTCTCACTCTTAAGCTGGCTCGATTCTGACCCTCACCACCAACACTTGACTGAAATAACCGATGAGTTGTTGACATTGCATGAGGATTGCACCAAACCCATAACCAGAGGTATATGTCTCTACAATGAATGGTTGGTTGAAATCAGGTTTCGTCTTTATTGACACACTCGTCATGATCTTCTTTAACTTCTCAAAAGCTTGGGTCATAGCTTCCCCTTACAGAAGGTTATCCTTTTTCAATTTCACCGTCAACGACAACTTAATCGAATTGTAACCCTTCACAAACTTCTGATAGTATCGTGCAAGTCCCATAAATCCTCTCAGCCCCTTTAATGTCTTAGGAAGTAGCCAACCCATTATAGCCGCCACCTTCAATGGATTCATTGACACCCTAAGTATTGTCAACATCTTCTTCAAATGGTCAGTGGTCTTCCAAGAAACTGTCGGATAACATCTCAAATTTCTTCCTATAATCCATCACGGACCCTTCCAGAAACACTTCCCGTGTAGTTCTAAAATGTTCCAACAATCGGTCTTTGAATTCTTCCCATGTTCTAATTGGCTGATGTTATTCTCTCCATTGATAACACACTACAGTCTTTCACTTTCAAACACCTGTGAGCTAATTAACAATAAAATCTCTCTGCACAAAAAACCCAATTCCTCGATCAAAGCTCGTTCCAACCATAAGGCGGAGGTTGGGTTCCCTTCCTTGACCTAAATTGATTTCCTTTCTTTCATAAGTCTGACTCACCCCATATTCAGCTCGATCATCCCCATGGGTACTTGAATCGCCTTTTGCCCCGAAGTCTACCACAGCAGAAGGCACTGCCACGGCTGGATGCAGCCCTCCGTCGAGGTCCCGCCCAAAGTGGTTCCCTGTTCCAAGCCAAAATCCTTCAAAATGATTTTCTTCAACCCCGAATAGCACATTGTCCCGTTCTGCCAGCTGTTGTTTGTTTCAAACCTCTAAATGACATGCAAGTACCTCAACAAGCTGTCGTTCAAATCCGCACGGACACTTTCGCTTGATCCTACTTGTTTCTATTTGTTCCAGCCATCAGGATGTCACATTATTCCTTCTAAGTGTTGTCACTCGAGTCCACTCCAAATTACTTTTCTATATTTTGCGACTTCAAATCCCCCTAAGGCAGTGCCTCTACTCTGATGCTACACAAATCCTTCATATTGCTGCTAATCGTGTCTGCTCTAGATGCACTCGCTTGATCCAGCAGCGGGCGGCAACGAGTTGTATAAAACTCCACGATCTTCTTCATCATTTCTTCCAGAATCATGAATCTCCCCTTCATGGATGAGAACAACCCCTCCATGGGCAATAAACACATCTCCATTTCAGACCTGATTTGACTCACCTCTCCCTCTAATTTTTCTTTCAAGACATCAACTTACTTGGCTGCCATTACTCCCAGGACGGTTTTCGATCATGAAGGTGGAACTCTTGTGCGTCGTGATCCCATCATTGGCTTCCCAGCTAGCTCGAATTGCAATTGTATTGTGAGGTTCGATCACAAAGGCAAAACCCTCTACGTTGAGATCCTGTCGTTGGCTTCCCAGGTAGCTCAAATCGCAACTATATCGCAAGGTTTGGTCACAAAGACGGAACCCTATATGTCGTGATTCAGTAGTCGGCTTCCCAGCTAGCTAAAATAGTGATTGTATCACGGTGTTTAGTCATGAAGGTGAAACTTTGTACGTCGCCATCCTGTCGTTGATTTCTGGCTAGCTCAAATCAACTGCATCACCATTACTCCCAAGACGTTGCTCCTATACCAATTTGATAGGAACAAAACAAGTTTCTGCAGGAATTAGAGGAGCAGAAATAAAATCTATTTTGCCCAAACCAAATCACAATGATAAAATCCTGAAAACATAAAAAATTAACACCTATAATTTGAGAGATAGATGATCTCTCCAAACTTTAACCCTAAGATTTAAGACAACAATAACGGATCTCAACCCTAAACATATTAAGCCACATTTAAACTCCACAATAATAACTAACAAATGACTAAATTGCCCTTTTAGATTTACGCCTAACATAATTCTTCAAACTATTCTGGCGAGTTCGACATCAACTTTGTAGAGCACGAGATAGACAGTGTCGTAGGTGCATGTCTAACAAAATATTAGTGTATTATTAGTCAGTAAATGTTTAAATAGCCATAATATATCAAATACAATGATGATTTGATAGCGAGAGACGACGTAAGAGAATTGTGTTGGACATTTTAATCATCTTGATTAAAACACTAGGCATACTACTAATAATAGTCACAAAACTTTAAACTCCCAACTCTATCAAAATTTTTAAAAGATGAGTGTGTCCAAATGGTAAATGATCATCTTATAGGGGTTTTCTATATGAGAAACATTTGAACTTCTTAATAAATAACAAAATAACAAATATGGATGATCACATGAATATAACACATCAAACAATCTTGGCAAAACTAACAAATGCAATGATTAATGAATAAATACTAAAGAAGACATTTTACATTGCATTAATTCCTCTAGGCCACAAGAAATCTAAACAAGATGATTAAATTTTGCTATAGGAATAGCTAGAAATCCTTGATTGCACCACTAAGCTAGTAAAATTAATCGAAAAATGACAATATCATGTAAACCCATCCTATAATAGAAATGAGAACTAGAAAACCCATCAAAATGAAGAAATATGATTGAGGAGCTTCAAAAATATTATCATCACCTTTTGAAATATGGTTTAGAGTGGCTAGTGGCAAACCATAGATGTAGTTATCAGTGTGCAAATGAGTTATTGGAGGTAATTGCCAATAGAAATGACGGGCAATTAAAATAAATGTCATGACCAAGCTGTGTGAAGCTCGGGGATTAAAAGAAGACTGACAAGAGACAAATCTAACGCCTCGCTATAATACAATTAACACCAAGCAGGTCTGCGAAAGTAAATATTATGATAAATATCTTGACACTTGATTAAAAAATATATGATGTATAAGAAGCAGAAATGTAGAGAAAAAAAGAAATGGAATAGATAAATAAAAAGAGGAGAGATACAATTAAATTAAAAGAAAAAGAGTCGTAAACTAAGAGCAAGAGGGAGGAATCAATCTCTAGAGGACATGCTAAAAGAAAAACCCTTTTTATTGCCTACTCAACAAACTTAATTATAATCACAAGAATAACCAAAAATCTATTGACAATCTAAACCAACTAATAGTAGGATAATGACACATGACAGTGATGTCCAAATGGAAAATAGCCATCTAAACCTTAACACATAATATAAAAAAAACAAAAAAGATGATCACATAGACATAGTACATTAAATAATGCTTGCTAAGCTAACGAGCACAATTACTTGTGACTAGGGTTTGAAGATGTCTCGCACTGTCATAGTTTTTCTACCATAAGCCATTTGCAACAATAAAGAACAATTTAAAACCTTCAATTCTACATTAATAGTACGCAAGCATGTTCGTTACAGTTTAACTCAAAGCTTGAAATTATAGGAAACTTCAATATCTCTACAATTTAGTCCAAAAGTCTAAACGATTTATTTGCAACTTCATGTTATTTAAGATTTTATTAAAAAAAAAGCACCATAATTTTGAAAAGAACAAAATCAAGATCTTGATAAGTTGCAACATTTAACATGATTTTTATGCAAGTGAAACATTTATTGAATTGCACTAAACAACTAAAAATAACCGTCCCTTAGCTTCCTCAACTATTTGCCAAAAAATATATTTCCTTTAAAAATAAGCCATTAAACTCCTTGTAGAAAATTACTGGCCTCAGCAAAACAAAACTATTAAAAAAAAAAATTCTCAGCAATGACTAGAATTGACAGCCTAATAAGCCACAAGTGACGGTGCTAAAGCCAACCACAATGTTACATCAAAAATAAGGTAATGCAATGTGAAAGCAGAACTACTTGATCTTTTCCTTTATTATTTCATGGTTCAAACCATTGAATGTAATTGGAGAGCTTAGGAACACTTCAATGCTTGAAAGATTAAGGAGTAAAATAGAATAGAGATTGAAGAAAAAGCTCTTAGAGATACAGAAAGATACTAATCATCATGTTAATTATAAAATGAGAAAAGGTTAGTCATCTCGCTAGCTATGCTTGGATGGACAAATGAAATAATGAGGAAGGCAACTTGGTTTGCTTTAATTCTTCAGTAATAATTCAGGGTGCGTTTGGGGAGGCAGAGGGCCTGCGGCGCGACACCATGCCGCTGGTTTACTCTGTTTGGGGGCGGCGGTACCACCGCGATGTCCCACAGTTTACCCCGAACGCGGAAAGCTCCCCCTTACCTGAGGCCCAGCTTCTTCGATTGGCTTTTTACCCTCATGCCCCCTAACCGCCTTTGCGTCGCGAACTCCTTTGTCGGCGGACCGCCGATTTCTTCTATCAGTGGCCGACGCCTTCGCTAGTTTATAATCAGTAAAGTTTTGATTTTTAAAGGGTTGCTTTTTGTCGGGGATCTNAGGAGGGCCTGCGGCGCGACACCATGCCGCTGGTTTACTCTGTTTGGGGGCAGCGGTACCACCGCGATGTCCCACAGTTTACCCCGAACGCGGAAACCTCCCCCTTACCTGAGGGCCAGCTTCTTCGATCGGCTTTTTACCCTCGTGCCCCTAACCGCCTTTGCGTCGCGAACTCCTTTGTCGCCGGACCGCCGATTTCTTCTATCAGTGCTCGACGCCTTCGCTAGTTTATAATCAGTAAAGTTTTGATTTTTAAAGGGTTGCTTTTTGTCGGGGATCTGTTTGTTGTCATTGAAGGACAAAATTGCTGGCATGGAAAGGATTTTTTATGCTATGTTTTTTGTTTCTTAAAGATCTGTTATTCTCAGTGCTTGCCCATGCTTTCTAAGCATAAACAATGGTTGCACTATATTTATTTTGATGTTCGCTTTTTCTCTTGCTGAGCTCTGAATTCAGTACTATATTTCCTTTCTTGACAAAATTTTTGGTTATATAGATTGCTTATTATATTGTTTTTTTCTAAGAAGATGATACTTCTCTAATAAATTTTAACTGATGCATGTATATTATATACAATATTGACGNACGTATTTTCTCTTGCTGAGCTCTGAATTCAGTACTATATTTCCTTCCTTGACAAAATTTTTGGTTATATAGATTGCTTATTATATTGTTTTTTTTTCTAAGAAGATGATACTTCTCTAATAAATTTTAATTGATGCATGTATATTATATACAATATTGACGATTAATACAAACAGTTATTTTTAATTTCTGACATCAAACCTAATATAATGATAAGACTCATACACTGTCGAAAGTGATTATAAATTGATAGCATATTGGAGGAAAATTTAGGACAAGACATACATCGCTTTCATGTTAAAAATAATAGTATTTTTTTTTCTTTAGCGCTTTCGGTATGCACTGTTAAGTGAGTTGTGTATATAAATTATTGTTCTATTTTGAAATGAATTTCTGCTTCTGAAGTATCAAATATGTGACTGTCACAATTATGGTTTAAACAGTTTTATTAAACAGGGGTAAAATGATTATTTTTTCATAAATAGTTGTCTCACAGCTGTTTTTACACATCTGCAACAAACAGACAGTCAGCTTCCCTGCAGCAGCTTCCCTGCGGCAGTATAGCTGCGGTTGCCCCAAATAGACCCTTAGTTTCTTCATATTATCTAAAGATATTATTTGTATGCATATTAAAAATAATTAAGACAAAGAAAGCAAGATGTGATATGTTATGATTATATATTTCTAATATTAAAAATTATTTAATTTTTAAAAAAAGCTAAATGAACATAAAACAATAATATGTATGGAGAAGAACTGACAAACAGGATTGATCCACATCATTCGCCCAAGTAGAAAGAACTATTTTCTAAATATTGCTATGGTGGTGATGGAGGTAGAATTGGAATGAACATCTCTGAAGGCAATACAACTATAGAAGGGTTTTTTGGATCTAAATAAGGAAGTCAATATACATTAAAGAAAATAATTAAATATGAGCAAGTATCCCACAACAGTATAATTTTGGTGATGATGACAGCACAAAGTCAACTTGAAATACAAAAGAAGCAAGCAGTAGTAAGCTATACTACTTAGCATCATGCATAAGCATGCGTTAGCTAGTGGGAAATCTGGGTGTTTATAAATTATGCTGCTTAGTAAATGATAAAGGAAAACATGTGATAGTCTGGTGATGGAAGCATTGACAAAACAAAGTCAATCTATGATAGAGCAGGAAATAATATAGAAAGCTGAGGAACAGCTTGTATCTTCATTTATGGAGGTTTGGGGGCAGCAATCATAAGTAAGATGCCTTAGGCCGAAGTTCAACAATATCTTGTATATCAAGAGAAGACAAAATCACCTAGTGGGATAATCTCAGTCAACTTTGTAATTAATTTCACCATTTGCAGCTTGCATTGCATTTGTAGCTTGCTTAACTTTGGAAGGTTCATTCAATAGCATTAAAAAGAGACAAGTGGTTGACAATAATTACTAAATTTAGGTAAGCGAAACTATTTAAATTGCTTATTAATATGGAGTGAACAAATGAAAATTCCTTCAATATTTGGGGTTGATTGGCAGGAAATTGAATAGAGTGATTGTGGAACTATGGCTGGAAATATGTGGGGTGGATGGGTTTTATGCTTAGAAACTCCTAATATTTAATCAAAATTGATTAGAAGACTTTAAATTAAGCCATGAGAGTGAGATAAATTATGATAACTTACATTTAAGTTCAGTAAGAGAGTCAATAAGAGCTTATGGGTTGGTTTAGAGTGGTTCGTCAACTCACTTGAACCATGATACGCCTGGTGCCCTTTTATGAAAATCACCATAGCCATGTGCCTAACGATATCTTAATAAGATGTCTGCCTCATAATGTATGAGGCATGCCACCTTATTGGTAACAATGGATATTTTTTTCTTTCCTAAACCTAAATTTAGGGTTTTCTAAAAAAGTTGGAGAAAAAGAAAAATGTAAAACAAGAGATAGAAAAGACCTGACATAAAAATATCTATACAAGAGAAAATTGGAGTGAAAAAACATTTGCTTATCTAATGCACAGCTACTCTAATAAGATTGTTAAGATTTTGTACTTAAAATGAAAGACCGTCATACTGTTTCTTGTGAAAATGTTGAACCATTTGTTAAAATGCCTGATTAGGAGAAAGGAGACTCATGCGCATATAAAAAAGCAACAATGTCAAAATTTTTAAAGCATCGATAGCTTGATGATAGAATGGATAGCAGATCCTATTAATGTAGCAGGTTAGTGGCAAAGTTTTCTTATCCTCTTTGCCAAATGTCGAACAGAGGTGCAACAAGGCCCATAAACAAATGCATGATAAATGTGAACGATAACAAAAATTATGGCGTGAGGGTAGCTCATCAAATGTGCCCTCAAAATGCAAGAACGGCTTGCAGGCATGTTTACATGGGCATCAAAAGTTTTTTATATATATAAATGCTAGTCTATCACCATGATCTGTTTTATATATAGATTCTTAAAAGCGAGGCCTTAAACCTCCATCTATGTATAAACTCAGAATTTGAATAATGAAGAAGGAACTGAATAGCAATGCTAAACTTCTTGAGCTTAAAAAAAAAAAACTGGACAAATATTGAAGTTAATATCATGTTTAATGATTGGTTTGATAGTACCACTTTTTAATTAACAAATCCAATGATACTATTTTTTAAAGCATGTTGAAGTATCATGAGTTGAAAATTTCAGAGCAAAGTTTAGAGTCAGTGATGGAGTCATAGAGAAAATTAAAGAACATTTAGTGATAAAAGTTGTTGCTAACAATTCTACTGCTGATAAAGTGGCAAAAAATAAGTTGGAGTAAAGAAAATCACATATATTGGAATCCATGAATAACACATTGCATAAAATTAATTCTCGAAAAACTTGAAAAGTTGTATTAACATAGGAACGCCTTAACCAATGTCAAGATGATTAAAAAAGAACATATCAACAGAGCCATCATTTTAAACTTAAGTTAATATTCTTATTTATTTTTATTAATTAGGAAAGCATATAATTGAGGATGAGATGGGAGAACAAACAAGTCATTATGATAATAATTCTAATGTATATCAATTAAATGATGAAAGTGTTGGAGACTTTTGAATCTACAGATTCTAATTTTATTAGTTTAGTTCACCTGTAAATGTTGAGTTGTGAGTGGAGGATACTTAATGTAATGAACTTTCCTTGACCTGTTATATTATTACTTTGACATCATACTTTGATTTGTATATATCCCTTCTTACTTGATGATTTGATGTTAAGATGATATTATGGCCCTTCTAACTTCGTACTTTGATGCTAGTATGGCGCATTTTAACTTTGCATAATTTATTGATTTTAATGCTTATGTCTCATCTCACGAATACAAAATATCTCAATATGGACATTGTCATGCTCAAGGTCATGATCTAGCTTTCCTAACGATTAAGGGCACTCATTATTTTCGTTTAACATTATATAGATGACGATTATTTGTCAAAATGTTGTTGTTTGTGTTAGTGTTATAATAATTATAAACATTGCAATTCAAAAATAACTTACATTAATAATCATACATAAAGTCCAAATTATTTTAAAAGAAAAATAGTGATAGCATAAGAATGAATCAAAAAAGAGATTAAGAAATGAGAAATGTATTTTTGTTTGTTTTGGGGGACTATTTGGTTGCCTGAAGTTAGAAATTAAGTTTTAGAGAATGGTACTAGATAGCACTATTCAACTAGATGCATTCGAAAGTTAATTTTCCTTTAAAACTTTACAAAAACTACAAAAAACACTCTCAAATGCGATGATTTCATGTTTACATTAAAAATAAGTTAAAAACATCACTTCCAAGAACGTGCACTACATCTCCAATCAACCAAATTAGCCCAAAGCATAGCATAACATTATACATGTCTACCAAACAAACAGCCCCTTTACGAAATTCACAAAAAAAATAAAAATAAAAATAAAAATAATAATAATAATAACCATTGAATATGCCGTCCAATTCTCTACTCCACCAAGATCAAGTATGCCCAACAAACTATAACTTAACGGAGTAAATGAACAATTAACACAGCCACTCAAAAGAAGAACCCTAGAACATCATTTTCTAGGAGAATGCAAGACATAACTACTTAAAAAAACTATATTTCCTATATCTAGTAGAACTAAGGCAGATCTCGGCTGAATTAACCCACACACCCTGTATATTCGATCAAACGCAAAGAATGGCTCGAAGAACTTACGGGGCATCCTATGAAAGGAGCATGCTTGGGTAGGCAACGAAAGATGAGAAAAGATGGCGCTTTTTCTCCGTCCGTGGAAACACAGACTCTCCCTCCTGTCAAGAAAGCCGATCTCTTCCGCAATCAATCTTCGCGTCTAACACTAGGTGAGGAAATCGAGTCGGCCTCACCCGGAGATTGCTTCGAGCCTCCAGAATAGAATCGAGGAGGTCCGCGGTCGGGACTCGTAAAATGGGGTCTTTAATGGGTTAACTATCAATGATTATTCGATAACTATTGTCAACATATGCGTACTGTGTAGTTATTTATTATGGTCATAGAGTATAAATTGAATGAAAAGATTATTTCATATGATTATGTTAAAATTATTATGATTTTTATAAAGTTGTTCGGGTCGGTAGATTTACGTTAAATGGGCAGCATAGGCCAAATTATAAATTAGAATTAAGATGGTAAGCAATAGATAAAAAATCTTTTACTACGATAAGTGATTTATGTCAGAGATTTGCAAATAAAGTCAAAATTTAGTGTCTTAGTGTTGGACTAAAATCCAACATGCACACGGATAAAATAGAAGTAAGCATGACGAGATATCTTAATTTTTTACGTGAAAAACTCGGAAAATGAAAAAAAAACTACTTTATTGTAAGTGCGCGAGCTCACTCTCTTCTTAACATTATAGAAAACGAAATTATAATATTGATGTATAACGCTAGTTCAACGATAATAATTTTAATGAGTCTTGAATGTTGTAGTCGATTGTTATGGAGGCAGTAATTAATCATAAATGTTGTAGATAGTAGTTGTAGCATCAGCTTGTCCTAAAGATTATAGTTGAAAGTCGTGGTCGTATTTGGTCATTTTGGTCATAAATGGTTATTTAATGAGCATAAGTTGGCCACATAGATTAGTTGTAAGCCAAGTAAGCTGCAATTGATCACATCAGTCAAAGTGGCGAGCCTCAATAAAGTTCATAGGCTGCAGAGGTGGGAGTTAAGAGCTACAAGCGTTATGAGTTATCTAGCTCGTAGTTGGTCACATAGGTTGTAATGATGAGTTGTAATAATGTCTGTAGGGCGTAGAAGCTGAAGTTGAGACATGAATGAGTTGTGAGCCATGTAGACCATGGTTGGACACATTGATCGTAGTTGTGAGTTATAATAATGTTTATAGACCGAGAGGCTGTAGTTGGGAGTTGTGTAAATTGTATTGTAAGTCATAGAGTTGTCATGTAGGTTGTAATGGTGATTTGTGATAAAATTCACAGACCATATATGTCAGAGCTAGTAGCTGCATGAGTTGTGAGCCACATATGTTGTAATTGGTCACATAAGTCTCAGTGGTGAGCAGTAAGTTTATACGTCGCAAAGGCCAGAGTTATGAGCTATATGAACTGTAAGCCACGTAGCTTATAATTGCCCACATAGGCCATAACAGTGAGCTGTAACAACATTCATAGGTTGTAGAGGTTAGAGTTTGGAGTTTTGTAAGTAGTGGACCACATAGGTCATAGTTGGTCACATGAGTTGTGGTGATTAGTTGTGATAACATTCATAGGTCATATAAGTTGGAGTTAGAAAGTTAGGAGTTGCATGAGTTTGCGAGTCACGTATGTCTTATTTGGTCACATAGGTCGTAGCGAAAGTTTCAATGAGATAACTTCAAGAGTCTGGGTGACGCCAATGCATCCTAAGTATGATGGTCGTCATTGTCATTGGAAGTTATCATTGGATCTTCAATATGGTGTTATTTGTTACCTCTTATTAGTGTGTGGGGTGTATTTCTGCACCTTTTTTTAGGCAGGTCAATGCACCATCTTCGAGTTACATCGATGCATTATCTTGGGGTGTGCATCGTTACATTGTACTTCATTACGTTGCAAGGTCCGCCGATGGAGATGAGCAAAGGGTAGTCAACTGTGGCCAATAACAACTATCGAGCGATGGTTGATGAGGATCGAAACTGTGGGGGCAGGAAGTATTCATCAGGTCTTTGATCAATGAGAGCTCTAAAAATTGACTCGTTCTCTTCTCCTTGAAGTCGACTGGTCCCCCCTTTAATGTGATTACTTTATTACCTCAAAGAGACGACAAACTTTACATACCAATTCAGAAAAGAGTCTTAATTTTACACAACTACTTGGACCACAACTAAGGAACTCTCATGAAAAAAAAAAAAACAATAATAGTCTTTCTCATATCCTGGCAACATCCATTTCCAATGGAGCGTCAAAGAGCAACATATTGTTGCTATACCGTCTGCGAAAACAAAATACAGCGCTCTCATCTTCACCACAACAGGCAAAATCTAGCCTCACCGCCTGATCCATGGACTTAATATATCGATAATTCAACCTAGACATCTCTACTATAACAATGAAATGAAAATTATTTTTAATAGGTTATGTTCATATGCGTCAAAAAATACATTTTGCTGTGGAAATAAGCATCGAAAGAAGAATATCTTATGCCAACCTTATTAGGATGGGAGTAGTATTTTTCTTGAGCTGATTTCAAAGAGCTGAAACTTTCATAAGCATAAACATAAAATTGAAAAAGGTTTTTTTTTTTTTAATGCAGAATTAATTCAACGTGGTATTAACATCTCTAGAATGCATTTGATTGAATTAAGAACAATAATAATTTACAAAGAAAATTGACAAAGATTGTCAATTCAAGGGTCCTTCATGATTTCAAAATTATAACATTATATGCATTAACAGAATTGGAGTAGGTTTCCAAAGTAAATAATTTCTTCCCAATTTCTCAATATACAATGTGCTGCTCCACTGCTTCAATGAGATTAAAATCTCAGAAGAAGTCAACAAAAAATTCATTTTTTGGTCAAACATCACACCCAAAAAAGACTTCTCTAGGAATAAACCCAAGTACAACCAGGGATCTTCCTTAACCCCCTCAATTTCATCACATTCCTTACCTTCGAAACATCAGCCCACCTATCATCCGCAGCATAGATATTGGACATCGACACAAAATTCCCTGCATTTCGAGGTTCTACCTCACTAAGGCTCGATAAAGCTATCTCCGCAAGCTCCGTATTGCAATGCATCCTACATGCTAACAAAAGCGCACCCCAGACACCGGCGTGAGGCTCCACCGGCATAGATTTCACAAAATCATATGCCTCTTTCAACAAACCCGCCCGCCCGAGAAGATCCACCATGCATGCGTAGTGATCATTAGAAGGAGTAATGTTGTACACATCCTTCATCAACTTAAAATACTTACTACCCTCTTCAATAAGGCCAGCTTGGGCACAAGCAGTAAATATCACCGTGAAGGCGACATTGTCCGGGATGATCCCTTCTCTGAGCATTTGATCGAATAGCTTGGCCGACTCAGCTCCAAATCCATGTATAGAATATCCTTGCATCAAGGAACAGTAAGAGACCAAGTCCCTGACCTGCATGGAATCAAACAGAAAGACGGCTCTTTTCATGTTTCCACATTTGGCATTCATGTCTATCAAGGCAGCCAAAACATGAGGTTTGCTGGCATCGAGAGGGATCTGCTGAACATATTGATCGACCCACTTGGCAATACTCGTTCTACCCAATTGTGCGCAGGCCGACATCAATCCGACCATAATGACTTGATCAGGTTTGATTTTTCTATTATGCATTTCGAGGAAAAGCTTGAAGGCCTCAATGGGCTGGCAGTTCTGCGCGTAACCAGAGATCATTGCTGACCACAAAAAGACATCTTTGTTGTCCAGTTGTTCAAACAGGAACCTTGCAGAAGCCATGTCCCCGGCTTTTGTGTAACCGTCAATCATTGAAGTAAAGGAAATCTCATTCCTTTTAGGCATATGATCGAAAACCTTCCGTGCATTCATCAAATCTCCGGCCTTCACATACCCATCAATCATTACATTCCAAGTAACTATATTCCTCTCAGGCATTTCATCGAACAGAAGGCGGGCGTCCAGTAGATTGCCGGAAATTAAATAGCCTGCAATCATGGCGGTCCAAGTAACCTCATTCCTGCTGGACATCGTGTCAAATAACTTCCGAGACGCATCAACCTGGCGACATTTGCCATAGAAGTCGACAAGGGAGGTGCGGATGAAGAGGTCGTCCTCGAGCCCGAGGTGCAGGACAGCAGAGTGGAGGGAGGCACCAAGGAAGAAAGCGGCGTGAAAAGAACAGGCTTTGAGGAGGCAGGGGAAGGAGAAGCCATCAGGGTGTTGGGAGCGGCGCATGAGGTTAAACAGGGAAACAGTGTGAGAGAGCGAAGAGAGATTGGAGGAGGCATTGAGGAGGGCGTTCCACAGGATGACGTTGGGCGAGGAGACGCGAAAAAAGACCTCTGAGGCATAACGTAGAGCAAAATGAGAAGTGCAGAGGACGATAAAGCGGCAGACGAGGACTTGGTGCTGTTCTAGACCCTTGCGGATAAAGTGAGGGTGGATTTGCTGGAGGGATCGAAGACTTCGGCACGAGAGAAGAAGAGAAGCGACGGAGGGGGACGAGGGAAAGGAGGCTGTGGTAGGAAGGCCAGCTGCTGAGGAAGAAGAAGATAGGCAACGGTAGCAGCAGCGGAGGGAAAAGATCATAGGGCGGAGGCTCGCTTCGGCTCATGGACGGGAAGGAAGGATTAGGCTCGGATCTTGAAGAGCACAGGTCGGACTTTGTTAGTCTGATCTTGAAGAGAACAGGTCGGACTTTGTTAGTCTGCTCTTTAACTCTATATTAATCAAGGGATAAAAACAAATGGATCACCTGAAATCTTTTTAAACTATTGAATGGATATACTTGAAACGATCAAGTTATTGAGAATTTGATAAAGACAAAAACTATGGAAAGAGTAACTTAGCCCGCTTAAGCTAATGCAACTATTAGAGGAAGTCATCATGCAAATCCAATCACTTTCATTTTTCATCGAAAGAGTAACTTAGCCCTTTTAAGCTAATGCAACTATTAGAGGAAGTCATCATGACCACCAAGGAGAAGGCGTCGCAAGACATTTATGATTCTTTCCTTCAACCCAGGTTCCGAGATGGTTATTATAACCACAATATCTGCGAATGTAATGCCTGATATCAGTCGATAGTGCACTGACATTCACATCATACTTTTTTTCATTGGAATAGCTTAGAAGAGGCATCATTTAGTGTGAAATGTACTACTTTGTCTATTTTATGGATTTCTTCAGCTATGTATAAAAGGAGAAAGAAAAATAGAGGAAAGGGATTTTCATCTCTTTGGATCCTCCTCCTTTCCTCTATCTATGGAGATCGAGATTGCTTTTGATCTCCATTCTTACATCTCTTGCTCTCTCTTTCTCTTGAATCCCGTAACTCATGGAATCTCCGAAGAGGTGCTTCGCTTAGGTTTGTCGAAGAGTTGGAATTAATAACTTTTTTAAATTTCCTTCAATAGATTTTCATATCTCTCTCTACCATTCAAGGTCTATTGGGTTGTATGTACTTATGAACCATATAAGACCTTATTTCCTAAAAGATTCAACATACACTAAATAGAAAACTGATATTTATTACATCAAATCAATAGAAATTACAATCATAAACTAATAAGAGAATAAAATAATTTGATAGAACTTGCTATAAAAGATAAGAGATAAATTTGATTAATCAAACTCAATAAATAAAAATTCTTTATTAAAACGAAAAGTAAGAAATTACGGTATGCAATATAAATCATAAAAATGAACGATATAATACATATACTAGCAGAAAAACATATGTCATCAATCGAAGTAATGTTGCAATAGAAAAAAGTTTTAGATGTCCAAACAATATATATTTTAAATATGCTTATGATCATGAATATGATTCATTTTTAATCATGCAACATTATGTGAATATTTATACACCACAATATCAGGTATATTTATATATATTTATTCATGTCTCTTCAGTCATTTATCTCTAGCAGATAATAATATACATAATTCATCTTCAAATAAAATAGTTAAAATATTATTTATAGTTAACTATTTAAACAAAATAATTGAAAATTTTATTTTAAAGTCAAATTTAAGCTTTATTAAGTATCCATTTCAAAAAAAACTTTATTTTTCAAACTAAAGTTTTGCTAATTTTTGGCTGATAAACTTTTTAAGTTATTTTCTTAAAAGTTCAGGTCTCATTTGAAAACAATTTTATTTATTTTTATTTAAAAAATAACTTATTTTGACCAATTTTACAAATAATTTGATTCATTTTCAATATAATAAACATGTTTTGCCCAAAAATCAAAACATAACTAAAACAAAAAAAAAAAAAAACAAAAATAAAAATCCATCCCCAATAACTTCTTAATATATAGAATAACTTTTCATTATCATGTTCATCATCCAATATTCTAGCAATGCAACCATGTTAGTGATTTTTTCATTATCAATATTTTGCAATCATTTGGAGACATTAATATTGATGTAGAATATATAAAGATATGAATTTGGATCTCCTTTGATTGTTGAAGTTTGTATTTCTCTTATAAAAAAGATGCACTATTAGTGTTTATGTACATAAATTTTAAAAAGACAAAAAAATGATAAAAAGTTGCAACTATAATGACTAATGATAATTTTAAATGTAAAAAGACAAATATGTAAATAAGAATATCTACATCCACCAAATAATATAATTCCCATCAAATAAGAAAACTTATTAATGATATACTTATCAAATGGACAACTCTCAAGCACCAAGATCTGCCCACTGCATTTAACTTTTCTTTTACCACTCAAACCTGTCACATTGGAATTTTCAATCATGTAAAATGAAGGAGAAATTAAATGTTGTATTTCAGTGTAACTTTAATTCAACTCTTCAAGTTGTGCATGTTTTAACCTTCATGATCAAGCATCAAATCTTAATGATATTTTGATATAATGTATATATTTGAAATTACTATTTACTTTTATATTACATAACCTAATAACTCAACACATGAAGATCATTAAAAGTAATATAAATGTGGTCCAACTAATTATCTAAGTTGAACCACTCTATGGATTATGATATCACCAAAGCTAATTAGACATGCTTTATTTACTTTTTTTTACTTTGATTACTTGGTACAAAATTTTAGAAAAAGATAATAACTCTCTCTCTCTCTCTCTCTCTCTCTCTCTCTCTCTCTCTCTCTCTCTCTCTCTCTCTC
>JXCR01144565.1:0-12194 GCA_002079205.1 Phalaenopsis hybrid cultivar
GCTCCATCCCTAGGCTCTTGGGACCCCCACAATGCTTCCACAACCATCCAATCGAGGCTTCCAATCTTGGGCCAAGGTATTGAAAGTTAACCCTAAATTGAGCTTCATTTGATTCCCCATGTGTATAGAGTTGATTTAAGGGTCAGTCAACCGTATAAATATGTTCTCCTAGTCAAGAAGTGTCTATAAAATGAAACTACACTTAATTTGGTTAAGTATCGAGCGAGACATTAACATTTGGGATGGTTTTCATGCATGAGTCATTGGGGACGATGACCACGCGCTGTCTAATGGACCGTGTATCCATCAGGCAGCTTTGATCAAGTCGAACTAGAAGCGGTTTGAAAAGGTAGAGGTGGCGCCAATGGCGGCACGCTATCTCGCGGTGACATGCGTCTCTTTGATGCGTACGAGGATCTAGTCAACGCTGACTAGTTTAAGTAGAAAACTAGGGGGTTTTTCTTATTTATTTAATTCCCAAAACTTCAAAAATGCATGACTTTGTGTAGAAAAATCATAAAAATAAAATAAAAATACCATATTGCTCAGTGAAGAGAGGGAAACAATGTGAAAATATTTTCATATTCATTTGATGCTTATTATTTTTTTAATTAATTAAGTGGTGTTTTTCTTATTTTGATTCTCCATTAGCATAGACATTTTACCATGAATTGATCTTTGCGGCTTTGATTCTACATGTTATGGGGATGCACTTTCTGATTTTCCAATGTTAAGGGAGATCTCTAGGCATGGATATCTAATTTTGAAGTTAATGGGATCTATTTTGGTAAAAAAATTGTAATAAATAAAGTATTCATTAGAAAAATACAATTTTTATTGGGTGTGTTCACTGTGGTCAGAGGATCCTATGAAAAATATAAACTTGGTTTAATTCTTTTAAAATAACCCTAATTATCACCAACCCTAAAAATGAAAAGAAAATTAATTTGGAGTAATTATAAATTTAAATGGCATAAAAACTATTTCACACTATAATTTAATATTAAAGGGGCTCCCTATAAAAATTTCCAGTCAATTGGAGTTAATTTGATCAATAAAATGAATTTTTAAGATGAAATCGCATTTTTGGTATTAAAATAATTATAGTAATTAAAATACAATTAAAAAAAATCACCAAATTGGTTTTTAAAGTTCCTTATGACAAGAGGAACTTAAAAAAAATAAAATTGGAATTAAAATAAATACTTCATTTATAAGCCATTTTGAACATTTAAATAATTAAAAATTAATTAAAAATCATAAAAATCATAAAATTGTAAAATCACACTAAAATATCACATTTAGCTTTCTAATCATCTAGAATCAATTAAAATAATTTTCCTAATTTTCTATGTCAAGATATTAATTTTAAAAAGGTTTAAAAATGAATTTTCTCTATTTTTTTACGAAAATAATTTTAATAATTAAAATTTAAATTACAAAGATATGAAATTTGTTTCTTTGGGTTCCTTAGACTTAGAGAGATTTAATAAAAAATATTAAACTTAATTTTCCAATTAAATATTATTTTATATTTAATTAATACTCAAAACTAACAAACAATTTCAGTAGTTAAATTAAATTTCTAAAAATCATGAAAACTGAGTGGTCCTCCGACCTAGATGAACTTCCAATAATTTTCTCAAGGCTAGAAGTTTTATTTTGAATGACTTATTAAATTTTCATTGAAAATCCATATTTTTGCATTAAAATTAATTATAAAATTAAATAAATTCAGAAAAATCACATTTTCTCCTATGATGTTTTAATTAAACCATGAGTGAGGTAACATAAAACTTTTAAGTCATTTGAGTCTAATTTAATGAAATATAGGATACTAAGACCTTTGGGGCTAAAGTGTAATTTTGGAATTTTGAGCTTAATAAATATTTAGGTTTAACCAAAGGACTAAATGGGCAAAAAATAATCCTAATTGATATATTTTGATGATTGAAATATGAAAAGGGATAAGTTTTAGAAACTAACCTTACTTTGAAAGGATAAATTTGTAATTTTTCAAAATTTAATGAAATTTAGAAGAATAATTAAATAGGGAGATATTATGGTGAGGGTTTTGATTTGGAAAATCATAATTCCCTGATTTTAAACCCTAGTCGATGGTTTTAATATAATTTATATATCATGATCGAGAGTACAAATATTCAAAAATCCTTTTTCTTAAAATTATAAATCCACCCATTAAATCGTAAGGGCTTAGAGTTGAACTAGGCTTAATCAAAATGTTGTCTAATGAGGTTTATAAAAAAACTTATAATTAATTTAAAACTTTTCAAAATGCTACAAGTCCATTGTTTAAAAATCAAATTAATTAAATTCCTCAATTAAGTTAAGTGGTCCCGAAGGGTCTTTACCTATATAATTTATAAGTGAGATATCAAATGATAATTACCTAATTTAAAAGATAATTAAAACATCAAATTCATTAAGCATAAGGGTATTAATTTGATGAACTATATAGCAAATATGATAAAACCAAAATGAACTCAAGATAATTCCAAGGACCATGAAATGTCTAAGGTATTACCCAAAACTTCTTCACGATCCTTTGGAAATTTTGAAGGACATGGGAGCTTATTATAATTTGCTTGATGGAATCATCCTTATAAATTTAAATACATCAAGATATGACATAATATTTGGTAGGCACACTTTAAGTTTGTACTTCCTACTTTTTTTTAACAAGCATGCTTTAATTCCTGCAAAATTATACATATATATATGCTTCACAAGTACTAAACGTTCAGGTGGAGGAATGAGAAGACACGTCAGATATGCTTTTATAGTTTATAGAGCTTTCTTTTCTCGTACTTTCTACATTATACTTTTATGTTTATAAACATGCATGTCAAACAACGATGTTACCCTGCATGAAAACTAAAACTTTTAGGATAGCTACAAAACTGAAACTAAAACCTAAACTAAAATCAACCAAGATAAAATTCACCACCACAACATTCAAAATATAAAACAACTTAAAATTTAATCACAAACATCACAAAACAACAATTGCAACTAAATTAGGATGTCTCTATCAGAGGATCGGAAATCCCTCGGATATGGTAACCTACGGTTGCTAACGAAACTTCATACGGTCTAAATGAGAGTACAAAATTCATTAAGTTGAGTTTAGTATATTCATTTGGACTAAGTAAATCTGATAGAAAATAGTGGTGCCAGAATGAGGGAATCGTAGGATCATAATCGGTGTCGCTCTAATCAACTTCAATATACACCATAATATTTAAATGACCATAACCATAGGGACATCTGATTTGACATCATAACTTGACACATTAGAAAACTTAAACTGTCACGATGAGGAGTTTGGAACTAGCATTGTGGGCAGCACGACCATCTTCAATAGCAAGGGGATCTACAACAGCATATCTTTCCTTAGAATTAAACAACAAGCCTTAGGATTCCGAGGTTGTTTGCTTATGCAGCATAAATCCTCAACCTTTTCCTTAGGCCTTTGTATAACTCTGCAATACAATTTATGCCCTAACCTACTTTAGGATTCTGAGGTTGTCATTTGTCACGAACTAAATTCTCACATCTTTCAGGCTATTTGTGTGATCGTTTCACACGAATATAAGCCCTAATTAATAAAATTGGCAAGATGAAACATTTAAATATTTCTCCTTTAAATTGAAGCCAAACCATAGGGTAGATTGGGAAGTCTCCAAGGTTCTCCTTCGGATCTATGACATCCCCTAGTTCTTCCTCCTTTGGATTCTACAATAAATGTTCCAAATTTGAGTCATTACCCTTTCACACCTTTTTGTCCGATCTCGTTGAAAAATCCTTTCCTTTTGACCTCCTTGAAGATAATATTTTCTTATCTTTATCGAGAGTTTTCTTAGGTAACTCCAGTTATCTAAGATGTAATTAACTATATGGGTTTGCCCTTAAAGGAAATATTTCCGAACCTAGCTTAATATAAACCCTATTTAATTCTTTGTATTAAATAGGGGAAATTATCGGCTTATAAATAAAATGTCTTTCGCAGATCTAAATGGATGTCATACAATCTTTAGTTTAGTTAATCGGGTCTTCACCCGTAAGTAATATATGTATCTCTCGGGATAGTGCACTACTTACGGTATTAGGTTCGTTTATTAAAACTACCGAGGATATGAGATCGGTTCGGTTTTATATTTTCAAAATTTTGAAATACTATTTTTTTCAAAATTATATATGTATTAAATTAAAATGGGAGCAAGGATATCCATCCTAGCAGCCAACAACTTAACAACTATTTAACTAAATAGTGCCGACAAGTAGCTTGGGAAGTCACTTAGGTTCTCCTCAAGATCTGTGAAAACCTCTAGTTTTTCTTCCTTTGGATTCAATGTGATCTGTGAAAACCCCTTGTTTTTCTTCCTTTAGATTCCATATTAAATATTCCAAATTTGAGGCTTTCTCATTTGACACTCCTTGGTTTGATCTCTTAAAAGTCTCATCCTTTAAAATTCTTGAAGTCAATATTTTATGATCTAAATCGAGAGTTTTCTTAAGTGACTTCGGCCATTTAAGTTGTAATTGACAATATGTGGTTACTTCTAAAGGGACCTTAAAGAACTTAGGTAATATAAACCCTACCTAATTCTTTATATTAGATAGAGAAATTTATCGGTTAATAAAAAATGGTTTTTCACAGACTAAAATGGATTTCATAAATTCCTTAGTTTATTTAATCGAGCACCACTAGCAAGTAGTGTATTTACTTCTTGAGATATATATATACATTATTTGTGGTATTGTGCTTGATCATTTAAAATATTGTAGGTATGAGATCGGTTTGGTCTTGTATTAAAAAAAAATTAAAATGTTACTTTTTCTAAATTATATATATATAAATTAAATTAAACAAACTTTTAAAACCGTGCATCGGGACATCCATTCCGATGGCTGACAATAAGTGATTTGTTTTTCTAGTTGTCCCTGCAAGTATTTTGAAGTATTTTACCTGGAGTAATAGGCCTTCTAAATAAAGACTGTAATGTTCTCTTTTTATAAAATTATTTCATTAAGACAATATTAATGTTCATGTATTACAATAAATTCTAGGCAAACAATTTTATTAATTTTTTTCATCAATTATTTATTAAAATTAGATATTCAAAAAACAATTGAAAATACAACCAAAATTGAATATAAAAAATCATTACATTATAAANGCAATTAAGTTAAGTGGTCCCGAAGGGTCTTTACCTATATAATTTATAAGTGAGATATGAAATGATAATTACCTTATTTAAAAGATAATTAAAACATCAAATTCATTAAGCATAAGGGTATTAATTTGATGAACTATATAGCAAATATGATAAAACCAAAATGAACTCAAGATAATTCCAAGGACCATGAAATGTCTAAGCTATTACCCAAAACTTCTTCACAATCCTTTGGAAATTTTGAAGGACATGGGAGCTTATTATAATTTGCTTGATGGAATCATCCTTATAAATTTAAATACATCAAGATATGACATAATATTTGGTAGGCACACTTTAAGTTTGTTCTTCATACTTTTTTTTAAACAAGCATGCTTTAATTCCTGCAAAATTATACATATATATATATATGCTTCACAAGTACTAAACGTTCAGGTGGAGGAATGAGAAGACACGTCAGATATGCTTTTATAGTTTATAGATCTTTCTTTTCTCGTACTTTCTACATTATACTTTTATGTTTATAAACATGCATGTCAAACAACAATGTTACCCTGCATGAAAACTAAAACTTTTAGGATAGCTACAAAACTGAAACTAAAACCTAAACTAAAATCAACCAAGATAAAATTCACCACCACAACATTCAAAATATAAAACAACTTAAAATTTAATCACAAACATCACAAAACAACAATTGCAACTAAATTAGCACGTCTCTATCAGAGGATCGGAAATCCCTCGGATGAGGTAACCTACGGTTGCTAACGAGACTTCCTACGGTCTTAAATGAGAGTACGAAATTCATTAAGTAAGTTTTGTATATTCATTTGGACTAAGTTAATCTGATAGAAAATAGTGGTGCCAGAATGAGGGAATCTTAGGATCATAATCGGTGTCGCTATAATCAACTTCAATATACACCATAATATTTAAATGACCATAACCATAGAGACATCTGATTTGACATCATAACTTGACACATTAGAAAACTTAAACTGTCACGATGAGGAGTTTGGTACTAGCATTGTGGGTAGCACGACCATCTTCAATAGCAATGGGATCTACAACAGCATATCTTTCCTTAGAATTAAACAACAAGCCATAGGATTCCGAGGTTATTTGCTAATGCAGCATAAATCCTCAATTTTTTCCTTAGGCTTTTGTATAACTCTGCAATACAATTTATGCCCTAACCTACTTTAGGATTCTGAGATTGTCATTTGTCACGTACTAAATTCTCACATCTTTCAGGCTATTTGTGTGATCGTTTCACACGAATATAAGCCCTAATTAATAAAATTGGCAAGATGAAACATTTAATTATTTCTCCTTTAAATTGAAGCCAAACCATAGGGTAGATTGGGAAGTCTACAAGGTTCTCCTTCGGATTTATGACATCCCCTAGTTCTTCCTCCTTTGGATTCTACAATAAATGTTCCGAATTTGAGTCATTACCCTTTCACACCTTTTTGTCCGATCTCGTTGAAAAATCCTTTCCTTTTGACCTCCTTGAAGATAATATTTTCTTATCTTTATCGAGAGTTTTCTTAGGTAACTCCAGTTATCTAAGATGTAATTAACTATATGGGTTTGCCCTTAAAGGAAATATTTCCGAACCCAGCTTAATATAAACCCTATTTAATTCTTTGTATTAAATAGGGGAAATTATCGGCTTATAAATAAAATGTCTTTCGTAGATCTAAATGGATGTCATACAATCTTTAGTTTAGTTAATCGGGTCTTCACCCGTAAGTAATATATGTATCTCTCGGGATAGGTGCACTACTTACGGTATTAGGTTCGTTTATTAAAACTACCGAGGATATGAGATCGGTTCGGTTTTATATTTTTAAAATTTTGAAATACTATTTTTTTCTAAATTATATATGTATTAAATTAAAATGGGAGCTAGGATATCCATCCTAGCAGCCAACAACTTAACAACTCTTTAACTAAATAGTGCCGACAAGTAGCTTGGGAAGTCACTTAGGTTCTCCTCAAGATCTGTGAAAACCCCTAGTTTTTCTTCCTTTGGATTCAATGTGATCTGTGACAACCCCTTGTTTTTCTTCCTTTAGATTCCATAATAAATATTCCAAATTTGAGGCTTTCTCATTTGACACTCCTTGGTTTGATCTCTTAAAAGTCTCATCCTTTAAAATTCTTGAAGTCAATATTTTATGATCTAAATCGAGAGTTTTCTTAAGTGACTTCGGCCATTTAAGTTGTAATTGACAATATGTGGTTACTTCTAAAGGGACCTTAAAGAACTTAGGTAATATAAACCCTACCTAATTCTTTATATTAGATAGAGAAATTTATCGGTTAATAAAAAATGGTTTTTCACAGACTAAAATGGATTTCATAAATTCCTTAGTTTATTTAATCGAGCACCACTAGCAAGTAGTGTATTTACTTTTTGAGATATATATATACATTGTTTGTGATATTGTGCTTGATCATTTAAAATATTGCAGGTATGAGATCGGTTCGGTCTTGTATTAAAAAAAAATGTTACTTTTTCCAAATTATATATATATAAATTAAATTAAACAAACTTTTAAAACCGTGCATCGGGACATCCATTCTGACGGCTGACAATAAGTGATTTGTTTTTCTAGTTGTCCCTGCAAGTATTTTCAAGTATTTTACCTGGAGTAATAGGCCTTCTAAATAAAGAGTGTAATGTTCTCTTTTTATAAAATTATTTCATTAAGACCATATTAATGTTCATTTATTACAGTAATTCTAGACAAATAATTTTTTTCTAGGCCTCCAAAATAAAGAGTGTAACGTTTTCTTTTAATAAAATTATTTCATTAAGACAATATTAATGTTCATGTATTACAATAAATTCTAGGCAAACAATTTTTTTAATTTTGGTCATCAATTATTTTTTAAAATTAGATATTCAAAAAACAATTGAAAATACAACCAAAATTGAATATAAAAAATCATTACATTATAAAAATTAAAAAAACTAAAAGCTTTTTTGAGCTTAATAAGATCTAAATAAAAAAGAGTTCTTAAAGCCAAAATGGATGCTAATTAATTTTATTTAGGAGGATTTGTGAAATTTTTTATTTTACAAAAATGTTACATTATGGCTTTATGTTTATATAATAGGATTTTATGCCTATTTGTTGTTTTTAATGATGAAGATAGATAGTTATTTCATGCATAAGCCCTTTTAAGTTTTACCGAACTTATTTTAATCTCTACCTTGTTGTTTGTAAACTAAATTCTGTAATATTTTTAGCTTTTTATAGATAAAAAAATATTTCTCTCAAATGATAGGAAAAGAAAATTTGATGATCATGTAATTGACATATTATAATTGATAGATGATTTGTTTCTTCAGTTCTACCCCCATTTAATTTACCTGAATCAATAAGCCTTTTAAATAAGGAGTGCAATCTCTTCTTTTGAAAAAATTAAATCTTTAATGCCCCATAAAAATTCATCTTTTACAAAAATAATTGTGAAGTCGAGCAACAGTAAATGGAGTATGAGCATTCTGAACTGGTACCAAACACTGTGGAAGGCTTCCAAACCTGCAAAATTTAAACCAGACCAATACCAAAGGTTAGCGAGGATGCAACAAATATTCATCTTCAGCTTTGGATCTTCGAATGCAGCATGAGGAGTGTTAGAGAGATGATAATCAGCAGGCCAAAGAAGCTTCAACCCCCAAAAATTTGATAACAGATAATGCAGAGAATAAAGCTTATCCAAGCCCTGAAGTCTTGATGTTATAACCAAAAAAGACAACATGCAATTCCAAAATAATTGAGCACAGCTATCACAATAAATACATTTTGCTCCAGTAATATTCATACTAAAGTTTAACCTTGTGAAGTAAAGTAAGCCAGCTTTGCTATAAGACAGTCGAAATAAATCCATTCATACAAATCCATGAGAAAAAACTGTAACCAACCCGTACTAACTTTTTCCAAGAAAAAACTTTCCAGCTGGGAAGGAGTAAGTTACTCAAAGTAACATCAGTAAATCCATAAAAATGATTAGATAATCCCACCACAACATCAAAAAAGAGACTGAAAAGAGACGAGTATTTATATTCTAATAAAAGGGGCATCCAATAAGTCACTACGAATAAGAGTGAGTAGAGAATGAGGAGGGGTGTCACTAAACAATGTACCTTGCATTCCCATTTTTGCTAACCAATTAGTTGGGGCATGCCCCCTCTCTATTAATAAAAGTGTATTGTATATTAAGATGATGCACCTCAATGATGGACCAAATTCTTCTCAAAAAAGTTATAAGATACCAAAGAGGTTTAAATTTTTCTGTAAGGATGTAAAATAGTCCCTCATAATCAGTTTCCAACACAAGATACCTTAACTATAAATCAGCCTATATTGCTTCAAGTGCTGCACAAGTTTCAGCCTCTCGAGAAGAATTAGCAATACTAGAAGAAGCAAAGAAAGCAATACATTTCCTATAAGCATCTCTAAATAGGCCCACTACCCCAGTATGTGCAGAAGTATAGGTACCATCAATTTCACTTTAACAAAGCTTTGTGAGGTGGTACCCAACTAATTAAAGTGGGTCTCCCACCCCTCCCTATAGTTAAGGAGCCAGCACCATTAGCTAATTTCCGAACTTTAGGAAAGTTAGCCACAACTAATGAAGTGATAGTAGTAGGAGTATGGCTGTGACTCTCTTATGGCTTTTTCTAGCCTTCCAAATGAAACAAAGAACAATAGTAGAAAAGTAAAGAAGCTTTTTATGAGAAACATCTAAACCAAATCCTTCCAGATATCTAAAACACAGTTTAATCTCAAGTCAGTTTTTTACAAATATAACAAAAGGAAGCAAGTTTCAATCTTCTCATTTTAAGAATATCATCAAGAAGGACTAGGTTATGGAAGTATCTCCATATAAAGAAAGATATAGAGGGGGAGATGTATTGATGCCAAGTATTGGACCTCCATTTCCAGTAAGTGAAAGTATGTAACTTAGAATAAACATTTTAGTAAACGAAGATCTTCCCTAAAATTTCCAGAAAGAAATATACTTTTCATGCTCTCTAATAGGAATGTTGGCAATAGCAGGAGCTAGCTCACCAAATAAAGAAGTTAATTTAGATAAGTTTCAGATACCCTCAGCCCAACAATCAGAGACCAATTGATTAGTGTCAAGTAAATCACTCAGTAATCTGGTATGAGGGGAAATCCCCCAATCATCATGCCAGAAAGGATGCTGCCATTACCAACATCCCAAAACATAAAATGTGAAGCCACATCCTGAGTAAAAAGTATAGCCTTCCATAGTTTAGAATCCCCCAACTTCCAAGTAGCAGTAGTAGGATGGAAGAATTTTCAATAATTATGGTGCATGAACTGAGCCCATAAAGACTCTCTCATACAAAATTTGAACCAAAGTTTGCACATGTTAATATCAACAATTTTTTGCATAGTTTTAAAGCCAAGCCGTCAAGTAGAAAGAGGCCTACTGTTATACTTCCAATTACTCCAAATTTTGGAGTATCTAGTACCCTTTCAAAGAAATTGGTTGAAAATAGCCTCAAGAGTTTTTTGAGTACTCTTCTTGGATTTGAGAACTTGCATAGCATAAATGGGAAGAGTACAAAGAACACTATTCAACAAAGCGAGTCTGCCATCATTAGACCAAAAAGTATTTCTCTAATCATTGATCTTGAATTTAACTTTATCAATCACATTATCCATTTGATTTTGTTTTCATGTACCTCTGACAATATTCACCCCATGGTATTTAATAGGAAACTTAGAGATTTTACATCCAGTGAAAGTGGATGCATAGGTTTGAATATGAGTAGAGACATGTTGACCTCATTTTTGGTTGAGGTTTAGTTTTCCCTCATTACTAGCCTAGGGTCTAGCCATAGAACTTTCCTGTTGACTATTCCTAGAAAACTAGAAAAGAACCTCACCATTAGAAACTCTAAACTCTTCCTTACTCAACTTGAAGTTCCACATTTTGGTCCTAATGTCTAGCACTTAGTAGGAGGGGTCAGCATGGGGGATCTCAAGGAGGATCCCTATAAGACTACTTGACCTTAGGGTCGACTCTGGGTGTTGGTCTAGCGTTAGTTCACCCACAATCACTCACTATCACCCACAATCACTCACAATCCTAAAACCCAAAATTGTTGACTTTGAACCTTTGTTCTTTTCAGAGACTCATGTAGATGGTCCCCTTAACCCACTAGCCCTAGGCTATGGTTTAGCTAAGACCAGTACATGGGGATTTCATTGGTCTATATCTCATACATGGTGGTTGGCACCCCAATTCTACAAAAAATGTCCAACTTTCCCTTTTGCCCCTAAATCCACCCAAGTTACGTAAATGCCCTTAAAACCCTAAATTAATCAAAATCCTAAAATTCACCCAAAATACCCAAACTTATTCAAAAATCATTTCAAACCATTTGAAAATACCCAAATTGCTCAAATCCACCCAAAATACCCCTAATTTTGCCAAAATTACAAATATACCCTTGGCTCCCCAAACTTTCCGATTTATTTAAATACCAAAGCTTTAAAAAAATCATATATTTGCATAGAAAATTTATAAAAAGAAAATAAAATTACCCTCTTGCACAATGAACAAAGGAGAATAATGTGGACTGAAAATAATAATTACTTGTCAAACATATGATTTTTAATTAATTAAAAACCCTCCGTGGTATTTTAATTCTCGATGATTAAAGAAGGCTAACCTTGACTTGAAATTTTTAGGGTTCTTTCCTCATCATAGAGGGAATTTCCTCTAATCTTTCCAAGGTTAGAGAGAATCTCTATGCTTCTAGGCCTAATTTTCAAGTTAGGGTAACCATTTTGGCTAATCTTATTTATATAAATCCAAATATCACTTGGAAATTTATGAGAATAATTTTGGTAGGTTTCCTGTGGTCAGAGAAGTCTGGGAAAAATATCATGATGTTTTGAATTATCTTGTGAATTTCTATATTTAATTAAATGTAAAAAA
>JXCR01144565.1:39306-52174 GCA_002079205.1 Phalaenopsis hybrid cultivar
CAAATTATATAGAAATTTATCAAAACTCATTTTATTTTATGGTCATATATTTTTTATATATTTATGATAAGGTGTATAGCTTGTCATTGTGCTTGGCGCATTATATGATTTATCAAGAAAATTAAAATGAGTCTCTTTTACATTTTCAAATTAAGCATAAATACATTAATGAAAATAGATGTACTCTTATATTTGTATCTGTATTTATAGGTATTTTTTTATGCATCTTAAAATACCCAAAATGTTTAAACATATTGTCGCATATTATTATGCAAATGATTGCCCTTTTTAGTATAATGGGAGTTTAATTATGTATGTACCAACATTGTTCCTATTTTTAAATTAANCGCTTTAATGGATCTACATTTCTAATGATTGGGTAGGTATTGAAACCAGATCACACTTTTCTAGATGATGATGACTCATTGTGTTGGCGTTATTCGGGGTTGGAGAGGAGTTGCCCGTAAGAAGCTTTCGGTCACCGGAATCGAAATCCCGTCGCCCGCTTCGGAAGGACGTTGTTGTTTATGTCTAAGGAAGGAAGGTTAGTTTAGCTGGGGAAGACATGTTTTGCTGTTGAAGCTGGTTGTGCTGCCCACCATGCTAGCTCCAAGGTCATTGCCGCGACAAGTTTGAGTTATCTAGTATGTCAAGTTATAATATCAAATCAGGTGGCCCTATGGTTGAAGTTCTTTAAATTTNAGCTTGTGTATGATTATATTTAAACTTTGTTTTTGTATTTCACAGTTTTTTGATCTTGATGAGCAGAACAATGANGTGTATGATTATATTTAAACTTTGTTTTTGTATTTCACAGTTTTTTGATCTTGATGAGCAGAACAATGAAACAAATACTTATGTTCAATCATCATTGGATTTGGATCAGCCTAAATTGAACTTACTAGAGCAACAATCTTGAGAGATACATAAATCTCAAGTAGGAAATAGGCCAAAGAAGGTAATTTTTTATTTTCAAAATATAGTTTTATGCTACAAATTATATAGAAATTTATCAAAACTCATTTTATTTTATGGTCATATATTTTTTATATATTTATGATAAGGNTATAGTTCTATGCTCCAAATTATATAGAAATTTATCAAAACTCATTTTTTTTTATGGTCATATATTTTTTATATATTTATGATAAGGTGTATAGCTTGTCATTGATATTTATGATAAGGTGTATAGCTTGTCATTGTGTTTGGCGCATTATATGATTTATCAAGAAAATTAAAATGAGCCTCTTTCACATTTTCAAATTAAGCATAAATACATCAATGAAAATAGATGTACTCTTATATTTGTATCTGTATTTATAGGTATTTTTCTATGTATCTTAAAATACCCAAAATGTTTAAACATATTGTCGCATATTATTATGCAAATGATTGCCCTTTTTAGTATAATGGGAGTTTAATTATGTATTTACCAATATTGTTCCTATTTTTAAATTAAAACTTAGGCCATGTTAAAGCACATTTTATTCTAAATTAACATTATGGATAATATGAGTGCAAGACTAGAATAAAAAAATTGTAAATGTGTATAAGATGTGATTATGTCCCTTTAAGTTCAAATATTCTATAAAGCTTTGTGATATAGTTTTCTTATGCTTATGCCATATTGTACTAACACAATGAGAATACAATAAATTATGCTAGTTTTTTTCACAATTTGTTTGGTAAATAATTGCCTCACCCCTAATTATACTTCGCATTAATGGATCTACATTCCTAATGGTTGGGCAGGTATTGAAACGAGATCATGCTTTTCTAGATGATGATGAATCATTATGTCGGCATTATTTGGGGTTTGAGGAGAGTTGCCCGTAAGAAGCTGTTGGTCGCCGGAATCGAAATCTAGTTGCCCGCTTCGGAAGGACGTTGAAGTATGAAATCAAATTGACCCCATATTTTTCATAGTTTAAATGAAAGAGCACTGTACCTCAAATCCTGTATCTATCCCGAAGGATAAACACAAGACTTGGGCACTGTACCTCAAATCCTGTATCTATCCCAAAGGATAAACACAAGACTTGAGGATGAGGCTGTTTAAATGAAAGAGCGTTGTACCTCAAATCTTGTATCTATCCCAAAGGATAAACACAAGACTTGAGGATGAGGCTCGATAAAAAAAACTAAGGAAAGTATGACGTCTGTTTGGTCTGCGAAACCTTTGTATTTTCCCACAAGTTCCTAGCATTGTACTTCAAATCCTATATCTATCCCGAAGGATAAACACAAGACTTGAGGATGAGGCTCGATCAAATAGGATCCTGTATCTATCCCAAAGGATAAACACAAGACTTGAGGATGAGGCTCGATCAAATAAACTCCTATATCTATCCCGAAGGATAAACACAAGACTTGAGGATGAGGCTCGATCAAATAAACTAAGATATATGACGTCTGTTTGGTCTGCGAAACCTTTGTATTTGCCGACAAGTTCCCCTATTTAATATAGTCTGTTTGGTCTGTGAAACCTTTATATTTGTCGACAAGTTTCTCTATTTAATATAAAGGATTAAATAGGGTTTATATTAAGCTGTGTTTGGACATGCTTCCTATAAGGGCAAGCCCCTAAAGTTAATTACATCTTAAATGACCAAAGCCACCTAAGAAGACTCTCGATAAAAATCAAGAAATTAAGGAATTTCAAAGGGTAGGACTTTTCAACAAAATCGAACATAGAGGTGTGAAAAGGGATTAGTTCAAATTTGGAACATTTTATTGTAGAATCCAAAGGATGAAGAACTAGGGGATGTCATGGATCCAGAGGAGAACCCTGGTGACTTCCCAAGCTATCCTAATGTTTGGCTTCAGTTTTGAGGAGAAAAATTTAAGTGTTACATCCTGCCAATTTTATTAGTTAGGGCTTACATTCATGTGAAACGATCACGCAAATAACCTTGAAGATGTGAGGATTTAGGTCGTGACAAACGATAACCTCGGAATTCTAAGACGAGTTAGGGCTTATATTATATAGCAGGGCTATACAAAGGCCTAAAGATAAGGTGATGATTTACGTTGCATAAGCAAGCAACCTCGAAGTCTTATGGCTTTGTTGTTTAAGTCTAAAGAATGAGTTAGGGCTTATATTATATAACAGGGCTATACAAAGGCCTAAAGATAAGGTGAGGATTTATGAGTTAGGGCTTATATTGTATAGCAGGGCTATACAAAGGCCTAAAGATAAGGTGAGGATTTATGTGTTAGGGCTTATATTGTATAGCAGGGCTATGCAAAGGCCTAAAGATAAGGTGAGGATTTACGTTTAGGGCTTATATTGTATAGCAGGGCTATGCAAAGGCCTAAAGATAAGGTGAGGATTTACGTTTTAGGGCTTATATTGTATAGCAGGGCTATACAAAGGCCTAAAGATAAGGTGAGGATTTACGTTGCAATAAAAACAACCTCAAAGTCCTATGGCTTTGTTGCTTAAGTTTAAGGAAGGAAGATTGGTTTAGCTATCAAAGTCCTATGGCTTTGTTGTTTAAGTCTAAGGAAGAAAGATTGGGTTAGCTGGGGAAGAGGTCCTATGGCTTTGTTGTTTAAGTCTAAGGAAGAAAGATTGGTTTAGCTGGGGAAGATAGGGTTCGGCTATGCAAAGGCCTAAAGATAAGGTGAGGATTTACGTTGCATAAGCAAGCAACCTCAAAGGGGCTATACGAAGGCCTAAAGATAAGGTGAGGATTTACGTTGCATAAGCAAGCAACCTCAAAGTGGTTTAAGTCTAAGGAAGGAAGATTGGTTTAGCTGAGGAAGACAGGTTTTGCTGTTGAAGATGAGTTAGGGCTTATATTGTATAGCAGGGCTACACAAAGGCCTAAAGATAAGGTGAGGATTTATGTTGCATAAGCAAGCAACCTTGAAGTCCTATGTATTTATTGTTTAAGTCTAAGGAAGGAAGATTGGTTTAGCTGGGGAAGACAGGTTTTTCTATTGAAGAACTGTTTAAGTCTAAGGAAGGAAGATTGGTTTAGCTGGGGAAGAAAGGTTTTGCTGTTGAAGATATCTAAGGAAGGAAGATTGGTTTAGCTGGGGAAGATAGGTTTTGCTATTGAAGATGGTCGTGCTGCCCACCATGCTAGCTCCAAGCTCTGTGAGGATTTATGTTGCATAAGCAAGCAACCTCAAAGTCCTATGGCTTTGTTGTTTAAGTCTGCAAAGTCCTAAAGATAAGATGAGGATTTACGTTGCATAAGCAAGCAACCTTGAAGTCCTATGGCTTTGTTGTTTAAGTCTACTCAAAGTCCTATGGCTTTGTTGTTTAAGTCTAAGGAAGGAAGATTGATTTAGCCGAGGAAGACAGTTTTTTNTAATGTTGTGGTGTTGAATTTTATCTTGGTTGATTGTAGTTTTGGTTTTGGTTTTGGTTATGGTTAACATGAAAATTTATGTAGGTAAATGCAAGCATGAAACATGTAAGGAAAAGGCAGAAGAAAGACGGTACTATAAACTGTAAATACCTGGCGAGTCTTCTCGTTCCACCACCTGAAACTTAAAAATGCATGTGAGGTCATTTATGAAGAGCAGAAAAAGTATGTTCTGGTGGTTTTCCTAACCTTATGTCATATTTTGGTGGGTCCTTAAAAAAATTTTAATTGAGGATGATTTCATTGAGCGAAGAATATTAAGTTTAATAGGCCTCTGAGGTATCCAACAAGTTTGAGGGGGAAGCAGGTGTTTAATTAAGGAAGATTCCATTGAGCAAAGAATATTAAGTTTAATAGGCCTCTGAGGTATCCAACAAGTTAGGAGGTTTAATTAAGGAAGATTCCATTGAGCAAAGAATATTAAGTTTAATAGGCCTCTGAGGTATCCAACAAGTTAGGAGAGGGAAGCAGGTCCATGCCTCCCCTCCTCACTAACGGTGAAAATCCTCAAGTCCATTTAAACTTATTATATTGCTTATTGCTTAATGGTCCATCCTGTAACCACCCTTATTACTCAGTGAACCTTGGTGTCTCAATTATCCCTAAGAATAGAGTAATTATCACTTATCATTTAATTTGAAAATTATGTGGGTGAAGACCCTTAAAGAGGCAAGTTAATGTAATTTGAACACTTAGCCAAATTTTTAATCCTAATTAGGCTTAGTGGTGTTTTAAGGATGTTTGATTTAATTATGTTTATTTCTCTAATCCTTGTTTAATCAATTTTTTATTCAGCTTAAGTCACCACTAAGCCCTTAAGAGATAGGTGAGTGCCTTAATTAGTTTTGAAAAGGGTTAAGCTTTAAGTGGTCATGATTCATGATTTGGATTCTATNTTCATTCCACCACTTGAAACTTAAAAATGCATGTGACGGCATTTATGAAGAGTAGAAAAAGTAAGTTCTGGTGGTTTTCCTAACCCTATGTCAAATTTTGTTAAGTCCTTAAAAAAAGTTTAATTAAGGATGATTTCATTGAGCGAAGAATATTAAGTTTAATAAGCCTCTGAGGACAACAAGTTAGGAGGGGGAAGCAGGTCCATGCCTCCCTCTCCCCAGCCGGTGAAAAGCCTCAAGTCCATTTAAACTTATTATAATGCTTAATGGTCCATCCTATAAACACCCTTATTACTCAGTGAACCTTGGTGTCTCAATTATCTTTAAGAATAGGGTAATTATCACTTATCATTTAATTTGAAAATTATGTGGGTGAAGTCCCTTAAAGAGGCAAGTTAATGTAATTTGAATACTTAGCCAAATTTTTAATCCTAATTGAGCTTAGTGGTGTTTCAAGGATGTTTGATTTAATTATTTATTTCTCTAATCTTCATTTAGTCAATCTTGATTTAGCCTAAGTCACCACTAAGCCCTTACAGCCAAATTTTTAATCCTAATTGGGCTTAGTGGTGTTTCAAGGATGTTTGATTTAATTATGTGTCCTTATTTAATCAATTTTTTATTTAGCTTAAATCACCACTAAGCCCTTAAGACCTAGGTGAGTGTCTTAATTAGTTTTGAAAAGGGTTAAGCTTTAAGTTGTCATGATTCATGATTTGAATTTTATTTGAAAATCAAGGTAGGGGTATTAAATTGATTAACTTAAAAATTCATACCCCTAAGTCTAGGATCATTCAATTTGATTTGATTTGACCTAAGTCACCACCAAGCCCTTAAGACCTAGGTGAGTGTCTTAATTAGTTTTGAAAATGGTTAAGCTTTAAGTGGTGGCCTAAGTCACCACTAAGCCCCTAATCCTCATTTAGTCAATTTTGATTTGGCCTAAGTCACCACTAAGCCCTTAAGACCTAGGTGAGTGTCTTAATTAGTTTTGAAAAGGGTTAAGCTTTAAGTGGTCATGATCATAGGTGAGTGTCTTAATTAGTTTTGAAAAGGTTAAGCTTTAAGTGGTCATGATTCATAATTTGTAAATGAGTGTCTTAATTAGTTTTGAAAAGGTTAAGCTTTAAGTGGTCATGATTCATAATTTGAATTTTCTTTAAAATCAAAATAGGGGTATTAAATTGATTAATTATTGGTTTCCAAAGTCATACCCCTAAGTCCAGGATCATTTAATTATTAAACTAATAAATTTATAACTTTGAAATTCATACCCTTAAGTTCAAGATGAGTTAATTTTAATAGACTTCCAAATCTTTATAATTTAGAAATTTATTAACTTATCTTTTTAATGAGGAAAGTGAGATTGGTTTCTACCAATTAATACCCCTTGCATTTCAAACATCAAATAAATTGATTAAGATCAGAGGTTATCCATTTTTCTCCTGTTCTATTCCAAGCATCAAATAAATTGATTAAGATCAGAGGTTACCCATTTCCCTCCTTGACTTAAGCCTAAATGTTAATTAAGGCTAAATTTCCAAAATTACACATTTGCCCCTAAGGCTCTAACACTTCATAATTTGTCAAATTCAATTCAAATGACTTTGAAATTTTTATCCTACCTTTTTCATGGGTTAATTAAGACATCAGAGGAGAAAATGTGATTTTTCAAAATTTAACTTAATTTATGTAATTATTTTCATGCAAAAATAGGATTTTTCAAAGAAAATTTCTAACTTGACCAAGGTAAATTCTAATCCCTTAAAATTTTTACTAGAGGTGGACCTAGACCAGAAAAGCCTTTGGACAAAATTTCATGATTATTTAATTCTCTGTGGTTTATCAGAATTATTTTAAGTTCTAGGCTATTTATTAAAAATAAAATATTTTAAATGGTGAAAATTAAGTTTTCTATTTTTGAAAAATCTCTCTAAAATTATAGAACTCAGAGGAGAAATTTTCATTTTTTTTTTGTTTTTCCTTGATTTATTGGAATTATTTTAGTAAAAACTCATTTTTAGCCTTTTAAAAAAAATTATTCTTAAGCTTTGAAATTCAATATCTTTATTTAGATAAACAGGAAAAATATTCTACTTGTTCCTAAGTGATTAGGAAGCAATTTAGAATATTTCTATGAGTTTTATTATTTTTGTGATTTTTATGGAATTTTATTTTTTTAATATTTAAAATAGGCTAAAAATCAAGTTAAAATATCATTTTATTTTTAGAAAATACCCCTGATCATAGAGAACTCAAAAAACTAAGTATTTTGATTTTTAAAAATCCTTTAAGTGTCAAAAGTGATATTTATCTTTAAAAATTAACTTAAGTTGTCAAATGATCTCAAAATATTTTAAAATTTTTATGATGAGTTCTTTGGATCATAAACCACTATGGAGATCAAAAATCAAGTCATTTAAATGTTTAAATTTTCCAAAATTAATTATCTTAGTGATTTAGTATTTGTAAAATTTAAGGGCATTTTAAATGACTTGAACCATGAAATTATTTTCAAAGGTTTCTCTAGTCATGGTGGACCTTGCAAAATTTTCTCAAGATTTTCTAATCAATATGCTAATTTCCATGATTATTTTAAAGAAATAATGTGGAATAACTCGATTTTAAGTGTTGGTCCAGAGCTATGGTGGAGGCTATTTCAGAGGGTAATTTTATGGGGCTTTGTCTTCTCTTGCTTTTGTGAAGGTGTCGGCACAAGTAATTGAAGTTTGGTGGAGTGTAGAGGTGTATTAAGTTCTGTCCTGGTTTCCGGCAAGGTTTCAAGCTCAAAATTGAGATCCGGCAATGGGAATTGGTGAGGGAAAATGGTTGGAATGCACTGAGGGATCTTAGGGAAGCTCTGTGTGAAGTTTGGAGAGGCCTCTCTAAGAAAATTTCAGCACACCCGTAGCAGGTCATTTTTTATAAAAATGGCCATGGGGTGGCTCTTAGGGCATATGTTTGGGTGCATTGTGGTACTTCGGTGGAGGGCAGAGGAGCTCTTCAATTTGATTTGGATGAGCTGGCTTCTAGGTTAGATTTGGATGAGGTGCCATGGGAGTGGCTCTCAATTTTAGGGTTTTTTGGCCACTAGGCTAGCCAGCCAGCCAGGGGGAGGTGGCTAGCAGCTCAGGGAACCCGGAGGAATCCATCACAAAAATTTAATGCAAATATGCTTTAATTTGGCAAAGATATCTTAAGCATGTGCATTTTTGGAAAAAAGATCTGTTAATTTGGGGGACCTTTGGTCCATGGCTTGATTTAGGTGGTTTCATGGTGTTTGGACTGGTCACAAGATAATGGCTGTGGGGGAGTTAATTTGGTGGCTTTAAGGTGGTTAGGTCACATTTAGTGCATGGGTCCAAGTGGGTGGAAAACGTTGGTCCATGGCTTGATTTAGGTGGTTTCATGGTGTTTGGACTGGTCACTAGGTCCAACTAATCTGTGGTGGAGTTAATTTGGTGGCTTTAGGGTGGTTAGGACTCAGTTAGTGCATGGGTCCAAGTGGGTGCAAATGACCAAAACTTGGGTTTGGGCTAGGTTACCCATCCAATTGGCTCAATTTATTGTTTCATTTGGTGTAGATGATCACAAGGAACAACTTTGGTGAAGAATGGAAGCCCAAAAAACAATTTTATTTGGCGTAGATTATCATAAGGAACAACTTTGGTGAAGGATGGAAGTGGTTTTGAGTTTAAATGAAGGGTCAATTTAAGGGAATTTTTAACTTTAATCAATTTGGTCATGTTGGGCTAGGCTTGGGTCTAGCTTGGGTTAGCCTTTTGCTAAGTCCAAATTGATTGTTATAAATGGTCAATATAGACCTCATGAAGAGTTTTTAACTTGAATTTGATGCTAATTTGGATGTTAAGGCAATCAATTGGGTGAAATTTGGGGACTTAGCCAATTTGGGGCTAAATTTGGGAATTTTGGATTTATGCCAAAATCAAATGGATTTGAGACTTCACCAACGCAAATTTATGGTTGATTTTGATGTATAGAAATGTTATAAAGATTTTTCAAAATTAATTGAGGTTAATTGACTAGGCTATGGGTTCAATATGGTGAGATTAGATCATATGGTCAAAACTCACGTTTTGACCCAAATTAAAATTGGGTTCAAATAATGGACCAATTGAGCTTGGATTTGGTTTATGTTGGTCATATTAAAAGTTAATATTAGTTTAGTATTGGAATTAAGGTCAATTGAGATCAAATTGATGGACATTTGAGTTGGATTTGAGGAAATTTTGGTCTTTAAAGTGAAATTTGGGGATTTTGGTTAAAGATGGTCAAATTGGCCAAATTGGGTCATATTGTAGTTAAGAGAAATAAAATTGGAAATATTTTAGATTTATTGTGATTTTCTGGGAATTTTTGGAATTTTTTGGATTTTGAGCTATGGAGGGGTATTTTGGTAATTTTGGGGTGTTTTAAGGGTAAAAGGCCAAAATGGGTATTTTGTTAGAGTTGAAGTACCAACCATCACCAATAATACATGGACCAATGGAAACCCCATTTTGGGTCCTCTACATAGTGGTGTTGGCTAAACCATAACCCTAGAGCTAGTAGGTTTAGGGGACCATCTACACGAGTATCCCAAAAGATCAAGGGATCTATGCTGGAAATTTGAGTTCAGGGTTGTGAGTGATTGTGTGTGTAGATGAGTGTAGTGAGTGTAGTGAGTTTAGTGAATGCTATAGCTCCAGACCAACACCCAGGGTTAACCTTAGGGTCAAACAGTCCTAAGGGCGACTCATCTTGAGTTTCCCCCATAGTGATCCCACCTACTAAATGCTAGAGGTTGAGACCAACATGTGGAACTTCAGGTTAAGTGGAGAAGAGTTTGGAATTTCTAATGGTAAGGGTTTCACATCTAGATTTCTAAGAATAGTCAATAGGAAAATCCTATGGCTAGACCTTAGGCTACTAAAGAGGAAAAAGACCTCAACCAAAAGTGAGGTCAATAAATGGACCCCCAATAGGTGGGGTGTGTTGGGCAAGCACACGCTCAACCAAAAATGAGGTCAATAAATGGACCCCCAATAGGTGTGGTGTACTGGGTAAGCACACCGCGCATATTGGTGTTCACCGACAAGATCAGTAAAAACCAGTACAAACACCCAAGTCAACAGGCCCGAAAATATGTGTAGGGCCGTGTGTGTGATTTGTTTCTGCCGGGGATTTAGCAAGTGATCGTCTGGTTGGAATCAAGGAGTAGGAACTCTTGCTGAGATCGGAGAGTGGATTTTGAGTTATGAAATTTCAAAAATTTCCAAAGGATGGGAGTCAAAATGTAAGTGTTGACCCCAAGTTGGGAGTTGAAATTCAAATATCAATTCAAACAGAGAGAGAGAGAGAGAGAGAGAGTTGGAGTGTAAGGACCGACCTCGAATGTAATGAATCAGAAATGTAGGACATTCGGAAATGAGAATTAATTGTACAAAGCTTATAGTGTTGAATTTGCAAAAGCGTATGATGTAGAAAGGCTGATTTTGTAGAAATTTGTAGAGCTTGTGAGGTTTTGTGCAGAATGTAAAACTCTACGAGGATGCGAAGAGAGTTAAGGTAGATAACGATGGTTGTGCCGCGCGCACAAAGAGTAGGAAATTCTGAAAATAGAAGCATCCACTCAGCAGGTTTATTTCATTTTCTTGTTGTTTTCATCACATTTAATTTTTCAAACATGTGTTTTTAAATTTTTAATTTTAATTGGTTGATTTTTAAAAGAAATTTTTTTTTAGTCACTCATTTATGATTATTTTTCATTTGTATTTTATTCATTGTTGAAGATTTGTTGTTTTGTTCTTTGTTCATTGAAATTCTGAACCATCGCATGGTTTGCTACTTTCATCCATCGCACAAAAAGGCAACTGACAAAAAGGTAAAATTTGAGAGAAATTTCCATTAATTTGCCCCAAAAAGGGATATCATAAATCAGACTTAGGCTAATGCCTCAAAAGGTACATTATGTAATCCATGCTGAAATACATTCAGAATCATCTCATGATATGAGTACATCACAGACTGAATAAAATCAGATGCATGTCATGCTGTTAAAAGAAAGCAAGTGAACCCTCTGTGCCTAGTATATTGAGCTCCTGATCAAGCATACCTTCTAAGTCATGCTCTAGGATAAGAGTTCCCTTCACATGTACTTAGAGGTACAACCTTCTCATAGCTCATATGGAAACAACCCCTCTAATTCTGGGTCTTGCTAGAATCCATACGGTATTTTACTATCGTCCATTCTGCTGAAGGTTTCAGACACCCTACGGTGTCATACTCCTGGAATGCAGTGCTTGACAATGTCTTCACTGTTTCCCTTAAGAACAAGTACTGAACCCATTGGAAGAGGAATCTCCACAGCTCCTTTGAATTCGTCAGGGCCGATTATATCGATTTCTTTTCCAAATAGAATAGTGCTTTTACTCATGAACGAGACCATGCAGAAAGGCTTCAAAAAATCATGATGGTCGATGTGTGGGGGAATGTAGTCACCTTCTTCAAAAATGTTAATGAAGCAACTATTGGGAATGCAAGTAGCAGGTAGAATATTCCACTTGACAAATCTCTTGATCATCCATTTTATCATCGGTGGTAACGGATTCACTTGGTTGTATCTAAGGATCTTAGGTAGATTCCCCTGTCTGTCGTTCATAAAATTGTAGCAAGATCCATATTGGATGGTAATTCTTCCCTTTCCCCTCTTCCATTTCTTCGGCTCGGAATATCTCCTCTCCATGAAAAGGTCCGGTCGACCTCTATCTCTTAAATCAAAGATACAGTTTAGAATGCTAGTGGGGCCTTTGCGTTGTGCGATGTGGTGGAGTTATAATGTGCGATGGTAGTGATTATGTTATTGGGGCTGTGTTAGGACAAAGGCACAACAAAGTTTTTAAAGTAATATATTATTCTAGTAAAATTCTAAATGATGCTCAAATTAACTACACTACTATTGAAAGAGAGTTACTCACTTTGTTTATGCCTTTGATAAATTTAGACCTTACTTAATTGGAACTAAATGTATAGTACATACATATCATTCTACTATTAAATACTTGATTCAAAAGAAGGATGTTAAACCAAGATTAATTAGATGGATACTTCTATTGCAAGAGTTTGATTTTCCTGTAGTTGAGAGAAGACAAAATGATAATCAAATAGTTGATCATTTGTCTAGACTAGAAAGAGAAATATTAACTAATTTTGTAAATGAAATTTTAGAAAATTTCCCTGATAAACAATTATAGAGTATTGATGAAATGAATGTACCGTAGTATGCCGATATAGTAAATTATATTGTAAGTGATATTTTATCACCTAATATCAAAAATTCACAACTAAAGAAATTTATATATGATTCAAAATTCTATTTTTGGGATGACCCATATCTATATAAACAATGTAGGGATCTAATTATTAGAAGGTGTGTGTCGTATGAGGAAACTCAACAAATAATTTAAAGATGCAATGATTTTGAATTTGGAGGATATTTTGGAATGAATACAACTGTATATAAGATTTTGCAAGATGGATTTTATTGGCCTACTCTTTTTAGAGATGTTAATGAATATATTAAAACATGTGATC
>JXCR01144565.1:75494-92160 GCA_002079205.1 Phalaenopsis hybrid cultivar
ATTCGGAAATGAGAATTGAAATGTAGGTCAATTCTCAAAAGAAAGTGTCGGAAGGTAAGGACCGACCTCGAATGTAATGAATCAAAAATGTAGGATTAATTCAAAAATGAAAATTGCAATGTAGGTCAATTCTCAAAAGAAAGTATCAGAATGTAAGGACAGACCTCGAATGTAATGAATCAGNCAAACCTTAGGAAATAATTTTTGTCATTTCAAATAATAAAAGTAAAATTATAATTTTATTTTTGAAATAAAAAAGTTATAAATTCATTTAGCACCGCTAAAAGCTTGTAGAGAGAACCAAGGGCTCTGCTTCATCAGGTCGATGGCTTTTTTTATCGGAGATGCCGTTGCTCTAGCGAGAAACCCTATATATATATATATTAAAAGCTATTTAATACAAATTTATCTGTTAGTGGATTTCTAAAAGATTTGAAAACTAATTTTTTTCTTCAGTTGTCTGTGCATGTATATGCCTACTAAAAAACAAGTGTAATATTTACTNAGCATATTATTATGTAAATGATTGCCCTTTTTAGTATATTGGGAGTTTAATTATGTATTTACCAACATTGTTCCTATTTTTAAATTAAAACTTAGGCCATATTAAAGCACATTTTATTCTAAATTAATATTATGGATAATATGAGTGCAAGAGTAGAATAAAAAAAAATGTAAATGTGTATAAGATGTGATTATGTCCCTTTAAGTTCAAATATTCTATAAAGCTTTGTGATATAGTTTTCTTATGCTTATGCCATATTGTACTAACACAATGAGAATACAATAGAATCCAAAGGAGGAAGAACTAGGGGATGTCATGGATCAAGAGGAGAACCCTGGTGACTTCCCAAGCTATCCTAATGTTTGGCTTCAGTTTTGAGGAAAAAAATTTAAGTGTTTCATCCTGTCAATTTTATTAGTTAGGGCTTACATTCATGTGAAACGATCACGCAAATAGCCTGGAAGATGTGAGGATTTATGTCGTGACAAACGATAACCTCAAAATCTTTAGACGAGTTAGGGCTTATATTATATAGCAGGGCTATACAAAAGCCTAAAGATAAGGTGAGGATTTACGTTGCATAAGCAAGCAACATCGAAGTCCTATGGCTTTGTTGTTTAAGTCTACTCGAAGTCCTATGGCTTTGTTGTTTAAGTCTAAGGAAGAAAGATTTAGCTGGGGAAGACAGGTTTTGCTGTTGAAGATGGCTGTGCTGCCAACCATGCTAGCTCTAGCTCCTTGCCGCGACAAGTTTAAGTTATCTAGTGTTTCAAGTTATAATATCAAATCAGGTGGCCCTATGGTTGAAATTCTTTAAATTTTATGAGGGCATATTAAAGTTGATTGGAGCGACACCGGTTAGGATCCTACGGTTCCCTCGTTCCGGCATCATTATTTTCTATTAGATTCACTTAGTCTGAATGAACTTACTAAACCCAACTTAATGAGTTCCATAATTTCATTTAAACCGTGGGAAGCCTCGACCGTAGGTTACCTCCTCCGAGGAATTCCCGATCATCTGACAGAGCGTCTTAATTTAGTTGAAGTTGTAGTCTTATGTGATGTTTGTGATTAAATTTTGATTTGCTTTATATTTTGAATGTTGTGGCGTTGAATTTTATCTTAGTTGATTGTAGTTTTGGTTTTTGTTTTGGTTATGGTTAACATGAAAATTTATGTAGGTAAATGCAAGCATGAAACATGTAAGGAAAAGGCAGAAGAAAGACAGTACTATAAACTGTAAACCTGGCGAGTCTTCTCGTTCCACCACCTGAAACTTAAAAATGCATGTGAGGTCATTTATGAAGAGCCGAAAAAGTATGTTCTGGTGGTTTTCCTAACCCTATGTCATTTTTTGGTGGGTCCTTAAAAAAATTTTAATTAAGGATGATTTCTTTGAGCGAAGAATATTAAGTTTAATAGGCCTCTGAGGTATCCAACAAGTTAGGAGGGGGAAGCAGGTGTTTAATTAAGGAAGATTCCATTGAGCAAAGAATATTAAGTTTAATAGGCCTCTGAGGTATCCAACAAGTTAGGAGGTTTAATTAAGGAAGATTCCATTGAGCAAAGAATATTAAGTTTAATAGGCCTCTGAGGTATCCAACAAGTTAGGAGAGGGAAGCAGGTCCATGCCTCCCCTCCTCACTAATAGTGAAATCCTCAAGTCCATTTAAACTTATTATATTGCTTATTGCTTAGTGGTCCATCCTGTAACCACCATTATTACTCAGTTAACCTTGGTGTCTCAATTATTCCTAAGAATAGGGTAATTATCACCTATCATTTAATTTGAAAATTATGTGGGTGAAGACCCTTAAAGAGGCAAGTTAATGTAATTNATTCACCAAGGCCAATTGATGGTTTATTTTTATGTATAAGAATGTTATAAAGATTTTTCAATATTAATTGAGTCCAATTGACTAGGCTATGGGTTCAATATGGTGAGATTAGGTCATATGGTCAAAATTGGGGTTTTGACTCAAATAAAAATTGGGTTCAAATCATGGATAAATTGAGCTTGGATTTGGTTTATTTTGGTTGTATAAAAATTGAATTTGAGTTTTGGATTGGAATTATGGTCAATTGAGATCAAATTGATAGACATTTGAGTTGGATTTGAGGAAATTTGGGTTTTTAAAGGGAAATTTGGGATTTTGGTTAAAGATGGTTAAATTGGACAAATTGGGTTATGTGGTTGTTGAGATAAATAAAATTGGCAATATTTTGGATTTATTGGGATTTTCCGGGAATTTTTGGAATTTTTGGGATTTTGAGCTATGGAGGGGTATTTTGGTAATTTGGGGGTGTTTTAGGGGTAAAAGGCCAAAATGGGTATTTTGATAGAGTTGAGGTACCGAACATCACCAATAAGCCATGGACCAATGGAAACCCCATTTTGGCTCCTCTACATAGTGGTTTTAGCTAAACCATAGCTTTAGAGCTAGTAAGTTTAGGGGATCATCTACACGAGTATCCCAAAAGATCAAGGGATCTAGGCTGGAAATTTGAGTTCAGGGTTGTGAGTGATTGTGGGTGTAGATGAGTGTAGTGAGTGTAGTGAGTGTTGTGAATGTTTTAGCTCCAGACCAACACCCAAGGTTAACCTTAGGGTCCAACAGTCCTAAGGGTGACTCATCTTGAGTTTCCCTTATAGTGATCCCACCTACTAAAGGAGACCAACATGTGGAACTTCAGGTTGAGTGGAGAAGAGTTTGGAATTTCTAATGGTGAGGGTTTCACATCTAGATTTCTAAGAATAGTCAATAGGTAAATCCTATGGCTAGACCTTAGGATAATAAAGATGAAAAACTAAACCTCAACAAAAAATGAGGTCAACAAATGGACCCCCAAAAAATGTGGTGTGCTGGGTAAGCACACCGCGCGTATTGGCATTGAACAATGAGATCAGCAAAAACCAATACAAACCCCCAAGTCAACAGACCCGAAAATATTTGTAGGGTTGTGTGTGTGATTTGTTTCTACCGGGGATTTAGCAGGTGATCGTCTGGTTGGAATCAAGGAGTAGGGACTCTCGCTGGGATCGGAGAGTGGATTTTGAGTTATGAAATTTCAAAGATTTTTAAAGGATGGGAGTCAGAATGTAAGTGTTAACCTCGAAGTGGGAATTGAAATTCAAATATCAATTCAAACACAGAGAGAGAGAGTAAGAGTGTAAGGACCGACCTCGAATGTAATGAATCAGAAATGTAGGATTGATTCGGAAATGAGAATTTGAGGACCGACCTCAAATGTAAAGAATCAGAAATTTAGGACTGATTCAGAAATGAGAATTGAAATGGTCAATTCTCAAACGAAAGTGTTGGAATGTAGGGTCTGACCTCAAATGTGAAGAATCAGAATTTAGGACTGATTCGAAAGATTGCTAATTCTCAAAAGAAAGTGTCGAAATGTAAGGACCGACCTTGAATGTAATGAAACAAAATTGTAGGACTGATTCAGAAATGAGAATTGAAATGTAGAACAATTCTCAAAAGAAAGTGTCGGAATGTAAGGACCAACCTTGAATGTAAGGAATCAAAAATGTAGGACTGATTTGGAAATGAGAATGAAAATGTTGGTCAATTCTCAAAACAAAGTGTCGGAATGTAAGGACCGACCTCGAATCTAATGAATCAGAAATGTAGTACTGATTCGGAAATGAGAATTGAAATGTNATCGATTTTGGGCTTTTCCTGCCACTAGGCCGGCCTGCCAGCCAGTGGGAGGTGGCTAGGAGCTCAGGGAACCCAGAGGAATCCATCACATCAATTTAATGCAAATGTTTTGGATTTGGCAAAGATATCTTAAGCATGTGCACTTTTGGAAATAAGATCCCTTAATTTGGGGGACCTTTGGGTAAAGATATCCTAAGCACGTGCATTTTTGCAAATAAGATACCTTAATTTGGGGGACCTTTGGTCCATGTCTTGATTTCATGGTGTTTGGACTGGTCACTAAGTCCAACTAATGGTTGTGGTGGAGTTAATTTGGTGGCTTTANAGTCCATGGCTTGATTTAGGTGGTTTCATGGTGTTTGGACTGGTCACTAGGTCCAACTAACGTTGGTCCATGGCTTGATTTAGGTGGTTTCATGGTGTTTGGACTGGTCACTAGGTCCAACTAATATGGCTTGATTTAGGTGGTTTCATGGTGTTTAGACTGGTCACTAGGTCCAACTAATGGCTGTGATGGCTTGATTTAGGTGGTTTCATGGTGTTTGTACTGGTCACTAGGTCCAACTAATGGCTGTGGTGGAGTTAATTTAGGTGATTTCATGGTATTTGGACTGGTCACTAAGTCCAACTAATGGCTGTGGTGGAGTTAATTTGGTGATAGACTGGTCACTAAGTCCAACTAATGGCTGTGGTGGAGTTAATTTGGTGACTTTAGGGTGGTTGGGTCACATTTAGTGGATGGGTCCAAGTGGGTGCAAATGACCAAAACTTGGGTTTGGGCTAGTTTAGTCATGTCAATTGGCACAAATAACTATTGGATTTGGTGTATATTATCATAAGGAACAACTTTGGTGAAGGATGAAAGTAGTTTTGAGTTCAATTGAAGGGTCAATTTGAGGGAATTTTGAACTTTAATCAATTTTGTCATGNATAACTATTGAATTTGGTGTATATTATCATAAGGAACAACTTTGGTGAAGGATGGAAGTAGTTTTGAGTTCAATTTAAGGGTCAATTTGAGGGAATTTTGAACTTTAATCAATTTGGTCATGTTGGGCTAGGNATAAGTCCAAATTGATTGTTATAAGAGGTCAATAGGGACCTCATGAAGAGTTTTGAACATGAATTGGATGCCAATTTGGAGGTTAAGGGGGGGCTTAGCCAATTTGAGGCTAAATTTGGGAATTTTGGATTTAGGACAATTGGGTGAAATTTGGGGACTTAGCCAATTTGGGGCTAAATTTGGGAATTTTGGATTTAGTCGTTGATAGGGACCTCATGAAGAGTTTTCAACATGAATTGGATGCCAATTTGGAGGTTAAGTCAATCAGGTGAAATTTAGGGACTTAGCCAATTTGGGGCTAAATTTGGGAATTTTGGATTTAGGCAAAAATCAAATGGATGCCTCATGAAGAGTTTTCAACATGAATTGGATGCCAATTTGGAGGTTAAGGCAATCAATTGGGGGAAATTTGGGGACTTAGCCAATTTGGGGCTAAATTTGGGAATTTTGGATTTAGGCCAAAATAAAATAGATTTTTCATGAAGAGTTTTCAACATGAATTGGATGCCAATTTGGAGGTTAAGGCAATCAATTGGGTAACGGACTTAGCCAATTTAGGGCTAAATTTGGGAATTTTGGATTTATGCCAAAATCAAATGGATTTAAGACTTCACCAAGTCCAATTGATGGTTGATTTTGATGTATAGGAATGTTATAAATATTTTTCAATGTTAATTGAGTCCAATTGACTAGGCTATGGGTTCAATATGGTGAGATTAGGTCATATGGTCAAAATTGGGGTTTTGACTCAAATAAAAATTGGGTTCAAATCATGGATAAATTGAGCTTGGATTTGGTTTATTTTGGTCATATAAAAAGTGAATTTGAGTTTTGGATTGGAATTGTGGTCAATTGAGATCAAATTGATAGACATATGAGTTGGATTTGAGGAAATTTGGGTTTTTAAAGGGAAATTTGGGATTTTGCTTAAAGTTGGTTAAATTGGACAAATTGGGTTATGTGGTAGTTGAGAGAAATAAAATTGGCAATATTTTGGATTTATTAGAATTTTCTGGGAATTTTTGGAATTTTTGGGATTTTGAGCTATGGAGGGGTATTTTGGTAATTTGGGGGTGTTTTAGGGGTAAAAGGCCAAAATGGGTATTTTGGTAGAGTTGAGGTACCGAACATCACCAATAAGCCATGGACCAATGGAAACCCCATTTTGGGTCCTCTACATAGTGGTTTTAGCTTAACCATAGCTTTAGAGCTAGTAGGTTTAGGGGACCATCTACACGAGTATCCCAAAAGATCAAGGGATCTAGGCTGGAAATTTGAGTTCAAGGTTGTGAGTGATTGTGGGTGTAGATGTGTGTAGTGAGTGTAGTGAGTGTTGTGAATGTCTTAGCTCCAGACCAACACCCAAGGTTAACCATAGGGTCCAACAGTCTTAAGGGTGACTCATCTTGAGTTTCCTTTATAGTGATCCCACCTACTAAATGCTAGAGGTTGAGACCAACATGTGGAACTTCAGGTTGAGTGGAGAAGAGTTTGGAATTTCTAATGGTGAGGGTTTCACATCTAGATTTTTAAGAATAGTCAATAGGTAAATCCTATGGCTAGACCTTAGGATACTAAAGAGGAAAAACTAAACCTCAACCAAAAATGAGCTCAACAAATGGACTCCCAATAAATGTGGTGTGCTGGGTAAGCACACCGTGCGTATTGGCATTGACCAATGAGATCAGCAAAAACCAATACAAACCCCCAAGTCAACAGACCCGAAATTATGTGTAGGGTTGTGTGTGTGATTTGTTTCTGCCGGGGATTTAGTAGGTGATCGTCTGGTTGGAATCAAGGAGTAGGGACTCTCACTGGGATCGGAGAGTGGATTTTGAGTTATGAAATTTCAAAGATTTCTAAAGGATGGGAGTCAGAATGTAAGTGTTAATCCCGAGGTGGGAATTGAAATTCAAATATCAATTCAAACACAGAGAGAGAGAGAGAGAGAGTCAGAGTGTAAGGACCGACCTCGAATGTAATGAATCAGAAATGTAGGATTGATTCGGAAATGAGAATTTGAGGACCGACCTCAAATGTAAAGAATCAGAAATTTAGGACTGATTCAGAAATGAGAATTGAAATGGTCAATTCTCAAACGAAAGTGTTGGAATGTAGGGTCTGACCTCAAATGTGAAGAATCAGAATTTAGGACTGATTCGAAAGATTGCTAATTATCAAAAGAAAGTGTCGAAATGTAAGGACCGACCTTGATTGTAATGAATCAAAAATGTAGGATTGATTCAGAAATGAGAACTGAAATGTAGAACAATTCTCAAAAGAAAGTGTCGGAATGTAAAGACCAACCTTGAATGTAATGAATCAAAAATGTAGGACTGATTTGGAAATGAGAATGAAAATGTTGGTCAATTTTCAAAAGAAAGTGTCGGAATGTAAGGACCGACCTCGAATGTAATGAATCAGAAATGTAGGACTTGAAAGAAGGTGTCGGAATGTAAGGTCCGACCTCAAATGTAAAGAATCAGAAATTTAGGACTGCTAAAGAAGGTGTCGGAATGTAAGGTCCGACCTCAAATGTAAAGAATCAGAAATTTAGGACTGATAGAAATGAGAATTGAAATGTAGGTCAATTCTTGAAAGAAGGTGTCAGAATGTAAGGTCCGACCTCAAATGGAAATGAGAAAGAATGTAAGGACCGACCTCGAATGTAATGAATCAGAAATGTAGGACTGATTCGGAAATGAGAATGAAATGTAGGATTGATTCAGGAATGAGAATTGAAATGTAGGTCAATTCTCAGAGAATGAAATATAGATCAACTTTCAAAAGAAAGCATCAGAATGTAAGGACCGACCTCGAATGTAATGAATCAGAAATGTAGGACTGATTCAGAAATGTGTTGGAATGTAAGGTCCGACCTCAAATGTAAAGAATCAGAAATGTAGGACTGATTCAGAAATGAGAGAATGTAAGGACCGACCTCGAATGTAATGAATCAGAAATGTAGGACTGATTCGGAAATGAGAATGAAATGTAGGATTGATTCTAAAGTGTCGAAATGTAAGGTCCAACCTCAAATGTGAAGAATCAGAATTTAGGACTGATTCGGAAGAATCAGAAATGTAGGACTGATTCAAAAATGAGAATTGAAATGTAGGATTGATTCAGGAATGAGAATTGAAATGTAGGTCAATTCTCAAAAATGAGAATTGAAATGTAGGTCAATTCTCAAAAGAAGGTGTCAGAATGTAAGGACTGACCGAGAATGAAATATAGATCAACTTTCAAAAAGGGAGCGTCGGAATTCAACCTCGAATGCAATGAATCAGAAATGTAGGACTGATTCAGAAATGAGAATTGAAATGTAGGTGACCTCAAATGTAAAGAATCAGAAATGTAGGACTGATTCGAAAATGAGAATTGAAATGTAGATCTCAAATGTAAAGAATCAGAAATTTAGGACTGATTTGGAAATGAGAATTGAAATGTAGGGCCTCGAATGTAATGAATAGAAATGTAGGACTGATTCGAAAATGAGAATTGAAATGTAGGTAAATTCAGAAATGAGAATTGAAATGTAGGTCAATTCTCAAAAGAAGGTGTCGGAATGTAGGGTCCGACGTCGAATGTAATGAATCAGAAATGTAGGACTGATTCAAAAATGAGAATTGAAAGGTAGGTCAATTCTCAAAAGAAAATGTCGGAATGTAAGGACCGACCTTGAATGTAATGAATCAGAAATGTAGGACTGATTCGGAAATGTGGAATGTAAGGACCGACCTTGAATGTAATGAATCAGAAATGTAGGACTGATTCGGAAATGAGTATATAGGTCAATTATCAAAAGAAAGTGTCGGAATGTAAGGACCGACCTCGAATCTAATGAATCAGAATTGTAGGACTGATTCAGAAATGAGAATTGAAATAAAGGTCAATTCTCAAAAGAAAGTGTCGGAATGTAAGGACCAACCTTGAACATAATGAATCAAAAATGTAGAACTAATTCAGAAATGAGAATTGAAATGTAGGTCAATTCACAAAAGAAAGTGTCGGAATGTAAGGACCGACCTCGAATGTAATGAATCAGAAATGTAGGACTGATTTGAAAATGAGAATTGAAATGTAGGTCAATTCTCAAAAGAAAATGTAAAAATGTAAGGACCGACCTTGAATGTAATGAATCAGAAATGTAGGACTGATTCAGAAATGAGAATTGAAATATAGGTCAATTATCAAAAGAAAGTGTCAGAATGTAAGGACCGACCTTGAATCTAATGAATCAGAAATGTAGTACTGATTCGGAAATGAGAATTGAAATGTAGGTCAATTCTCAAAAGAAAGTGTCAGAATGTAAGGTCCGACCTTGAATGTAATGAATTAGAAATGTAGGACTGATTCAGAAATGAGAATTGAAATGTAGGTCAAAGAAAGTGTCGAAATGTAAGGACCGACCTCGAATGTAATGAATCAGAAATGTAGGACTGATTAAGTTATGAGAATTGAAATGTACAAAGCTTATAGTGTTGAATTTGCAAAAGCGTATCATGTGGAAACGCTGATTTTGTAGAAATCTGTAGAGCTTTGTGAGGTTTTGTGTAGAATGCAAAATTCTACAAGGATGCAAAGAGAGTTAAGGTAGATAACGATGGTTGTACGGCACGCACAAAGAGTAAGAAATTCCGAAAACGGAAGCATCCACTCAGCAGGTTTATTTGATTTTCTTTTTATTTTCATCACATTTAATTTTTCAAAAATGTGTTTTTAAAGTTTTAATTTTAATTGGTTGATTTTTAAAAGAAATTTGTTTTGTTTTTCACTCATTTATGATTATTTTTCATTTGTGTTTTATTAATTGTTGAAGATTTGTTGTTTCGTTCTTTGTTCATTGAAATTCTGAACCATAGCATGGTTTGCGGCATTCATCCATCGCACAAAAAGGCAACTGACAAAAAGGCACAATTTGAGAGAAATTTCCATTAATTTGCCCCAAAAAGGGATACCATAAATCAGACATAGGCTAACGCCTCAAAAGATACATTATGTAAACCATGCTGAAATACATTGAGTATCATCTCATGATATGAGTACATCATCGACTGAATAAAATCAGATGTATGTCATGCTGTTAAAAGAAAGCAAGTGAACCCTCTGTGCTTGGTATATTGAGCTCCTGATCAAGCAGACCTTCTAAGTCATGCTCCAGGATAAGAGTTCCCTTCACATGTACTTAGAGGTACAACCTTCTCATAGCTTGTATGGAAAAAATTCCTCTAATTCTGGGTCCTGCTAGAATCCATACGTTATTTTACTGTCGTCCATTCTGTGGAAGGTTACAGACACCCTATGGTGTTGTACTCCTGGAATGCAGTGCTTGGCAACGTCTGCACCGTTGCGCTTAAGAACAAGTACTGAACCCATTGGAAGAGGAATCTCCACAGCTCCTCTGAATTCGCCAGGGCCGACTATATCGATTTATTTTCCAAATAGAATATTGCTTTTACTCATGAACGAGACCGTGCAGAAAGGCCTCACAAAATCATGATGGTCAATGTGTGGGGGAATGCAGTCACCTTCTTCATAAACGTTAATGATGCAACTGTTGGGAATTCAAGTAGAGGGTAGAATATTTTACTTAACAATTCTCTTGATCATCCATTTTATCATCAGTGGTAACATATTCACTTGGTCGTATCTGAGGATCCCAGGTGGATTCCCCTGTCTGTCATTCGTAAAATTGTAGCAAGATCCACATTGTATGGTGATTCTTCCCTTTCCCCTCGTCCATTTCTTCGGCTCGGAATATCTCATCTCCATGAGAAGGTTCGCTTGACCTCTATCTCTTAAATTGAAGATGCAGTCCAGAATGCTTCTTTCATCAGTTTCAGAGAAAACACTAGTATATAGCTCCAGGCCTTCCAATATGTTTACTCATAGAGCTAGAATTCTCTTTTATTTACTCTGTTTATCTTGTTGTATTCTTCCATACCAGGAGTTGGCAGCTGCCGTGGGCGTTCTTTCCTTCAATCCTTGGCGGAAACCCAAACTGGTGTCGGTTTATCCTGAATATGAGATTCAGCCTCTAGTGGGATGTATGATCCTAGGCTCCATGGCGCGCGCTGATCCGTCCCCTGTGGGACATACAGTTCATTTGTCACAAAGTCTGGAGCCTGAGACTCATTGGTGCTTGAAGTGTATTCTTTTAATGTACTAAAACGCTATAGATGCAGAACGTTGCAGTCCGGGTTTTCTACAAATGCGCCCGTGACTGATGTCCCAACCGGTACTTCAACATTGCATGTTGGTCAACTCCTACATAAGATATCTGGAACTTGGAGAACATCTGATTCTGTCACAAATCCTGATTCTTCATTTGTAGTGAGCAGGCTGATAGAAGTTTCTCTCAGATCTGAGTCGTAAATATATCCCTCAGGAATGGGGGTAAGAAAATTGCTAACGTCTCTCTGGCGTTTGCGTTCCTGTCGCAGAAAGGCTCTCTGTTTCTTTAGGCTGGAATTTCTGCGTTGCATCCTGCAGAGCGGAGTGTTCGATAGCTGTTCACTGCGGGCGGCTATCAGTTCTCTTGCTGGAGTAGCCACCATGGAGGGCAGACGGCTCGGCCCCTCCATCAGATCTTGTTCTGCTATCACGTTTTTACGTTTGTGTAACACATTTTCTTCAGTGGTCACCCTCAATAGTGAAGATAGTCCCTCCTTTTCCTTACTGCTGACTACGTTCTTCAGAGGACCCTCGTAGTCCATATCAACCTGGTTGAAATCCACATTGAAATCTATGACACCTCCTTGTGGCGCCATCTCTTCATTTAGTGCAAGGTTCCAGCCGTCCTGGAAGGCAAAGATCAGCCTCTGTCCTGACATTTTTCTGCATGATAGAAAAAAATGTCAGTGGGTCGAAGCTTGGCTTGAACAAAAACAAAATAAAGTATTCATTAAAGTAAATTGTAGTTTGTTTTGGTGAAAAGGATTACTCATTTTATGTGTGAGTTTCGTTTGATTTAATAGGGTATTTAAATTCAAAAGTAGAAAAGAGAACGTGTGAAGTTCAAAAATTTTCTCAAAATTTTCATTATATTGAGGTTAATTACAAAATTTGGACCCGGTCGTAGACATTTGTCCACATAGATAACCCTAAAAAAATCAAAGTTTCAAAGTTTCAAAGCAAGCAGAGGCAAGCGGAGGCAAGGGACATCAAGCTACGTAATAGGTTTTTAGATATCGTCCATTTATCGGTAACATGGGTCTTTCACCCCGGAAGTCCACTAACTGGTAGGCTCCTCTTGAATAAACCTTCTCAATGACAAATGGTCCCTCCCAAGTTCGCTAGAATTTCCCACCTATTTTGCGGTGAGTAAGAATAAGTCTTTTGAGCACAAGTATGAGGTCACCAATTTTGAATGTCCTTGTGCGGACCAATTTGTCATGGGCTTGTACCATCTTTGACTGGTAGAGCTCTAAATGTTGTTGTGCTTCCAATTGTTTTCCCTCGAGACTCTCCAGTTCTTCAAGTTTGAGTTTTGCACTTTCTCCCGTTGTGAGTTGGTTGGTAACGAAGACTCTGAGAGATGGTGTCTGGATTTCTAGCGGTAGCATGGCCTCGGTCTCGTACACGAGCATATAAGGTGTACACTGAGTGGGAGTCCTGAAAGTCGTTTGGTAGGCCCACAAGGCCTCTAACAGTTTGTTATTCTAATCCCTTTTGTTTTCATCCAGCGTTTTCTTCAAAATCTGTACCAGTGTCTTGTTGAAAGCTTCAGCCAGACCATTTGCTCGGGGATAGTAAATTGTAGACTATCTCCTATCTATCCCATGTCTTCCGACAAAATTGTTGATCTTTGTGCTTTTGAAAGCTATCCCATTGTCATAGATTATTCTTCGTGGCATTCCGAAACGGTAGACAATTTGGCCTTTGAAAAATTGAAGGCGTGCTGTGTCGTAACCTCACGTAACGGTACTGCCTCTGCCCATTTGGAGAAGTAGTTTGTAGCGGCAAGTATAAACTTGTGTTCTATAGAAGATGGAGGGTCTATCAGACCTATTATCTCTGTGCCCCAACCCTCAAATGGCCACGAGGCAACAGTTGGGTGCAACACATTTGGAGGCTGGTGTAAGACCACCTCATGCACTTGACATTGGTGACATCTTCTGGTTGTATCCATGCAATCAGACATCATTTTTGGCTAATAATGTCCGAGTCTTTTGATCTTCATTTTCATTTTTGGAGCCAACTGGTGAGCGCCACACAATCCGGCATGTACTTCTTTGACAATATTCTGTGCCTCGGCTCTGCTCAAGCACCGTAGCCACATTTGGTAGAACGATCTTCTGTAGAGAACATTTCCCACCAGGGCGTAAGACATGACTCTTCTTGTGATGTGGTGCGCCTCAGTCATGTCCTCTGACAACTTCCTAAGATACAAATATTCTATTAATGGCTTGCGCCAATCTTTGTTGATGTTTGCAACTGTATTTATTGTTTCTTCTTTTCCAAGTTTGTGTAGAGTTTCAAAGTTGTTTCGAGACAAGACTCGTCTTCCTTGCACCGTGACTTCGATTGAATCCTCTGGCAGACACACCATTTCTTTAGCGAGTTTTGCTAGAGCGTCGGCATGGGCATTATCTCCCCAAGGAATCTAGTAGAAATTCACATAAGGGATTTACTCCAGGAGCTTCATCGTGTTCTGATGGTACTCTGCTAGTCTCGGTTTCAGAATTCTGTATTGTCCGGCGACTTGCTGGATGGCAAGTTGAGAGTCATCATAAATGACAATGTTTGTTATATCCATTGAAGTTTCCAATCCAATCTGGTGATTAAGGCTTCATATTCTGCTTCATTGTTAGTGCACTGATCTATCAGGTGGTATAAGAACCTCATCATGCCCTTATCTGGCGTAATAAAGATCAAATCGATCCCTGCCTTGCCTGGTATAACTATGCCTGATCCTTTGTCTTTCCTGGCTGACGAAGCACCATCAAAGTACATTTCCGAGCGCTGCGCACTAGAAAATTCCATTTGTAGTATTTGCTCATCTGGTAACTCATCATTGAGAGAGGACCCAGCTGGCAGTGGGTGTGCAGCGAGAAAGTCTGCCAAAATCTCTCCCTTGATAGCACGGAGGGGAGCAAAAGTTAAATCAAATTGCAATAAAATCATTGACCATCTTGCTAAACGTCCAGTGAGTGTTGGTCGGATCATCAAATATTGCAATGGATTAACTTTCAAAATTAAAGTAATCTTATGAGAGAGCATGTAATGTCTAAGCTTTTGGGCGGCAAAAATTAATGCCAGATAATGCTTCTCAATAGGTGGATACCTTATTTCCATCAGAATTAGACGACAAATCAAGTATTAGAGTGCAATTTCCTTTCCCTCATCATTGATTTGGGCTAAGAGGGTTCCAAAAGAGTCATTCAAAGTCGCGGTATAAAGTATCAACGTTTTCCCTGGGATAGGGGCTGTCAAAAGAGCAGGTGTCATTAAATATTGTTTAACGTCCTCAAAGGCCCGCTGGCATTTCTCTTCCCAAATAAATTTGGCATCNCAAAGAACCGCTGGCATTTCTCTTCCCAAATAAATTTGGCATCCTTTTTAATTAGTGTCAAGAAAGGCTGACACCTACCTGAGAGATTAGAAATAAAGCGTCTTAGATATGCCAACTTCCCTTGGAAGGAACGTAGTTGTTTCATGGTTTTATGGGGAGGAATTTCCAAGATAGCTTTAATCTTATCTGGGTCGATCTTGATTCCCTAATGTCGGACAACAAATCCTAGAAATTTTTCAGAGGTAACGCGAAACGCGAACTTTAAGGGATTTATTTTAAGGTCATATCAACGTAACTATTCAAACATGATCCTCAAATCATACAAATTGTTTATTTTCTGTTTACTTTTGATGACCAAATCATCCATGTAACATTCTAATTGATTATGGATGAGGTCGTCAAAAATCTTTGTCAGTGCGCGCTGAANAATCTTGATTCCCTGATGTAGGACAACAAATCCTAAAAATTTTTCAGAGGTAACACGAAACGCGAACTTAAAGGGATTCATTTTAAGGTCATATCGTCGTAACTGTTCAAACACGATCCTCAAATCGTACAAGTTTTCTATTTTCTGTTTACTTTTCATGACCAAATCATCCATGTAACATTCTAATTGATTATGGATGAGGTCGTCAAAAATCTAATTTCCAAGATAGCTTTAATCTTATCTGGGTTGATCTTGATTCCCTGATATCAGACAACAAATCCTAGAAATTTTTCAGAGGTAACGCGAAATGCAAACTTTAAGGGATTCATTTTAAGGTCATATCGTCGTAACTGTTCAAACACGATCCTCAAATCGTACAAGTTGTCTATTTTCGGTTTACTTTTCATGGCCAAATCATCCATGTAACATTCTAATTGATTATGGATGAGGTCGTCAAAAATCTTTGTCAGTGCGCGCTGAAATGTTGCTTCGGCGTTCTTTAGGCCGAACGACATCACTGTGTAGCAGAAAGTTCTAATCAGTGTTTTGAAAGCTGTAAGTACTGCATCCTCGGGTTCCATCTTAATTTGTTTGTATCTCGACGATCAGTCTATGAAGGAGAAAATTTCATGTGTCGAAGCAATATCCACCATCATTTATGGTATATGTAGTGGAAACTCATCTTTTGGACATGCCTTGTTCGAATCTCTGAAGTCGACACAAACACAGATCTGTTCATTTTTCTTTTTAAGAGGTACAATATTGGCTAACCGCGTGGGGTATTGCTCTTTTTTAACAAAGTTGGTGTCTATCAACTTCTTCACCTCGGCGATGCCTTATTGTTCTATTTCAAGGCGCATTCTCCTTGGAGCCTGTTTTACTAGGGTTATATTCTTGTCCACCCCGAGTTTATGGACTGCAACCTCTGCTGACAGCCCTGGCATTTCATCGTAGCTCCATGCAAAGCAATCTTTGAATTCTGCTAATAGTTTGACCAGTTCTGCAGATTCTTTGTCATTAATTAGAGAACTTATAAATGTAGGCCGGACCGTTCTTCAGTTTTAAGGTCAATCTCTTTCAATTCATCGACAGTGGATTTAATTTCTTTCTCAAATTCTGGCAGAACATCTTCTATTGGTTGATTAGCAGAGTCATTCTCCACATCGACGCAATCCTCTTCTGACCCACTAGTAACAACCATGCAAAATTCATAATCATCGACTGGTCCAACTGTACCAAATCCGAGACCTTCTTTTGAATTGGGAGTTCGACTTTTAGCATTCCATAATTTTTCAAAAAGTTGAAATTTATCTTTTGGCATTTGTTTTGGTAAGTTTACCTGTTTAATTAACTTTTGAACACAAGGCGAGAAGTAACCAAAAGGCAATTCCATTAATTCATTAGATCAACATCCAAATTTACATGTTTTTCAAGCTGAGTCGAGGTAGAAGCACAGTAAAATTTGATCGGCTTTGAACCA
>JXCR01144565.1:112526-146852 GCA_002079205.1 Phalaenopsis hybrid cultivar
ATTGTGCTTGGCGCATTATATGATTTATCAAGAAAATTAAAATGAGCCTCTTTCACATTTTCAAATTAAGCATAAATACATCAATGAAAATAGATGTACTCTTATATTTGTATCTATATTTATACGTATTTTTCTATGTATCTTAAAATACCCAAATTGTTTAAACCTATAGTCGCATATTATTATGTAAATGATTGNATACTCTTATATTTGTATCTATATTTATAGGTATTTTTCTATGTATCTTAAAATACCCAAATTGTTTAAACCTATAGTCGCATATTATTATGTAAATGATTGCCCTTTTTAGTATAATGGGAGTTTAATTATGTATGTACCAACATTGTTCCTATTTTTAAATTAAAACTTAGGCCATATTAAAGCACATTTTATTCTAAATTAACATTATGGATAATATGAGTGCAAGACTAGTATAAAAAAAATTGTAAATGTGTATAAGATGTGATTATGTCCCTTTAAGTTCAAATATTCTATAAAGATTTGTGAGATAATTTTCCTTTGCTTATGTCATATTGTACTAACAAAATGAGAATACACTAAATTATGCTAGTTTTTTTCTCAATTTGTTTGGTAAATAATTGCCTCACCCCTAATTAAACTTCGTATTAANTATAATTTTCCTATGCTTATGTTATATTGTACTAACAAAATGAGAATACAATAAATTATGCTAGTTTTTTTCTCAATTTGTTTGGTAAATAATTGCCTCACCCCTAATTAAACTTCGTATTAATGGATCTACATTCCTAATGGTTCAGAAGGTATTGAAACAAGATCAAACTTTTCTAGATGATGATGAATCATTGTGTCGGCGTTATTCGGGGTTGGAGGGGAGTTGCCCGTAAGAAGCTGTCGGTCGCCGAAATCGAAATCCCGTCGCCTACTTCGGAAGGACGTTGAAGTATGAAATCAAATTGACCCTATATTTTTAATAGTTTAACAATGAAAGAGCATTGTACCTCAAATTCTGTATCCATCCTGAAGGATAAACATAAAACTTGAGGATGAGGCTCGATCAAATAAACTAAGGAAAGTATGATGTCCGTTTAGACCTTTGTATTTGCCGACAAGTTCCCCTATTTAAAAAAAGGATTAAATAGGGTTTATATTAAGCTAGGTTCAGACATGCTTCCTATAAGGGCAAGCCACTACAGTTAATTACATCTTAAATGACCAAAGCCACCTAAGATGACTCTCGATAAAAATCAAGAAATATTATCTTCAAGGAATTTCAAAGGGTAGGACTCTTCAACCTCGATAAAAATCAGGAGAAATATTATCTTCAAGGAGTTTCAAAGGGTAGGACTTTTCAATGTTTCGATAAAAATCAGGAAATATTATCTTCAAGGAGTTTCAAAGGGTAGGACTTTTCAATGAGACCCGATAAAAATCAAGAAATATTATCTTCAAGGAATTTCAAAGGGTAGGACTCTTCAACGAAATTAAACGTGGAGGTGTGAAAGGGGATTGGTTCAAATTTGAAACATTTTATTGTAGAATCCAAAGGAGGAAGAGGGATGTCATGGATCCAGAGGAGAATCTCAGTGACTTCCCAAGCTATCCTAATGTTTGGCTTCAAGGATGTCATGGATCCAGAGGAGAACCTCGGTGACTTCTCAAGCTATCCTAATGTTTGGCTTCCGTAGAGGTGTGGAAGGGGATTGGTTCAAATTTGGAACATTTTATTGTAGAATCCAAAGGAAGAAGAACTAGGGGTGAATGGGGATTGGTTCAAATTTGGAACATTTTATTGTAGAATCCAAAGGAAGAAGAACTAGGGGATAGGATTGGTTCAAATTTGGAACATTTTATTGTAGAATCCAAAGGAAGAAGAACTAGGGGATGTGGGGATCCAGAGGCGAACCTTGGTGACTTCCCAAGCTATCCTAATGTTTGGCTTTAGTTTTGAGTTCAGAGGAGAACCCTGGTGACTTCCCAAGCTATCCTAATGTTTGGCTTCAGTTTTGAGAAGAAATAGAGGAGAACCTCGGTGACTTCCCAAGCTATCTTAATGTTTGGCTTCAACTTTGAGGAGAAGTAAGAGGAGAACCCTGGTGACTTCCCAAGCTATCATAATGTTTGGCTTCAGTTTTGAGGAGAAATATTTAGGTCTTAAGGAGAACCTCAGTGACTTCCCAAGCTATCATAATGTTTGGCTTCAGTTTTGAGGAGAAATATAAGAACTTTGGTGACTTCCCAAGTTATCCTAATGTTTGGCTTCAGTTTTGAGGAGAAAAGTTTAAGTGTTTCATCCTGCCAATTTTATTAGTTAGGGCTTACATTCATGTGAAACGATCACGCAAATAGCCTGTGAGGATTTAGGTCCTGACAAACGACAACCTCGGAATCCTAAGATGAGTTAGGGCTTATATTATATAACAGGGCTATACAAAGGCCTAAAGATAAGGTAAGGATTTACGTTGCATAAGCAAGCAACCTCGAAGTCCTATGGCTTTGTTGTTTAAGTCTAAGTAAGGAAGATTGGTTTATGTGGGAAAGACAGGTTTTGCTGTTGAAGATGGTCGTGCTGCCCACCATGCTAGCTCCAAGCTCCTTGCGTATCAAATCAGGTGGCCCTATGGTTGAAGTTTGACAAGTTTGAGTTATCTAGTGTGTCATGTTATAATATCAAATCAGGTGGACCTATATTTGAAGTTCTTTAAATTTTATGAGGGCATATTCAAGTTGATTAGAGCAACACCTGTTAGGATCCTACAGTTCCGTCGTTCCGGCATCACTATTTTCTTTTGGATTCACTTAGTCCAAATGAACTTACTAAACCCAACTTAATGAGTTCCATAATTTCATTAAAACCGTGAAAACCTCGTTAGCAACCGTAGGTTTCCTCCTCCGAGAAATTCCCGATCATCCGATAGAGACATCTTAATTTAGTTGAAGTTATAGTTTTATGTGATGTTTGTGATTAAATTTTGAGTTGTTTTATATTTTGAATNCCCTATGTTTGAAGTTCTTTAAATTTTATAAGGGCATATTAAAGTTGATTAGAGCGACACCTGTTAGGATCCTACGGTTCCGTCGTTCTGACATCACTATTTTCTTTTGGATTCACTTAGTCCAAATGAACTTACTAAACCCAACTTAATGAGTTCCATAATTTCATTAAAACCGCGGAAAACTTCGTTAGCAACCGTAGGTTTCCTCCTCCGAGGAATTCAAGATCATCCGATAGAGACATCTTAATTTAGTTGAAGTTGTAGTTTTATGTGATGTTTGTGATTAAATTTTGAGTTGTTTTATATTTTGAATGTTGTGGCGGTGAATTTTATCTTGGTTGATTTTAGTTTTGGTTTTGGTTTTGGTTATGGTTAACATGCAATTATATGTAGGTAAATACAAGCATGAAAGATGTAAGGAAAAGGCAGAAGAAAGACGGTACTATAAACTTGTAAAAGTGTACCTGGCGAGTCTTCTCGTTCCACCACCTGAAACTTAAAAATGCATGTGAGGGCATTTATGNGGTAAAAACAAACATGAAACATGTAAGGAAAAGGCATAAGAAAGACAGTACTATAAACTTGTAAAAGTGTACCTGGCGAGTCTTCTCGTTCCACCTCCTGAAACTTAAAAATGCATGTGAGGGCATTTATGAAGAGCAGAAAAAGTTTTCCTAACCCTATGTCATATTTTGGTGGGTCCTTAAAAAAATTTTAATTAAGGATGATTTCATTGAGCGAAGAATATTAAGTTTAATAGGCTTCAGAGGTATCCAACAAGTTAGGACGGGGAAGCAGGTCCATGCCTCCCTCTCACCAACCGGTGAAAAGTCTCAAGTCCATTTAAACTTATTATATTGCTTAATGGTCCATCCTGTAAACACCCTTATTACTCAGTGAATCTNCATATTGCTTAGTGGTCCATCCTGTAAACACCCTTATTACTCAGTGAACCTTGGCGTCTCAATTATCCTTAAGAAAAGGGTAATTATCACTTATCATTTAATTTAGAAATTATGTGGGTGAAGACCCTTAAAGAGGCAAGTTAATGTANTCTTGGTGTATCAATTATCCTTAAGAAAAGGGTAATTATCACTTATCATTTAATTTAAAAATTATGTGGGTGAAGACCCTTAAAGAGGCAGGAACATTTAGCCAAATTTTAATCCTAATTGGGCTTAGTGGTGTTTCAAGGATGTTTGATTTTATGTAATTTGAAGACTTAGCCAAATTTTTAATCTAAATGGGCTTAATGGTATTTCAAGGATGTTTGATTTAATTATGTTTATTTCTCTAATCCTTGTTTAATCAATTTTTTATTTAGTGGTGTTTTAAGGATGTTTGATATAATTATGTTTATTTCTCTAATCCTCATTTAGTCAATTTTGATTTGGCTTAAGTCACACTAACCCCTTAACGCCTAGCCCTAATCCTCATTTAGTCAATTTTGATTTGGCCTAAGTCACCACTAAGCCCTTAAGACCTAGGTGAGTGTCTTAATTAGTTTTGAAAATGGTTAAGCTTTAAGTGGTCATGATCAGATTCTATTTGAAAGTCAAGATAGGGTATTAAATTGATTAATTATTAGCTTCGAAAGTCACACCCCTAATTCCAGGATCATTTAATTTTAATAAACTTCCAAATTTTTGTAATTTAGAAATTTATTAACTTATCTTTTTAATGAGAAAAGTGAGATCGGTTTCTACCAATTAACCCCTTATGTTTCAAGCATCAAATAAATTGATTAAGATCAGAGGTTACCCATTTCCCTCTTTGATTTAAGCCTAAACGTTAATTAAAGCTAAATTTCCAAAATTACACATTTGCCCCTAAGGCTCTAACACTTCATAATTTGTCAAATTNTTTCGGGTCAGTGGTACAGTCTTGGAGCTTGACCCGATCTCAAACACGGGTGGTAGAATAGTTAATCCTTCAGTCGGATCTTTAACGACCATCACTTCTTTTCCCTTAGCAGTAGCAGGGATAGCAGACTTGATGACAGTAGCTGTAGCCTTCTTGCAGGTAGGGAAGTCCTGAGAGCAGTTCAAACTGAATTCTGTAGACGACTCTTGCACTTCCGGAGCAACGATCTTCATTACCACGAATGGGGCTTTCCCAAGGATAATCTCAAGGTCTTCAAATCCAGCCTCGAACTTGATGGTGGGAGCGACGTTACGGGCGCTGCGGTCTGTTGGCAGATTGCAGGAAAAGGTCAGCGTTGGGTAGGCAATTGTAGCGGGCTTTAAAATAGAAAGTTTTAGTGTTAGCTATATGGCCAAAAACCTCATAATCTTTAGTGCAAGCACTGAAAATAGAGGATAATCTATAGACCGAGTGAGTCTTAATATACTGCTAATTTTAATATCTTTGTTCAAAAAGGTGTAAAGTTTAATTAATATTTCAAAGTGCGCGAAGTACAATACGATTTGGTTTAATTCGCGAAGTAGCAAATCAAATTTGGAAGGAAGATGTGAAAAGTTTTAGGACCCAGTGCGGAACCCAATTAGTGGCAGAAAATGCCTAGGTGGAATTAGTCCACCGACACACCTATTGGGGGTCCGACCCCACATGAAAAATTAAAGAGTCCTTAATGGCCTTCTGAACCCCTCTGTTCAAAGATGGTTGAATAGCTAGTCCTGAAAAAAATTTAAGAAGTCCTTAATGGCCTTCTGAACCCCTCTGTTCAAAGATGGTTGAACAGCTAGTCCTGAAGTCCAAGGAGTTAGTTGTACTTTTTCAAGATAGAATTGGGTAAAGTATGCCAACGGAAGAAGGGTAATCTAGTCCAAGAGGGACATGGACATATTACCGATGTGTGAAGATAATATTTCTTGATTTTTATGGAGAGAAAAGCTATCCCCAATGGAGTCGCCAGAAGCTGTCGGTGTTATTTCGGGGTTGGAGGGGAGTTGCCCGTAGAAAGCTGTCGGTTGCCGGAATTGAAATCTCGTCGCCCGCTTCGGAAGGACGTTGAAGTACGAAGTCAAATTGACCCCATATTTTTCATAGTTTAAAAATGAAAGAGCACTGTAACTCAAATCATGTATCTATCCCGAAGGATAAACACAAGACTTGAGGATGAGACTCGATAAAATAAACTAAGGAAAGTATGACGTCCGTTTAGTCTACGAAACCATTGTATTTCACAGTTTTTTTATCTTGATGAGCAGAATAATGAAAAAAATACTTATGTTCAATCATCATTGGATTTGGATCAGCCTAAATTGAACTTACTAGAGCAACAATCTTGAGAGATACAAAAATCTCAAGTAGAAAATAAGCCGAAGAAGGTAATATTTTATTTTCAAAATATAGTTTTATGCTCCAAATTATATAGAAATTTATCAAAACTCATTTTATTTTATGGTCATATATTTTTTATATATTTATGATAAGGTGTATAACTTGTCATTGTGCTTGGCGCATTATATGATTTATCAAGAAAATTAAAATGAGCCTCTTTCACATTTTCAAATTAAGCATAAATACATCAATGAAAATAGATGTACTCTTATATTTGTATCTATATTTATACGTATTTTTCTATGTATCTTAAAATACCCAAATTGTTTAAACCTATAGTCGCATATTATTATGTAAATGATTGCCCTTTTTAGTATAATGGGAGTTTAATTATGTATGTACCAACATTGTTCCTATTTTTAAATTAAAACTTAGGCCATATTAAAGCACATTTTATTCTAAATTAACATTATGGATAATATGAGTGCAAGACTAGTATAAAAAAAATTGTAAATGTGTATAAGATGTGATTATGTCCCTTTAAGTTCAAATATTCTATAAAGATTTGTGATATAATTTTCCTATGCTTATGTTATATTGTACTAACAAAATGAGAATACAATAAATTATGCTAGTTTTTTTCTCAATTTGTTTGGTAAATAATTGCCTCACCCCTAATTAAACTTCGTATTAATGGATCTACATTCCTAATGGTTCAGAAGGTATTGAAACAAGATCAAACTTTTCTAGATGATGATGAATCATTGTGTCGGCGTTATTCGGGGTTGGAGGGGAGTTGCCCGTAAGAAGCTGTCGGTCGCCGAAATCGAAATCCCGTCGCCTACTTCGGAAGGACGTTGAAGTATGAAATCAAATTGACCCTATATTTTTAATAGTTTAACAATGAAAGAGCATTGTACCTCAAATTCTGTATCTATCCTGAAGGATAAACAGAAAACTTGAGGATGAGGCTCGATCAAATAAACTAAGAAAAGTATGACGTCCGTTTGGTCTGCGAAACCTTTGTATTTGCCGACAAGTTCCTCTATTTAAAAAAAAAAGATTAAATAGGGTTTATATTAAGCTAGGTTCAGACATGCTTCCTATAAGGACAAGCCACTATAATTAATTACATCTTAAATGACCAAAGCCACCTAAGAAGACTCTCGATAAAAATCAAGAAATATAGAATTTCAAAGGGTAGGACTCTTCAACGAAATCGGACGTAGATGTGTGAAAGGGGACTAGTTCAAATTTGGAACATTTTTATTGTAGAATAAAAATTTCAAAGGGTAGGACTTTTCAATGAGATCGGACGTAGAGGTGTGAAAGGGGATTGGTTCAATCTAAAGTCACCTAAGAAGACTCTCGATAAAAATCAGGAAATATTATCTTCAAGGAGTTTCAAAGAGTAGGACTCTTCAACAAAATCGAACGTAGAGGTGTGAAAGGGGATTGGTTCAAATTTGGAACATTTTATATAGGACTCTTCAACGAAATCGGACGTAGAGGTGTGAAAGGGGATTGGTTCAAATTTGGAACACCTAAGAAGACTCTCGATAAAAATTAAGAAATACTTAGAAGACTCTCGATAAAAATCAGGAAATATTATCTTCAAGGAATTTCAAAGGGTAGGACTCCAACTATCAGACGTGGAGGTGTGAAAGGGGATTGGTTCAAATTTGGAACATTTTATTGTAGAATCCAAAGGAGGAAGAGGGATGTCATGGATCCAGAGGAGAATCTCAGTGACTTCCCAAGCTATCCTAATGTTTGGCTTCAAGGATGTCATGGATCCAGAGGAGAACCTCGGTGACTTCTCAAGCTATCCTAATGTTTGGCTTCCGTAGAGGTGTGGAAGGGGATTGGTTCAAATTTGGAACATTTTATTGTAGAATCCAAAGGAAGAAGAACTAGGGGTGAATGGGGATTGGTTCAAATTTGGAACATTTTATTGTAGAATCCAAAGGAAGAAGAACTAGGGGATAGGATTGGTTCAAATTTGGAACATTTTATTGTAGAATCCAAAGGAAGAAGAACTAGGGGATGTGGGGATCCAGAGGCGAACCTTGGTGACTTCCCAAGCTATCCTAATGTTTGGCTTTAGTTTTGAGTTCAGAGGAGAACCCTGGTGACTTCCCAAGCTATCCTAATGTTTGGCTTCAGTTTTGAGAAGAAATAGAGGAGAACCTCGGTGACTTCCCAAGCTATCTTAATGTTTGGCTTCAACTTTGAGGAGAAGTAAGAGGAGAACCCTGGTGACTTCCCAAGCTATCATAATGTTTGGCTTCAGTTTTGAGGAGAAATATTTAGGTCTTAAGGAGAACCTCAGTGACTTCCCAAGCTATCATAATGTTTGGCTTCAGTTTTGAGGAGAAATATTTTGGTGACTTCCCAAGCTATCTTAATGTTTGGCTTCAGTTTTAAGGAGAAAAATTTAAGTGTTTCATCCTGCCAATTTTATTAGTTAGGGCTTACATTCATGTGAAACGATCACGCAAATAGTCTGGAAGATGTGAGGATTTAGGTCCTGACAAACGACAACCTCGGAATCCTAAGAGGAGTTAGGGCTTATATTATATAACAGGGCTATACAAAGGCCTAAAGATAAGGTAAGGATTTACGTTGCATAAGCAAGCAACCTCGAAGTCCTATGTATTTATTGTTTAAGTCTAAGGAAGGAAGATTGGTTTAGCTGGGGAAGACAGGTTTTTCTATTGAAGAACTGTTTAAGTCTAAGGAAGGAAGATTGGTTTAGCTGGGGAAGAAAGGTTTTGCTGTTGAAGATATCTAAGGAAGGAAGATTGGTTTAGCTGGGGAAGATAGGTTTTGCTATTGAAGATGGTCGTGCTGCCCACCATGCTAGCTCCAAGCTCTGTGAGGATTTATGTTGCATAAGCAAGCAACCTCAAAGTCCTATGGCTTTGTTGTTTAAGTCTGCAAAGTCCTAAAGATAAGATGAGGATTTACGTTGCATAAGCAAGCAACCTTGAAGTCCTATGGCTTTGTTGTTTAAGTCTATATTTACGTTGCATAAGCAAGCAACCTCAAAGTCCTATGGCTTTGTTGTTTAAGTCTAAGGAAAATAAGATTGGTTTATCTGGGAAAGACAGGTTTTGCTGTTGAAGATGGCCGTGCTGCCCATCATGCTAGCTCCAAGCTCCTTGCCCCGACAAGTNTTAACTTGTCCAAGGTAAATTCTAATCCCTTGAAAGTTTTACTGGAGGTAGACCTAGACTAGAAAAGCCTTTGAACAAAATTTCATGATTTTTTGAATTGTCTGTGATTTGTTAGAATTATTTTAAGTTCTAGGCTATTTAATAAAAATAAAATATTTTAAATGGTGAAAATTAAATTTTCATNCAAAAGCTTTTGAACAAAATTTCATGATTTTTTGAATTGTCTGTGATTTGTCAAGATTATTTTAAGTTCTGGGCTATTTAATAAAAATAAAATATTTTAAATGGTGAAAATTAAATTTTCTATTTTTGATAAATTTTCATATTTTTTTGGTTTTTCCTTGATTTATTGGAAATATTTTAGTGAAAACTCATTTTTAGGCTTTTAAAAAAAATATTCTTAAGCTTTGAAATTCAATATCTTTATTTACAGAATCAGAAAAAATATTCTAATTGCTCCTAAGTGATTAGGAAGTAATTTAGAACATTTCCATGAGTTTTATTATTTTTGTGATTTTTATGGATTTTTNATTTTCATTTTTTGATAAATTTTCATATTTTTTTGGTTTTTCCTTGATTTATTGGAAATATTTTAGTGAAAACTCATTTTTAGACTTTTTAAAAAAATTATTCTTAAGCTTTGAAATTCAATATCTTTATTTATAGAATCAGAAAAAATATGTTAATTGTTCCTAAGTGATTAGGAAGTAATTTAGAACATTTCCATGAGTTTTATTATTTTTGTTCTTTTTATGGATTTTTAATTGTTTGAATATTTAAAATAGGCTAAAAATCAAGTTTTTTATTTTAAATATATTTTTATATTTAGAAATACCCCTGATCATAGAGAACTCAAAAAACTAAGTTTTATAATTTCTTGAGTTATATTTTGTTTTTTAAAAATCATTTAAGTGTCAAAAGTGGTATTTATCTTTAAAAATCAACTTAAGTTGTCTGTAAGAACTCAAAATCATTCAAGTGTTAAAAGTGGTATTTATCTTTAAAAATCAACTTAAGGTGTCAAATGAACTCAAAATATTTTAAAGTGTCAAAAGTGGTATTTATTTTTAAAAATCAACTTAAGTTATCAAATGAACTCAAAATATTTTGAAATTGAGTGGAATTTATCTTTAAAAATCAATTTAAGTTATTAAATGAACTCAAAATATTTTGAAACTTTTATGGATGAGTTCTCTAGATCATAAACCACAGTGGAGATTAAAAATCAAGTCATTTAAATGTTTATATTTTCCAAAATTAATTATTTTCAAGTTCTCTAGATCATAAATCACAGTGGAGATAAAAAATCAAGTCATTTAAATGTTTAAATTTCTCCTCTAGATCATAACGGAGATAAAAAATCAAGTCATTTAAATGTTTATATTTTTTCAAAATTAATTATCTTAGTGATTTAGTATATTGAATGAACTCAAAATATTTTGAAACTTTTATGATGAGTTCTCTGGATCATAAATCACAATGAATAAAAATTAAGTCATTTAAATGTATAAATTTTCCATAATTAATTATCTTAGTGATTTAGTATTTGTAAAATTTAAGTGCATTTTAAATGACTTTACNACCTTTGGATCATAAATCACAGTGGAGATTAGAAATCAAGTCATTTAAATGTATAAATTTTCCATAATTAATTATTCTAGTGATTTAGTATTTGTAAAATTTAAGTGCATTTTAAATGACTTTACCCATGAAATTATTTCCAAAGGTTTCTCTAGTCAAGGTAGACCTTCCAAAATTTTCTTAGGATTTTCTAATCAATATGCTAATTTCCATGATAATTTTAAAGAAATAATGTGAAATAATTTGAAAAATATGGATCTCTGTATAGGAACCTCCTCTGACTTTGGAAAAATTAGAGAATGTTTCCCCCGACAGAGGTTGCAACCTGTCAAAGTTTCAAGCCAAAGTGATATATCAATATGCATGGAGAATCAAATGATTCAAAATAGTGTTTAATTAACTAAAAATAAAATATGGATAACGTGGTCGTGAAATTTATTCCACATTGTTGTCCTCTATTCAGTGAGCAAGATGGTATTTTTATTTTATTTTTGTGATTTTTCTACACAAAGTTATGGATTTTCTAAGTTAAGGGCATTTAAATAATTTAGAAAAAAGCCCTATTTATCTATTTAAACGACGTGTGCCACCTCAATCGACGATGGCTCTGAAGGCATGAGTGGCGCGCTCTGGTTGGACACCGCCATCCACGTAGCTTGCTGACTCGGTCCGCTGTTTATGTCCCGAAGCGTTGTCCGACTCGATCTTCCCCCGTCCATTTGATACACGCTTGATCAAACGGCTCCCCGTCATCATTCCCGATAGAATGATCCCGTGCTCATCCACAGTAAAACCCAAAGATCTTAGCCTGGACTCAACCAAATCACTTCGGGTTTGATCTTATGGACTCGTCTAAGTGAGACGAGCACATCCATACGGTTAATGTACCATAAAATCAAGCCTAAGTAAATGGGGAATCAAAATGAGCTCAGGAGGAGGAGAAGTTTTATACCTACTCTAAGAAGGGAGGCTTCAATCAGATGTGCTCGGCACGTTTGTTGGGGTCCAAGGAGGCTAGGAATTGAGTCCCTGGTCTTGGTGTAAGGCTTAAGTATGAATTCGACCAAGCTCAATTTCAGGTGTTGGTCTAGAGCTATGGTGGAGGCTATTTTAGAGGGTAATTTATTAGGGCTTTGTCTTCTCTTACTGTTGTGAAGGTGTGGGCACAAGCAATTGAAGTTTGGTGAAGTGTGGAGGTGTATTGGGTTCTGTCCTGGTTTCTGGCAAAGTTTCAAGCTAAAAATTAAGATTTGGCAGTGGGAATTGGTGAGGGAAAATGGTTGGAATGCACTCGGGGGATCTTAGGGAAGCTCTGTGTGAAGTTTGGAGAGGCCTCTCTAAAAAAATTTCAACACACCTCCCATGGCCATGAGAGGTGAGTTTTTATAAAAATGGCCATGTGGTGGCTCTCAGCGCATAAGTTTTGGTGCATTGTGGTGCTTAGGTGGAAGGCAGAGGAACTCTTCAATTTGATTTGGATAAGCTGGCTTCTAGGTTTGATTTGGGTGAGGTGCCATGGGAGTGGCTCTTGGTTTTGGGTTTTTCCGACCACTAGGCTGGCCGGCCGGTCAGGGAGAGGTGGCTTGGAGCTCAAGGAACCCAGAGGAATCCATCACAACAATTTAATGCTAATGTGCTTTGATTTGGAAAAGATATCCTAAGCATGTGCATTTTTGCAAATAAGATCCCTTAATTTGGGGGACCTTTTGTCCATGGCTTGATTTAGGTGGTTTCATGGTGTTTGGTGGCTTTAGGGTGGTTAGGTCACATTTAGTGCATGGGTCCAAGTGGGTGCAAATGACGCTTTAGGGTGGTTAGGTCACATTTAGTGCATGGGTTCAAGTGGGTGCAAATGACCAAAACTTGGGTTTTTTAGTCATGTCAATTGGCCAAAATAACAATTGAATTTGGTGTAGATTATCATAAGGAACAACTTTGGTGAAGGATGGAAGTGGTTTTAAGTTCAATTGAATGGTCAATTTGAGGGAATTTTGAACTTTAATCAATTTGGTCATGTTGGTCTAGGCTTGGGTCTAGCTTGGGTTAGCCTTGAGCTAAGTCCAAATTGATTGTTATAAATGGTCAAAAGGGACCTCATAAAGAGTTTTCAACATGAATTGGATGCCAATTCGGAGGTTAAGGCAATCAATTGGGTGAAATTTGGGGACTTAGCCAATTTGGGGCTAAATTTGGGAATTTTTTATTTTTGCCAAAATCAAATAGATTTGAGACTTCACCAAGGCCAATTGATGGTTGGCTTTGATGTATAGGAACTTTATAAAGTTTTTTCAACATTAATTTATGCCAATTGACTAGGCTATGAGTTCAATTTGGTGAGATTAGGTCATATGGTCAAAATTGGGGTTTTAACCCAAATCAAAATTAGATTCAAATAATGGACCAATTGAGCATGGATTTGGTTTAGTTTTTTGATATCAAAAGTTAATTTGAGTTTAGGATTGGAATTGGGGTCAATTGAGATCTAATTAAAAGACATTTGAGTTGGATTTGGGGAAATTTGGGTCTTTAAAGGGCAATTTGGGGATTTTGGTTAGGTCAAATTTTGAGTCATGTGGAAGATAAATGAAATTGGAATATTTAAGATTTATTGAGATTTTCTGTGAATTTTTGAAATTTTTGGGATTTTGAACTATGGAGGGGTATTTTGGTAATTTGGGGGTGTTTTAGGGGTAAAAGGCCAAAATGGGTATTTTGGTAGAGTTGAGGTACCAACCATTACTAATAAGCCATGGAACAATGGAAACCCCATTTTGGGTCCTCTATATAGTGGTCTTAGCTAAACTATAGCCATAGAGCTAGTAGGTTTAGGGGACCATCTACACAAGTATCCCAAAAGATCAAGGGATCTAGGCTGGAAATTTGAGTTCAGTGTTGTGAGTGATTGTGGGTGTAGATGAGTGTAGTGAGTGTAGTGAGTGTAGTGAATGCCTTAAGCTCCAGAGAACACCCAGGGTTAACCTTAGGGTCCAACAGTCCTAAGGGTGACTCATCTTGAGTTTCCCCCATGGTGATCCCACCTACTAATTGCTAGAGGTTGAGATTAACATGTGGAACTTCAGGTTAAGTGGAGAAGAGTTTGGAATTTCTAATGGTGAGGGCTTCACATCTATTTTTCTAAGAATAGTCAATAGGAAAATCCTATGGCTAGACCTTTGGCTACTAAAGAGGAAAAACTAAACCTCAACAAAAAATGAGGTCAACACATTGTTATGTCTTCGTCCACATAAAATTCATAAGAATTAGGTGAAAAAGAAAAACAAGTTGTTATTAATATCCCATTTACAATAACTACTATGGAAGGTGCAATTGCAACTAACCACATGAATAATGCTTTCACTTATAGTAGAAGTATTTCACCAGTTATAAAGTCCACAAATACTACTGCTTCATGTCACACCACACTCCCTTTACAAAAAAAAAATCAGGTGTTAAGGTTTGATATTTTTTCTTTTTTAATGTTTTTTGCAAAGTTTCATCCTTTTATTTTAGTATTACCATATTTAAATATTGTATTTTAAGTTTTTTTGACAAAGACGAAGAAATCGACAAAGTTGAAATGGTTGCGGAGAATGCCCCATTCTCAATAGCTGTATCAGAAGATGTAAATGCAACAAATCACATGAATGGTGCTTCATCTCTAAGAATCCAATAATCATCTACAAATGCTATCATTTCAAGTCATGTTGCACTCCCTACAACCCGTGAGGTTTGAAATTCTTTATTTATGTTAATTTTTAATTTTATTAGGTATGATTACATTTAAACTTTGCTCTTGTATTTTATAGTTTCTTGAATTTGATGAGGAGAATGATGAAACCAATATTTTTGTTCAGTCATCCATGGATTTGGATCGGCCTAAATCAAACATACTAGAGCAAAAATCTGAAGAAGTAGAAAATAAGTGAAGAAGGTAAATATTTATTTAAAAAATATTATTTTGTGCTCCAAGCTATATAGAAACTTTTCAAAACTCTTTTATTATATGGCCATATTTTTTTTTATATCTTTAAAATAAAGTTAACAACTTGTCATTGTGCTTGGCGCATTACGTGACTTATCATGATAATTCAAATGACTCTCTCTCACATTTTCCAACTTAAGCATTAACACATCAATGAAATTGATTTTGTCATATATTTGCATTTATATTTATAGGTGTATTTTATGTATCTTAAAATAACTAAAATGTTTAAGCATATTGTCTCATATTATTATGTAAATGATAGCCCATTTTTTTGTATATGAGTGTTTAATTATGTACGTACCAACATTATTCCCATTTTTTAATAAACAATTATAGCAANGTATATTTGCATTTATATTTATAGGTGTATTTTATGTATCTTAAAATAACTAAAATGTTTAAACATAATGTCTCATATTATTATGTAAATGATAGCCCATTTTTTGTATATGAGTGTTTAATTATGTATGTACCAACATTATTCCCATTTTTTAATAAACAATTATAGCAAACTAAAGCACATGTTCTTCTAACTTAACATAATATATAATATGAGGGCATGATTAGCTAAAAAAATTTTGTAAATATTTGTATAAGATGTGATTAAGTCCTTTTTTACTTGAAATATTCTTTAAAGATATTTGATATCATTTTCCTACCTGGCTAATGGCATATTGTATTAACACAATGAGTGCACAATAAATTTTGATAGGTTTTTCCCAATTTGTTTGGTAAATATTTGTCCCATGCCCAAATTTACTTTAAATTNGAAGTCTTTTTTTACTTTAAATATTCTTTAAAGATATTTGATATCATTTTCCTACCTCACTAATGGCATATTGTACTAACACAATGAGTGCGCAATAAATTTTGATAGGTTTTTCCCAATTTGTTTGGTAAATATTTGTCCCATGCCCAAATTTACTTTAAATTAATGTATCGACATTTCTTATGGTTGGGCAGGTCTTGAAACGAGATCGTTCTTTTCTAAATGATGAACAATCATTATATTTTCCTTCACATAAAATTCATAAGAAATTAGGTGAAATGGAAAAACAAGTTTTTGATAATATCTTATTTACAACAACAGCTAAGAAAACTGCAATTGCAACTAACGACACGAATGATGCTTTCACTTCTACTCAAAGTAGTTCGTCCAATATAAAGTCTACAAATACTACTATTTCATGTCANTTTTTCCTCCACGTAAAATTCATAAGAAATAAGGTGAAATGGAAAAACAAGTTTTTGATGATATCCTATTTACAACAATAGCTAAGAAAACTGCAATTGCAACTAACGGCATGAATGATGCTTTCACTTCTACTCAAAGTAGTTCGTCCAATATAAAGTCTACAAATACTACTATTTCATGTCATGCAACACTCCCTTCACAAAGAAAACCAAGTTTTTGTTTGTGAGCTCCTGAGGTTTGAAATTTTTTATTTATGTTAATTTTTTATATTATTTTTTATTTTGGTATGATTATATGTAGACTTTTCTCTTATATTTTACAGTTTTTGGATCTTGATGCGGAGAATGATGAAACCAATATTTATGTTCAGTCTTCTCTGGATTTGGATCAACATTAATCAAACTCATTAGACCAAAAGTTTCCTTAAATTATAGATAAGCTTGTACTGACAGTTTTAATAAGCCTGAAAATTTCACATTGTGTGTTTTTTTAATGTATTTACACATCTAACTCCCAAAATTTGATATTTCCATTTAAAATAGGGGGTGTCTCACTTTTAAAAATATAATGTTGGTGACATATTTTATGTGATATTAAAAATTTAATTATTATTGATTTAAATAAGAATGTTTTGTGCAAGATTTATAAAGAAATAAGAATTTGGTGGTATCTATGTAAATGACCCTTTGTTTTGAAAACTAATAAAATCGGGTCATTCATTCNACTGAAAATTTCACATTGTGTGTTTTGTTTATGTATTTACACATCTAACTCCCAAAATTTGATATTTCCATTTAAAATAGGGTGGTGTCTCACTTTTAAAAATATAATGTTGGTGACATATTTTATGTGATATTAAAAATTTAAGTATTATTGATTTAAATAAGAATGTTTTTGTGCAAGATTTATAAATAAATAAGAATTTGGTGGTATCTATGTAAATGACCCTTTGTTTTGAAAACTAATAAAATCGGGTCATTCATTCNATATGTTTTTGTGCAAGATTATAAATAAAAAAGAATTTGGTGGTATCTATGTAAATGTCCCTTTGTTTCGAAGACTAATAAAATCGGTTCATTCATTCATTTGGTTGGAAGTTGTGGTAAAAAAAAATTAACATTAATCTTTATGAATGCAATAAAACTCAGTCAACTGTAATTTTTTTTATTTTTTCTTTGGGTNAAAAAATAACATTAATCTTTATGAATGCAATAAAACTCAGTTTGACTGTAATTTTTTTTATTTTTTCTTTGGGTTCAATTGGTTGGTTGATCTAATAATTCATTTACGCTTTTTTTCGACAGGAGCAAATTTGAACTTCTACATTTCTTTTCTTTTCAAGTAAGCTTGATTCTGATTAGGAAGTTGAATCTTAAGCCTCATAAATAAAAGTATCTGTGTAGTTCTTTAATTTACAAAATGTTGTTATATGGCTTTAGGTTGTAGACCATAGAATTGCTTGCTTATTTGTTGTCGTTAGTGATGAATATGGATAGTTGTTTCTTGCTCTGGTGGAATGCCTATGATTTTAGAAGCTCTACTAAATTCCTACCTATTATATATTGTGATAATGACAATATTCTTGCTGGTATGGTCGAACAATCGATGTGGATTAACGCTCAAACCAACTACTATGTTTTGAATGCTTATACCAGTGTTTGTGTATAAGTAGATCTCTCAAAGAAATTGGTAGTGAGTACCTAGATAAATGTTATTAAAGGAAAATTATTTTAACATTTTGAATATAGAGGGCTTTTCGACTTATGTTTCATTTGTTTGAAGGCTGGCCACAAATTCCCTCAATGTAAAGAAGCTCACACGCCTTTGAGTTTGATGAAGCTCTATTGGTAATGATATAGCTAACAAGATTGAGGAAGGTGAGGCCAAGGTTGCTATAAGTGGTCTGAGGACTTTGTATGGATCGGTTGTGGACTGACAACCATTTGAAGCAAGGGACAATACTACAAGAGAAAATTATAAGGAATTGAATGAGGTTTCCAACATCGACTCTAAAGCTGCTGACTCCTCAGATGGAAGAAATTAACTTGAAGATGAGATGGTGTTGACCTTACTTTTTTTTGAGGTCTAATTTTTGCCTTTAGAAGTATAGGACCTAGCCATAGGTCTTTTCTATTGACTATTTTTAGAAGACTAGTAAAGGAACCCTCACCATTAGAAACTCTAAAACTCTTCTTCGCTCATCTTAAAGTTCCACATGTTCATTCAAACCTCTAGCACTTATTAGGTGGAGCCAATATGGGGGAGCTCAAGAAGAGTTACCATAAGACTGTTGGGCCTTACGGTTAGCCCTAGGTGGTGTGGTCTTGGTCTAACACACATACACCTTCACTCACACCCTCAACCTACACATGCCTAACATGATCTTTTACTCTTTCGGAAACTCATGCTGATGGTACCCTAAACCATTAGCCCTAGGCTAGGGTTTGGCAAAGATCCGCACATGGAGGGTCCATAATGGGAGTTCCCTTGGTCTATGGCTCAAAAAAAGGTCATTTTTTTATTAACATCCTCAGTTGATCTCAATCCTACCCAAGTACACCATTTAGCCTTTTGCCCCCAAACTTTCTCAAAACTACCAAATTGCCCTTGAAACCCTAAATTTTCTTGAATTACCCAAACTACCCCATTTTGTCCAAAAATCATATCAGGCTCTTTTAAACCATCCAAAATGCCCAAAACATTCAAAAATCTCCAAAATTCAAAAAATACACCAAATTTTGCCAAAATTACCAAAATGCCCTCGGCGGCCCAAATTTTTCCAAAACCTCCAAAAATCACTTCGAACACTTTCAAAACCAATCTTGACCGCTCATAAAGCCCAATTTGACCAATTTGATCAATTTTGACCAAAATCCTAATTTTGACCTTTAAGGCCCAATTTTAATCAAAAAACAAAATTCATCATGCCCAATCATAATTGAAACCAAATTAAAGCCCAATTGAACTCAATTTCAAACAAAATTCAAGTTCAGTAAAAATCTTCAATTTTAACCATAATCTCAAATTTGTTCAAATTGAGTTCCTTAACTTAACCAAATCAACTTCCCCAATTTTAAATTCTAAACTTTTCATGACACTTCCCTAAATCAATTTGAGCTTCCAAATTGCCTTGGCCTAGCCTCAAACCTCACCAAAATTCAACCTAAATCAAAACCCCAAATTTTGCCCCCAAATCTCAAAATTCCCCAAATTCATTTCTATAACTCCACAATTTCCACTAAATTGATATCCAAAGCTCCGCATCACAATCTATTGGACCAATTTGAACCTTCAATTGACTAAAATCCAAAACCTAGCCCAATCTAAACCCAAGTATAGCCCCAAATGCCCCAAAATTGACTATAAGCCAAATTCAACTAAATTGAACCTTGCAATCAATCCAATCCCACCAAATTCACTTTCTAAGTTTCTTATGACATTTTCCTAGACCAAATTGAGCCATCAATTGGTTTATCTCTAAACCCAAATCAAGCCTAAAACCAACCTTTAGCCAAAACCCCCAAATTTGAAATCATGAACCGAATAAACTTAACCCATTGGACTCAGCCTTTGCTTAACCATTCCAGCCATGCTTAGTCCTCCTAGGATGCTAATGGCATCACCTAATGACCCCTAGTTAAGCCATGTACCAAGGGTCCACCAAATTATGGGATTTCTTCCGAAAACTAGCTAAACCAAAAGAGGAGTTGCCACCAGCCTTCCCAAGCCCCAAGCCCATCACCATTAACTCCTCTAGCTCCCTTGAACAACCTAACAACCAGCTTAGCATTGGTTGGCCGGCCTAGTGGCTGGAAAACAGCAAAAATAGAGAGGGCCTCATGGCTAAAACACAAATTTAGCACTCTTTGAGTTGACTCACTCCCATTGGACATTGGTGCCTCTCTTCCCTCCACTTAAGCTGCCTTTTGCACCGATTCGCCAACCCTCTTGAAGTCCAAAGCTCCTCTATTTAAATCACCCCCTCCACAGACATGAGAGGAGAGTGCACAAATTTAGGAGAAACTCTGCTAAATTCTTCCAGAGCTTCTCCAAGACCTTTTAAGCCAATTTCAACCATCTTCTAGCCATCTTCCCCACTGCTTGAGCTCAAGTTCAGAGCTCAAAATCAGGGAACTTTTTGGCCCTTTCTGGACGGTCTACAAAATCTCAAATTGACTCACTCCTCAACATCTCCAGACCAAATTGGGAAGAAACCCATTAAATGCCCCATCTCTAGAGCACTTTAACCAACTCATTGACCATGACCTCCTCACCTGTAGGAGGAAGTCTTGCTCGGAGCATTCACTAGATAAAACTAACACCGCTAAGAGATTTTTCAAACTCCAATGAAGCCTCTCCAAGCATCTGATTGAGGCCTCCCCTTTCAAATAAAGGTATAGCTCATTTTCCTCCAAATTGAGTGTGGTTTGGGCTTTTATGATGAAAAGTTTAATTTCATGAGCATGTGACCATATACATAGGTTCATCTATACTAAATGAAGGTGTAGGATTAAACTCCATGCAAATTCATTAAGTATCGAGTGAGATCTTAGGGCTTTAGGTGTGACGGTTCTCGGGTTAGGTCACTTGGGAACGTCTGTTTCCACATTTATTAGGTGGATGGTTGAGATGAAGCTGAATGATGGAATGGTGCATAAAGAGCGTGTCGCGTAGCTGCCAAGTCAGATTGCAGCATCAAATGGGAGCGTGACACTTAGAGTTTGGAGCTGTCGTAGGATGAGCTAGCTGCCATGTATTTAAGTAGGAAAATAAGATTTAAATGATTTAAATAAATACAGAAAACTAGAAAATCTGTAACTTGATGTACAACAGTCGTAAAAATAAAATAAAATAACATCTTGCTCAGTGAACATAGGACAAAAATGTGGAGTAAAAATAAAAAGTATTTGATGTGTCTTAGATTTGTAATTAATTAAATATCCAATGTCATGACTAGCCCAAACTAACTCAACTTCAAGCAAAATTACCCAAATTCTGACCCATGACTCAAATGTAAGCAAACCTAGCCAAGGTGGGCAATCTAAGACCGCTACAGTGACCAAGTGGACTCTAGTGACCAGGCTAGACCCATCTAGCCCACCCTTTGGGAGCCATGGACCAAAAGTCACCAAAATAAAGGGATATCTTTCATAAAATGTTTAAGTCAAGGAGATCTTTGCCAAAACCCATTACCAACCCAATTTATTGCCTTTATAGCTTCCTATGAGGTTCATGAGCCACCTGACCATTTTGTCTACCCTGCCCAACAACCTTAGTCACCGGAGGAGCAAAAACCAAGAGCCCCCATACCTCAATCCAAACCCAATTTCACCAATCCAAGCTGGTCAATTCCAATTATCTTTGACATTCTTCAACCCTCCACCTAACACCTAATTACACTTAAATTGAAGCCCTGAACACCACCACAAGCCCTTTTATTTAAACCACCGCCTCCATGGCCAAAATAAGAGCTAACCAATTTTTTTTGGTGAAACTCTATCGAATTTCTTTCAGAAACTGTCTAAGAACTCTTAAGCTCAAGCCCACCATACCTCATTCAGTTAAAATTTCAAGGAAAAATAGGATATATTTCTTCACTCTACCACAGTGCACCAAACATCAATTAACTGTGCACACACCATCCCCGAAGTGAGAGGATTTGATCCCCCACAAAAGCCCCATCACATCGAGCCTCTAACCTAGCTCTAGATTAACACATGAAATCAGCCTTGGTCAAAATCATACATAAGAAATTAACCATAGCCCAAGAGCTCATCCAAAGGCTTGTAGGACTCCATTGAAGCTTCTCTAACCGTCTTATTAAGGCCTACCCTCTCTGACAAAGGTATTGAGCTCTCACCCTAAATAGAGCTTAATTTGATTCTCCATGCATATATATTGTATTTCATAGCATTGTAACAGTATGAATGTGTTTGCCTTGAGTAGATGAACGTGTAAGAACATACCTCATGTGATTTGGTTATGTATCAAGATAGATTTTAGGTTTAAAGCTTAACGGCTCTCAGGTTAGGGAGATATGAGACAATGAATGTATGTCTTCTATTTCTACATTTATTCAAAGGATGGTCGTGACCATGCTAAACGGATGGATGGAACGAAACCATGGGCTGACAAGTCCATAACGTGTTTGGCGGCGTCAAATGGTGAACTGCCACGTGAATGTTTCAAAGTGGATGAGGTTGTGCTGGCACCGTAAGGGATAAGTAGAAAAATAGGTCTTTTTTAGAATTAATTAAATATGAAAACTTCAAAAATTCATTACTTTACATAAAAGATCATAAAAAAAATTTAAATACCCTCTTACTCAGTAAACAGAGCAAAATAATGTGGATTAAAAATAAAAATTATTTGATAACTCTTTGATTTTTAATTAATTAAATATCCTTTATATTATTTTAATTCATTATTATTAATTATTACTCATCATGGCTTAAGATTTTTAGGGCATATTCTTGATGAAAGTGGGGATGTTCTCTGATTTTTCTAAGGTTAGAGAGTATCTCTATGCTTGTAACTCTAATTTTCAAGCTTGGATAGTTGTTTTGGCATAAATTAATTATATAAATTAAAATATTATTTGAAAAATTATGGCATAAATTTTGTTGAGCTTTTTGTGGCCTGAGAAGCATAGGAAAAATTTTATGATAGTCTCAACAATTTTGTAAAATTCTATAATTTACTAAATATAGATAAATAATATTAATTAATTTAATTTAATTAATAATAAAAATTAATGAAATTAATTCCACATTATGTGTAAAAATTATGTTGACTCACAGTAAAAATTTCAAATTTTTTTTATTAAGTTTGAGCATTAAGGTTGATTTTATAAGGAAGATTGTATTTTTGTACAAATATAATTATATTAAATTAAATCCCTTTAGAAAAATTNGATTAAGTTTGAGCATTAAAGTTGATTTTATAAGGAAGATTGTATTTTTGTACAAATATAATTATATTAAATTAAATCCCTTTAGAAAAATTTTGGTGTGTTTTGGACAAATTGGGTGGTTTCAATTATTTTGAGATAATTTTTTAACAAGATTGGGTATTTTGGGTAATTTTTGGAATTTTGGTGAATTTTGGGGTTCTAAGGGTAACTTGATAATTTGGGTAGGTTTGNCAATATAATTAGATTAAATTAAATCCCTTTAGAAAAATTTTGGGGTGTTTTGGACAAATTGGGTGGTTTCTATTATTTTGAGATGATTTCTGAATAAGATTGGGTATTTTGGGTAATTTTTGGAATTTTGGTGAATTTTGGGGNCAAATTGGGTGGTTTCAATTATTTTGAGATAATTTTTGAACAAGATTGGGCATTTTGGGTAATTTTTGGAATTTTGGTGAATTTTGGGGTTCTAAGGGTAACTTGATAATTTGGGTAGGTTTGGGGGTAAAAGACTAATTTTGGTATTTTGATAAAATTGGGTTGCCAATCTCCCTACATGAGCGATGGACCAATAGAATTCCCTACTTTGGGTCCTCCATATAGTGATATAAGCTAAACCCTAGCCTAGGGCTAGCGGGTCTAAGGGACCATCTACATGAGTCTCTCAAAGGATTAGGGGATCAAAGTTAAACATATTTGGGTTTAGGGTAGTGAGTGGAAGTGTAATGTGNCATATAGTGATATAAGCTAAACCCTAGCCTAGGGCTAGCGGGTCCAAGGGACCATCTACATTAGTCTCTCAAAGGATTAGGGGATCAAAGTTAAACATATTTGGGTTTAGGGTAGTGAGTGGAAGTGTAATGTGGAAGTGTGTGTGTGAGACCAGCCAAGACAACTCCTCCAAAGGGCTAACCCTAAAGCCAAGTAATCCTATAGGGACTCTCCTTGAGCTCCCCCATTTTGACCCCACTTACTAAGTGCTAGAGGTTAGGACCAATATGTGGAACTTCAAGTTGAGCAAAAAAGAGTTTAGAATTTATAATGTTTAGGGTTCATTTTCTAGTCCTCTAGCAATATTCAATAGGAAAGTCGTATGGTGAGACCCTAAGCTACAAAAGAGGAAAGACTAGACTTGAACTAAAAGTGTGGTTAATAAATGGACCCCCAATAGGTGTGGTGTGTCAGGCAAGCACACCGCATGTATTGCTGTTGACCAAAGAGATCAACAAAACCAACATCTAAGCCAACATGCTTAGAACTAAGAGTGAATTGAGTGACAATTATTTTTGCTGGGGAATTAGAAAGTGGAACTTCGATAGAAACTGAGGATTCATAACTCTCACTAGGGATTAGAAGGAAAGGAATTCCAAAATGGACCATCAGGAAAAGAAAAAAAGATGGTCACGGTGAAGATTCAATTTCAAATAGATGTTAGAAAACATCAATTTTGACTTCAAAAGTAAACAATTTCGGAGAATGGGAATCAAAATTTAGGTTTTGACCCCAAAATTGGAATTGAAATTTNAACCAAAATAAAGGGATATCTTTCATAAAATGTTTAAGTCAAGGAGATCATTGCCAAAACCCATTACCAACCCAATTTATTGCCTTTATAGCTTCTTATGAGGTTCATGAGCCACCTGACCTTTTCGTCTACCCTGCCCAACAACCTTAGTCACCGGAGGAGCAAAAACCAAGAGCCTCCATACCTCAATCCAAACTCAATTTCACCAATCCAAGCTGGTCAATTCCAATTATCTTTGACATTCTTCAACCCTCCACCTAACACCTAATTACACTTAAATTGAAGCCCTGATTACCACCTCAAGCCCTTCTATTTAAACCACCTCTTCCATGGCCAAAATAAGAGCTAACCAATTTTTTTTTGGTGAAACTCTATCGAATTTCTTTCAGACACTGTCCAAGAACTCTTAAGCTCAAGCCCACCATATCTCATTCAGTTAAAATTTCAAGGAAAACTAGGATACATTTCTTCACTCTACCACAGTGCACCAAACATTAATTAACTGTGCACACACCATCCCCGAAGTGAGAGGATTTGATCCCCCACAAAAGCCCCATCACAGCGAGCCTCTAACCTTGCTCTAGATTAACACATGAAATCAGCCTTGGTCAAAATCATACATAGGAAATTAACCATAGCGCAAGAGCTCATCTAAAGGCTTGTAGGACTCCATTGAAGCTTCTCCAACCATCTTATTAAGGCCTACCCTCTCTGACAAAGGTATTGAGCTCTCACCCTAAATAGAGCTTAATTTGATTCTCCATGCATATATATTGTATTTCATAGCATTGTAACAGTATGAATGTGTTTGCCTTGAGTAGATGAACGTGTAAGAACATACCTCATGTGATTTGGTTATGTATCAAGATAGATTTTAGGTTTAAAGCTTAACAGCTCTCAGGTTAGGGAGATATGGGACAATGAATGTATGTCTTCTATTTCTGCATTTATTTAAAGGATGGTCGTGACCATGCTAAACGGATGGATGGAACGAAACCATGGGCTGACAAGTCCGTAACGTGTTTGGCGGCGTCAAATGGTGAACTGCCACGTGAATGTTTCAAAGTGGATGAGGTTGTGCTGGCACCGCAAGGGATAAGTAGAAAAATAGGTTTTTCTTAGAATTAATTAAATACGAAAACTTCAAAAATTCAATACTTTACATAAAAAATCATAAAAAAAATTTAAATACCCTCCTACTCAGTGAACAGAGCAAAATAATGTGGATTAAAAATAAAAATTATTTGATAACTCTTTGATTTTTAATTAACTAAATATCCTTTATATTATTCTAATTCATTATGATTAATTATTACTCATCATGGCTTAAGATTTTTAGGGCATATTCTTGATGAAAGTTGGGATGTTCTCTGATTTTTCTAAGGTTTGAGAGTATCTCTATGCTTGTAACTCTAATTTTCAAGCTTGGATAGTTGTTTTGGCATAAATTAATTATATAAATTAAAATATTATTTGAGAAATTATGGCATAAATTTTGTTGAGCTTCCTGTGGTCTGAGAAGCATAGGAAAAATTTTATGATAGTCTCAATAATTTTGTAAAATTCTATAATTTACTAAATATAGANTTGGGATTTCAATTCCGATGACCGACAACTTCTTATGGACAAACTCCACACCAAAAATAGTGCCGACAGCCTCATGGCTAAAACACAAATTTAGCACTCCCTGAGTTGACTCACTCCCATTGGACATTGGAGCCTCTCTTNTAGCTTAGCATTGGTCGGTTAGCCTAGTGGCTGGAAAACACCAAAAATAGAGAGGGCCTCATGGCTAAAACACAAATTTAGCACTCCCTGAGTTGACTCACTCCCATTGGACATTGGAGCCTCTCTTCCCTCCACTTAAGCTGCCTTTTGCACCGATTGGCCAACCCTCTTGAAGTCCAGAGCTCCTCTATTTAAATCACCCCCTCCACAGACATGAGAGGAGAGTGCACAAATTTAGGAGAAACTTTGCTANAAGCCTCTCTTCCCTCCACTTAAGCTGCCTTTTGCACCGATTGGCCAACCCTCTTGAAGTCCAAAGATCCTCTATTTAAATCACCCCCTCCACAGACATGAGAGGAGAGTGCACAAATTTAGGAGAAACTTTGCTAAATTCTTCCAGAGCTTCTCCAAGACCTTTTAAGCCAATTGCAACCATCTTCTAGCCATCTTCCCCATGCTTGAGCTCAAGTTCAGAGCTCAAAATCAGGGAACTTTCTGGCCTTTTCTGGAAGGTCTACAAAATCTCAAATTGACTCACTCCTCACCATCTCTAGAACAAAATGGGAAGAAACCCATTAAATGCNCTGGCCTTTTCTGGACGGTCTACAAAATCTCAAATTGACTCACTCCTCACCATCTCTAGAACAAAATGGGAAGAAACCCATTAAATGCNTACTCACTCCTCAACATCTCCAGACCAAATTGGGAAGAAACCCATTAAATGCCCCATCTCTAGAACACTTTAACCAACTCATTGACCATGACCTCCTCACCTGTAGGAGGAAGTCTTGCTCGGAGCATTCACTAGATNCATTAAATGCCCCATCTCTAGAGCAGTTTAACCAACTCATTGACCATGACCTCCTCACCTGTAGGAGGAAGTCTTGCTCGGAGCATTCACTAGATGAAACTAACACCACCAAGAGGTTTTTTAAACTCCAATGAAGCCTCTCCAAGCATCTGATTGAGGCCTCCCCTCTCAAATAAAGGTATAGCTCATTTTCCNCAAACTCCAATGAAGCCTCTCCAAGCATCTGATTGAGGCCTCCCCTCTCAAATAAAGGTATAGCTCATTTTCCTCCAAATTGGGTGTGGTTTGAGCTTTTATGATGAAAAGTTTAATTTCATGAGCATGTGACCATTTACATAGGTTCATCTGTACTAAATGAAGGTGTAGGATTAAACTCCATGTAAATTCATTAAGTATGGAGTGAGATCTTAGGGTTTTAGGTGTGACGGTTCTCGGGTTAGGTCACTTGGGAACGTCTGTTTCCACATTTNCAGGAGATTTTTCAAACTCCAATGAAGCCTCTCCAAGCATCTGATTGAGGCCTCCCCTCTCAAATAAAGGTATAGCTCATTTTCCTCCAAATTGGGTGTGGTTTGAGCTTTTATGATGAAAAGTTTAATTTCATGAGCATGTGACCATATACATAGGTTCATCTATACTTAATGAAGGTGTAGGATTAAACTCCATGCAAATTCATTAAGTATCGAGTGAGATCTTAGGGCTTTAGATGTGACGGTTGTCGGGTTAGGTTACTTGGGAACGTCTGTTTCCACATTTATTAGGTGGATGGTTGAGATGAAGTTGAATGATGGAATGGTGCATAAAGAGCGTGTCGCGTAGCTGCCAAGTCAGATTGCAGCATCAAATGGGAGCGTGACACTTAGAGTTTGGAGCTGTCGTAGGATGAGCTAGCTGTCATGTGTTTAAATAGGAAAATAAGATTTAAATGATTTAAATAAATACAGAAAACTAGAAAATCTGTAACTTGATGTACAACAGTCATAAAAATAAAATAAAATAACATCTTGCTCAGTGAACATAGGACAAAAATGTGGAGTAAAAATAAAAAGTATTTGATGTGTCTTTGATTTGTAATTAATTAAATATCCTCTGGACTATTTTAACTATAATTAAGTACATCATAATCACCATGAATTGAAATTTTTGGGTTTGATTTCTCATGTTAGTTCTTTGATTTTTCCAAGGTCAAAGAGCATCTCTAGCTTTGAAACCCTAATTTTCAAGTCTAGTTATCTTTTTTGCTTAAAATAATTTATAAACTAAACTATGAATAAAAAAATATGGGACTTGTTTTGGTAAGTTCCTTGTGGTTGGAGACTATGAAAAAGATAAATCAAGTTTAAATGTTTATGTAATTATTATGGTTAATTAAATCATAAAACTCACTATAATTAAATAAATAAAATAATAATCAAAAATTAAAAAAAATTGTTCCACACTTTGACTAATGCTTATTTTAACTCACGGTAAAAATTTGAAACTCATTTGAATTAATTTGAGCACTGAAGTCTAATTTCTAAGTAAAATGGTATTTTTGGATTAAAAAAATTATAATAAATTAAGTATAATTAGGAAAATTATAAAATGGAATTTTTAAATTTCCTTATGATAAGGGGCACTTAGAAAAAATAAAAAATTATTTTAAAATAAATAGTTCATTTTTAAGATCTATTTTGAATTGAAAATAATTAAAAATAATAAAAAATTACAAAAAAATGAAAATGATCAAAATTTTTCCTAATTATTCTCTGATCACTTAGGATATCTTAAAATATTTTTTTTTTTAATTTTGCTGATTTAGTTATGTATTTTTTAAATGCCAAAAAGGAAATTTTTTAATTATCCATTAAAATGATTATAATAAATAAAATAAAATTTATAAGAAATGAAAAGTGTGTTTCTCTAAGTTCTTTAGATTTAGGGAGATTTAAGAGAAAATATAAAAAAATAATTTTTGTAATTAAAACATATTTTCTATTTAATTAATAAATAAAGGCAATAAATAATTTAAATAAATAAAATATAATTTGAAAATATCATGAAGTTTTGTCCATGTGGTTCTCTAACNAAAAATATAAAAAATAATTTTTGAAAGTAAAACATATTTTCTATTTAATTAATAAATAAAAACAATAAATAATTTAAATAAATAAAATATAATTTGAAAATATCATGAAGTTTTGTCCATGTGGTTCTCTAACCTACGTGAACCTCTAATAATTTTCATATAAACAAAAAGTCTACTTTGATTAAGTAAATAAATTAATATTAAAAATCCAATTTTTTGAGTTAAAATAATTATATAAATTACTTTAAAATTGAAAAAATCACATTTTTTCCTCTAACCAAGATCACATNAATAAACAAAAACTCTACTTTGATTAAGTAAATAAATTAATATTGAAAATCCAATTTTCTGAGTTAAAATAATTATATAAATTACTTTAAAATTGAAAAAATCACATTTTTTCCTCTAACCAAGATCACATATTTTAGTAGTGAGCTAGGCTTAATCCAAGATTATTTAACGAGGTTTAGAGAAGATAACCTAACCGATTATGAACAATTTGAAAACACTACAAGCCCAACTTTAATATGGGTCATAAAGTCCTTAATGACTCTGAGTTCGTCCCTTGGGGCTTTCACTCACAAAACTTTTATGTAAAATATTAGAAGATTGTCTGATTATCCCACCCTTAGGATAACAAAATATCAAGGTACACTAAAAGTAGGGTGTATTAATTCATTTTAACTAAAATCCAAATTTGGATGATTAATTTAACAATATAATAAGATCAAATGAACTTGAAACGTTTCAAAGGNTTAACATAACCGATTATGAACAATTTGAAAACACTACAAGCCCAACTTTAATATGGGCATAAAATCCTTAAAGACTCTGAGTTCGTCCCTTGGGGCTTTCACTCACAAAAATTTTATGTAAAATATTAGAAGATTGTCTGATTATCCCACCCTTAGGATAATAAAATATCAAGGTACACTAAAAATAGGGTGTATTAATTCATTTGAACTAAAATCTAAATTTGGATGATTAATTTAACAATATAATAAGATCAAATGAACTTGAAACGTTTTAAAGGATTCTAAAAAAAGTAGGGATTATTCCCCGAACACTATTATGACCTTTTTGATATTTTGAAGGACAATTGGACTTATTATACATTGTTCCAGAAAATCATCCATTAAAATCCTTAACGATCCATCAAGTTATGATCTAGGACTTCGTAGATACACCTTCAACTGATCTTCTTGTTTTTCGTTCTTACAATTTATTTAAAATTTTCTGCAAAATTAAATATATGTGATGTAAATTCTGACATTTCAGGGATAGTGCAAGAAGATGATAGGAATGCATTCATATTTTTACAATGCAATTTACTTTACTTTTACTTTACTGTATGAAATACATGTACTTGCTTCAATTATAAAACCTTTTTTCAAAATTAAAAATTACAAAACCATTTTTCAAAATTAAACAAAAAAAAATAATTTCATAACACATCATTTTGAATATATGGGAGTCTCTTGGATGAAGTAACCCACGATTGTTAACGAAATCTCCTCGGTTTAAATGAGCTTAATAGCTTATTTAAGCTAAGTAAATTCAAAAGAAAATAGTGGTACCAGAACGAGGGAACCATGAGGTTCTAACCGGCATTGATCTAACCAACTTTACTTCCCCCCTCCTTTTTATTTATTAAACTAAATTGTCATTTAAACCTTTGTACCTTAGACTTTAGGACTGCTACTTCATCAAGGAGCTTGGACCTAACTTTGAGGGCAACATTCTACAACCACAAGTTGATCTACAACAACAATCTCTTCTTTAGAAGTAAAACAACAAGCCATAGAATTTCAATGTTGTTTTCCTAATGTAATATAAATCCTTACTTTACTTTAGGCCTTTGCACTATCATGTTGTGCAAATTAAGCCCAAACTCATCTTAGGATTCCTAGGTTGTCATTCATTACGACATTTGTCCCCCAATCTTCTAGGCTATTTGTACGATTGTGTCATAAAAATGTAAGCCATAAATAATAATAATTAGCAGGATAAAACGTTCAATAATTTCATTTTCAAAAGTGAAGCCAAACCATAAAATAGTTTGGGAAGTTACTGAGGTTCTCCTCAGGATCTGTGAGATCTCCTTGTTTTCTTCTTTTGGATTCCATCACAATGTTCCAATTTTGAGCCTTTCCCATTTGATACTCCTTGGTCCGATCTTTAAAATGTCCTACCTTTCAAAAATCTTATAGTCAATATTTTCCGATCTAAATTAAGAGTTTTCATAGGTGTCCTCGATCTTTTAAAATGTAGTTAACTATAGGGGTTTGCCCTTATAGGAAAGTTTAAAACCCAACTGAATATAGACCCTATCTAATCTTTTATATTAGATAGGGAAATTTGTTGGACAATGGTTACACAAAATAAGAGAAATTCACTAAAGAATCTAGATGCATGAGAAACTAATAAGCAACGCTAATTGAGTGGTATTGTTATGCTAGGGAAAAAAGATCTTCTCTCATTTAGGTTGGAGTGCAATATAGTACAATTTGTCCAAGTGATGGTTGTCCTTTCGAACAATAAACTTTAGGGTCTTTACATGTATAAGGATTGACACATTCGAAAGAGACATTGGATTGATATAATCTTAACCTTAATAACGAGGTGAAAATTTTTATCTATTGGAAGATAAGAGGCTATTGTAAAAATAGAAATGCTAAAAAGAGAAGAGTAACACTTGGAAAAGATCATTTTTCTTTCAATCATACACTTCTTATAACAGTGACACCCATTAGGACTATGCCAGTACATTTCAATCAAATGGCTACTATTTACTATCAAGAATATTCTCTTTTTTTTATTACTAAAGTTATTAATTAAATATTCTAGAATTCTCTAAATCACTCCCTTAAAGTTTATCTCTAGAATCTTCTAAATCTTTCTTTGTAAAGTAAGAATGTAGCTTTTTCTAAAGTCTAGATTATAGGCTTAATAAAAAGCTAAATTAAATCATGTTTAATTTTCAACACCCCCTCTTAAACTTGATTTATCATCCTAAGCAATCTTCTTATCTTGATAAAATCTTCATACTTGAGCGGCTTGGTGAATATATCAAATACTTGATCATGAGTCTCCAAATACTTTATTTGCAATTTCTTTCTCGTGATGCAGACTTTATTGAATTCATAGCTTCGAACATGAAAAACAAGATTTTTGGAAAAAGCAATAGTTAATTTGTTATTGAAATAATTCTTTGTTGGCTCTTCTTGTGGCAATCTTAACCTATTCAGTAAATTTGAAGCCAAATTGTATAAGAGAAAAATGAAGTTGCAACAACAAACTCAGCTTCACAAGTAGAAAGAGCGACGATTGGTTGCTTCTTTGACATTCAAGTAAAAATAGTGTCTCCCATATAAAACACAAACCCCATATTGCTTTTTCATTCATTCATTCTCCAACCCAGTCTCTATCACTATATCCAATAAGCTTGAATCATTTGTTGATGAATAAAATATGCCAAACTCTTACCTTTTGTATACCAAAGAATCGTCTTGGAGGCATTAAAGAGAGTAGTAGTTGTCACCTCCATATGATGACTAGTAATTGCAATACATAAAGAATATCTTACCTGGTGCAATTCAGGTAGTCCAAGCTTCTGACCAAGCTCTTGAAGAAAATTGAATTTACCATCTCATCATTCTTCATTTTTGATAACTTACCTCTACATTCCATCGGAGTTCTTATAAGGTTGAAATCATTCATATTTAATTTCATGAGTATTTCTCTTTCATAGTTTTCTTGAGAAATAAACAAGCCTTCCTCCTTCTGCTAAACTTCAATACCGAGATAATAGACCATTTGTCTAATGTTGGTCATCTCAAACTCTTTACCCATCACTTTCTTGAATTCTTTAAACATACTTGGATTACTTACCGTGAAGGTGAAGTAATCCACACACATGCAAACTATTAAAATTTCCTCATTCTTGCATGCTGATAAGGACATTTGATAAAGTTATTCTCAAGGAATTACTTGTTGATGCAGTTGTTCCATGCCATAGGTTCTAGTTTAACCCGTTGAGAGCCTTCTTCAGCTTCAAAACATTTTCTTCTTCCCCTTTAACTTTATAGTCGATGACTATTGAATGTAGACTTTTTATTCACGGACTCCATTTAAAAAGACAAACTTTACATCAATTTGATGTATTTTCCACTTATTTTTGAGCTATCAAATAAATGATTATCCTTATAGTTTCAAGTCAAGTAACAAGAGGAATGACCTCATCAAAGTCAATGCCAGCTCTTTGGTCGCAAAGTTTCACCACTAATCTAGCCTTATATTTTTCAACTTCTTCTTTGAATTACTTGTTTGCTTTGTACACCCATTTCACAATAGTTGTGCCCTGGTGGAAGTGCAACTAGCTCGAATGTATTGTTCTTCTCGATCTCCTTGATTTCTTTTTCCTTTGCATTCTTCCAGTTCTGACTTTCTATGGCTTCTTGAAAATTCATGAGTTCACAATAAAAAAAATAGATAAAAGAGAGTTAGATTGTCTTGATTCTCCTTTACTTCATAAATTTCCTATAAATTTCTAAAGCGTGGTACATTTTTTCTTGACCCTCCAGTTGAAGATGAAGAATAAGATGGGTTCTCTTGAATACTTGCAGTTGGTTTACTTGTTAGTGTAGTGGGCTTATTTCTTTCTTACTCCATCCTTGGTTTCTCCCCTTCTTCATCCTTAAAGAAGTAGTAGTGATCATCATGTGGATCCCAAACTTGTTCTCTTTTTTCATCAAACAAGACATCACGATAGATGATTGTCNGAGAATGTAGGTCCTTGGACAATGGTTACACAAAATAAGAGAAATTCACCAAAGAATATAGATGCAAGAGTAACTAATAAGCAACGCTAATTGGGTGGTATAGTTATGCTAGGGAAAAAAGATCTTCTCTCATTTAGGTTGGAGTGCCATATAGTACAATTTGTCCAGGGGATGGTTTTCCTTTCGAACAATAAACTTTAGGGTCTTTACATGTATAAGGATTGACACATTTGAAAGAGACATTGGATTGATATAATCTTAACTTTAATAACAAGGTGAAAATTTTTATCTGTTGGAAGATAAGAGGCTATTATAAAAATAGAAATGCTAAAAAGAGAAGAGTAA
>JXCR01144567.1:20262-36132 GCA_002079205.1 Phalaenopsis hybrid cultivar
AAGTTAACCACATCTTAGCCTTATCCCTCACTAAAAAAGGAGAAATTCTAAGTCTAACAACATCGTTTGAGACTCTGTCATATTTAAAAGTAGCACATAGTTCTAAAAAACTAACGATGGGTAAGTTCGGATCTTCATTTGGTGTACCTCCGAATTGATTGTTTTTGAATCATTTTGATAATAGCACGTTTAAGCTCAAATGAATTAGCAGCTACATCAGGATTTTGGATAGATAAGTGACTTTCATCNAACATAGTTCTAAAAAAACTAACGATGTGTAAGTTCGGATCTTCATTTGGTGTACCTCCGAATTGATTGTTTTTGTATCATTTCGATAATAGCAGGTTTAAGCTCAAATGAATTAGCAGCTACATCAGGATTTTGGATAGATAAGTCTTTCATCTGTTGTTGGATTTGCATAATCTCTTAGGGGTCTAGGTTGGTGTTCATTCTCTATTCCTTGATTGTTCAGATCGCATAATCTCGTAGGGGTCTAGGTTGGGGTTCATTCTCTATTCCTTGATTGTTCATGTTGTTGTAATCTCGTAGGGGTCTAGGTTGGTGTTCATTTTCTATTCCTTGATTGTTCATGTTGTTTTCGTAGGATTTGCATAATCTCTTAGGGGTCTAAGTTGGTGTTCATTCTCTATTCCTTGATTGTTCAGGTTGTTTTCCATTGTATAAGAATTTCTAGGTTCTCTTCTTAATCTTCTAATCCTTCTAACAGTGCGTTCTAATTTCGAATCTATTTGTAGGTTCTCTTCTTAAATTTCTAATCCTTCAAACAGTGCGTTCTAATTCTGAATCATAGGGTATAAGATTTTTTGGTCCAAAGTTGCAATTCAAGTAAAAATTTTCTAATAATCCTAATTTGTCCGTTACTCTGATCGTAATTTAACTCAATCACTCAATCACTCAATCACTCAATCACTTAATCACTCAATCACTTAATCACTCAATCACTTAATCACTCCCTGGCAACGACTCCAAAAACTGGACAGCGACTTTATATATGCTTAAAATATAAGATAAATATGGACGTAATATATATTCAATAATTGTAAAGTCACACTAATCAACGCAAGTGTACATATCACTCAAGTAATATAGGGCTCTAATGCAGTCTTAGATATCGATCCCACAGCGAGTGGTTAGAATTACAGACTAAGATTTTAGAAAAGCAATACTTTAATCACAACAACGAAGTTCAATTTTGCTTATCGTCATTAATAGGCAATTGAAATAAGTAGATAATTTTAATAACTAATAATTAACTAATGATACTAAGGAGGGTTTAATTGTGATATTCGATATATAAGAAAGTATCATTCTCCTTGTCAAGAAATTATAGTGAATGGATAAAGTGAATTAGTTTAGATTGTGCCGTATTCTTTACCTTTTGGTTCAGACATAAAGAACATTGACTATTCCTACGCTTGTTTACTGAATCTGCGGCTAGGCTGGGAGGATACCGGCTCTCACTTCGGAGCTCTCATTTTCTCCTCACCTAAGGGCTAATATCTACACTTCAGCACCCAAGCGATAGGACTGATTTGGAGATTTTATTCTGTCACTCTAAAATCTCTAATTCTACGCCCAATAATAGTATTTCTCTATTTATTTGCACCCAACTTCCAAGGGCTTTAACCTCCTAGAATTTTGTATGTAATCTTCACTTTAGTTGTAAAACTCAACATATTTTAACAACTCAATTGGCCAGATTGAAAGTAAATTAAGATCGAAGTGAAAAAATCATCATAATTTCTTAAAAATTTTCATGGCTTCACCAATTCAAATTACCATTTCACAAATCTCAAGACAAGGAGAAAGACAGAGAAAACTACTCAGAAATCATGGGAAAAACACAACAAAACTCAGAATTCATATATAAAATCAAAGTCATACAAACTACAACAAGTAAATAACTTATCTCTAATTTCTCCCCAAGAACTCTCCTTGAAGTTCCTCTGAATATCTTCATTTCTTTAGAACACACAAAATTCCTCTTCGAAGTAGTAAGGAGGAAGAAATCTCTCACTTTCCCTCCACTCTTACAAACTGCGAAGAATTCCTGATAATTGTTACACTCTATCGGAAATTCCATACACTAATGGAACCTATCTAAACTCCAGAGCCTCTAGACTCTTCCAATTTTCAGCCAAATTATTCTTTCAAAGTTGTGGATGAGCTTTCCCAGGAGTTGCTTAAACATTCCTTGAAAATTTGGCCTTATCCAAAGCTTGAGTAGGCATAACCGTCTCGGGAAAAACTCACCGATGGCGGGGTCGAGGGCGTCGTCGGCGGCCTAGTTCAATTCTCAACACTTTGGTCCTTTTCGCTCCGAATTTGCTCTTTTTTACATTTTTTTGCTCCAATGACCCTAATTCATCATTCCTGCAACAAAACTTCAAAAATACCTTTCTTTTAAGTGTAAAATCATTAAAAACAGTATAAAATATGTATGAAAATCTCAACATATTTTCCTTAGGTCACCTACCTATCCCTAGGTCATATCTTGGTGGGTCCCTATTAGTTTGATTAAGAATGATTTTTGTTAAGAAAAACATATTAAGTTTAGTAGACCTCTGAGGTATCCAATAGGTCTAGACGAAGAAGCAGATCTATGTTCCCCTCTCGCTACTTGGTGAAATGTCTCAAGCTCATTTAAACTTATTATGTTGCTTAATAACTCATCTTGTAAATACCTTTGTTGATCAATGAACAGTGATGTTACAATTATCCTTAAGAGTAAGGTAATTATCATTTATAATTTAATTTTAGAATTATGGTGGTGAAGACCCTTAAAGGGGACAAGTTAGCGTTATTGAAACACTTAGCCAATTTTTTTAATTTGGGCTTGTAGTGTTTTAAACATGTTCAATTTTAATTATGTTCACTTTTCTAATCCTCATTTAATCAAATTTGATTTAGCCTAGGTCACTACTAAGCTCTTAATGTTTTGGTAGATATCTTAGTTATTTTGAAAGATGTTGAATTTTAAGTGATGATGATTATTTAAATGTCATTTGAACATCGAGTAGGAGTATTAAATTAGTGAGTTATCAACTTCCAAAGTCATACCCCTAAGTCTAGGATCAGTTATTTCACTAGACTTCCAAATTTTAATAATTTAAGAAATTACAAATTTATCCCTTGATTATGAAAGAGTGAAGTTGGTTTCTACCAATTAATCCCCTCGAGTTTCAATTATCCAAATAAGTTAGTTAAAATCAGATGTTACCCTTTTCCCTCCTTGAACTAGGCCTAAATTTTAATTGACGCCAAATTTCCAAAATTACACTTTTGCCCCTAAGGCTCTATCACTTTATAATTTGTTAAATTTAATCCAAATGACTTTGAAATTTTTGTCCCACCTTACTCATGGGTCAATTAAGATATCAGAGAAGAAAATGTGATTTTTAAAAATTTAATTTAATATACATATTTGTTTATATGCAAAAATGGGATTTTTCATAGAAAATTTCATAACTTGATCAAGGCAAAGCCTAATCCCTTGAAATTTTTACAGGAGGTAGACTTAGAAAGCATTGGGGCCAAATTTCTTGATCTATTGAGTTATATTTGAATTTTAAGAATTATATTAAGTTCTGGAGTATTTATTAATTATAAAATATTTTAAACGTGAAAAATTAAGTTTTATACTTTTATTAAATATCTTTGATGTCAAAGAACCCAGTGAAACAAATTTACATTTTTCTGATTTTTCTTTGAATTTTTAGAATTATTTTAGTGAAAACTCATTTTTAGCCTTTAAAATTTATTTTAGCTTTAAAATTCAATAACTTCACTTAAAAAATTGGGAAAAACATTCCCATTGTTTCTAAATGTTTAGGAAACAATTTAGAATATTTCCATGAATTTTATTATTTTTGTGATTTTTATCTTTTTTAATTATTTAAATATTAAAAATAGGCTTGAAAATGGAAATTTTATTTTAATTTCAAATTTATTATTAAAAAATTTCCCTGATCACGGAGAACTCCAAAACCAAATTTTTATAATTTCTTGAGTTATATTTTAATTGTAAAAAATCATTTTAGTATTAAAAGTGACATTTAACTTGAAAAATCGATTTGAGTTATTCAATGAGCTTCAAATATTTAAAAATTTTTATGGGGAGTTCTCTGAACTTTAAATCACAGTGGAGATTAAAAATTAAGTCATTTAGAAGTTTGTGTTTCCCAAAACTAATTTTATTTGTATTTTCAGTTTGGTGGAAATTAAGTGCATTTTTAATAACTTAACCCATGAAATATTTTCCGAAGGGCTCTCTAGTCATAGCAAACATTCCAAAATTTTCTTGAATTTTTCTAAGCAACATGCTAATTATTATGATTAATTTATGCAAATAATAGACATAAAATTGAAAAATATGGATCTCTGTCTAGAGATATCCTCTGACTTTTGAAAAATGAGGGAATGTTCCCTATGACAGAGGCAAACAACATTTCAAAATTTCAAGCCATGGTGAAATGTCTCCATGCATGAAGAATCAAAAGACTCGAAACAATATTTAATTAATTGAAAATAAAATATGCATCAAATAAATTTCAAATCATTTCGACATTATTCTCCTCTGTTCACTGAGCAAGATGGTATTTTTATTTTATTTTTGTAATTTTTCTATGCCTAGATATGGATTTTTGAAGTTAGGGCCATTTATTTAAATCAGAAAATACCCTATTTATCTATTTAAACGCACAACGCCATGTCAACCTATGACGGCTCCGAAACTCCACGCGACTCGCTCCCATTCGACGCTGTCATCCACCTCAGCGCTGACTCGGCCCGCAGTTCATGTATGAAGGCGCTACTGGCTAGATCTCGTCCGTAGATGAGACAAACGCGCGATTGGACAGCTCCCCGTCATCGTCCCCAATGCCTTAGCCCGAGAACCATCCATTTTCAAAGTTTAAGATCTCACTCATTTCTTAACCAAATTAAGTGCGATTTATTTCTAGATGCTCGTCTAAGTGTGAAGAACGCATTCATATGATAATCAAGCAATTAAATTAAGCCAATTAAATTGAGAATCAAAATAGGCTCGGGAGAAGGAAGAGTTTAATACCTTTTCTTTGAGAATGGAAGCTTTGATCAGAGGTGCTTGGCACAGTCGTTGCGGTCCAAGGAGGCTAGGGATTAAGCCTCTTGTTGTGGTGAAAGGTCTAGGTATGAATTCGACCAAGCTCGATTTCAGGTGTTGGTCTAGAGCTATGTTAGTGGCTCTGTATGAGGGGGATTTGATGGGGCTTCTCTTTCCTTCACTGTGGTGAAGGTGTGGGTGAGTTTAATTTGAATTTTGTGGAGTGTAGAGATTTGGAGAGCTCTATCCTGTCTCGGGCAAGGTTTTTAGCTCAAAAATTTTTTGTTGTTGGTACTGCCTGCAATATGAATTGGGGCAAATTATAAANCGTGGAGTGTAGAGATTTGGAGAGCTCTATCCTGTCTTGGGCAAGGTTTTTAGCTCAAAAATTTTTTGTTGTTGGTACTGCCTGCAATATGAATTGGGGCAAATTATAAAATATTGAAAGCTAAAATATAAATAACCTAAACAGAAAGAGGGGGGTTGAAAGTATTACCTCTAGCTTTTCAGCCCACCATTCTTATGAAGCATCCACAGTACATTTGATGGGATCTCAAACCAATCCTGCGGATCCTCGTTTCAGTTCCTTCCATAACTTTCAGTACTTTTTTGGCTGATCCCATTTGTTTTTAAATTTTAATCTGTCATAGTCACGGCTGGTCATTTCCTAAAACTTCTTGGAAATATTTTGTCACTCTTCTTTGTTAAAATTGGTGGTAGGCCTATTACCAATTTCAATCTATTTAATACATAAATTGCAAAAAATGTTGGTGACATATTTATCCTACATAGCTGACATAGAAGCTTCTTTGTTCTTAGCCATAATGAGACTAATAAGAANTCCACAGTACGTTTGATGGGATCTCAAACCAATCCTGTGGATCCTCGTTTCAGTTCCTTCCATAACTTTCAGTACTTTTTTGGCTGATCCCACTTGTTTTTAAATTTTAATCTGTCATAGTCACGGCTGGTCATTTCCTAGAACTTCTTGGAAATATTTTGTCACCCTTCTTTGTTAAAATAGGTGGTAGGCCTATTACCAATTTCAATCTATTTAATACATAAATTGCAAAAAATGTTGGTGACATCTTTATCCTACATAGCTGACATAGAAGCTTCTTTGTTCTTAGCCATAATGAGACTAATAAGAAAATGATTCAATTCTTCAGGAATGCTTGCAAATATTAGGCAATACTGACCAATAATGTAAAGAGCTAGAATTTCAAATGAGCTAACATAGCATTAGCAAACATTACCTAAGAAAACCAACTTGCCGAAAATGTTATCCCAATTAGGAAATAGCCCAATACTTCTTAGCAATATAACAATAAAACTGATATAGATATTAATGATGTCAATGAGAGAGATTTAATGTTTGATATTAGAGCTATTACCAGCATGGCTGTGGGAACCTCTCTTCAGGAAATGGATGCAGTGTCATCCATTAAAATATAATAATAAAACGTCATCATAGATGGTTGAGATTCTTTCTTTAGGCAATAGTTTTTCTTAAAAAAATTTACATACATACCACATGTGTTATAGATGGTCGGAGGATTTTCTCTTTCAGGCAATGTATGCACAGTTGTTACGTAATAACATATCCTATTCTCTATCATTATTCTTGATGATAACATTTTTTCTACCAGAGATAACATTGATTCATAACCAGAAACATCAGATCTATCAATCTGCTAGATAAAAAAAAATTTCCAAACCATCGGGCTACTTCGCCTAGGAAGAAGAAGAAAACCAAATCCATTTGCAAAGAAGTGCAGAATAGCTTAAAATAAATATAAGGAAAAAGAAATAACCGAGGAAGATGAAGGAAATGCAGGATTAGCATTCTCCGTGGACATCATAAAAGAAACGGAAGGAGATTTGGAGGAAATACGATGGATACAACCATACCTTCAGGGACGAGGCAAAAGGAGCAACGGGGAGACCTGCTTGCGGTGAGAGAAGCGATAAGGGAAATTTGGGCAGAGAAGCGAGACCAGGGGTGCGAGCGTCTTTCTGAGGGATGAAACGCAGATCACGGGTAGGACCCCGTGATCCGCTTATAATAGTAAATGGAAAACTCCTTTTTCTAAAACGCAACCGGTAAGTTTTATCCAAACGTGATTTGGCGTTTTCAAAACACCATCGCATTAAATAAACTGCCCCAAATGGGCCCTAAATTGATGTCATGAATTTTCTGGTTTAAATGGTTGAGCCTACTAACAAGTGATATGCTCATCTCTCGTGGTGGTGTATTACTTGTGATTTTGCGCTCAATTATCTAAATTATCAAATATATGAGATTCATCTGGTCTCATTTTTCAAAATTAAAGTGTTATTTTTAAAGTCAAAATTATATACAAATTTTAAATTAAATTATTTTTTCCAAAAAATTTGACCGACAAATATCAGTAGGATCATGTTAGTATGTCTAAACCCTCCCACCACAACAAAAATAAGGAAAAGAAAATGAACTTGTTGTCGAAAGTTCATTTAGTATTCGAAAAGCTCGCTCAAACAGGAGGGATGTTCTATCGCCTAGATTCAATAGATAATATCATGTCAAATGAAGAAGAAATATTTGGGTAAGGAGAAATTAACTCAGATGTTCAAAGTTTATCAGAAGGACAATCAAGAAAGATGTGTTTCATGACAAAGATTATTGTGTTTTAATAAGATTGTCTCAAGGAGAGAATGAAACTAATGTTTTAATAACTATGTCCTTCACTTTTAGGCACTTTGACTTTATCTAGGTTCAAGCCTTGCTTTGATGGTAGTTTTCACATTAGTTTAGATTCTGAGCAAAAAATTTTCTTTTACATTTAAAGTTCTCACATCTAGCCTTGCTTTGATGGTAGTTTTCAATCTCTAAAATATAAAGCCTAATATAACATCGATGTAGTGCTAATGCTATTCTATATTTAGATTTCAGAAAAAAACTTTTCAATTTTATCTTATCCCAATTAAAACTTTAAAACAATCCCTTGAGAGCAAAACAATGAAATTCATAGAGAAAAAATGTCAATCCTTTAGTCGATTATATTTTTAGGAGATAATTTTTTCTCAAATAAAATTTATTAAACAGGCTAACAGACTCATTAATTTGATTATTATTTTTTTTTTTGTTGAATCACTTAGCAAATAATATTTTTATCTTTAAAGATAATATATTAATATTAATGCCTCATTCAGTTATTTAAATAGAGATCTTCAAAATTTGTATCATACATTTCTGTAACCTACACCCTCATTACTCAGAAAAAATATTACATCAGGACTCTGCACATAGAGCTACATGCGGAATCCAATAAAATTGCACCGTGGAGGTGATCGGTCTGGTGTTATTGAATAAGGAATATTCCCTTCGTGTTAGTCAGGTGTTATTGTGTGTTATTCAGGTGTTGTTGTGTATTATTCATGTGTTATTGTGTTCTATGAATATTTTTGTTGTTATAATAACACAATAAAAAATCAGTAATACTTGAATAACACACAATAACACTTTAATAACACACAATAATACCTGAATAACATGAGGGAAATATTCCCTGGTGTTACCGAGCTGATCAACTCCACGGTGTAATTTCGTTGGACTTCGCACGTAGCTCCGGATGTAATATTCTTTTTCCTTTATTCAACTATTTTATTCGTGATATCAACATGAATAGTATTTTTTTATTTCACTTGCATGCAGGTTGGCCTCCCCAAGCTTTCTAAACCAAATGTCATAATTTGTTCAAATATAATTTTTTTTATTTTGGCTTTTTTTTTACGTAACGAAGAACAAAAATCAAACACTCCTATAAAATATAGTTCAATAAAATAAAAAATTAACATATCTTAATGGGTTGCTTGCGAATAAAATATATTTCCTAAAAAGTAAGAAATTTTACACTCAATTTTTTAAAAAATTTATCATATTTGCCTTTAAACATTCATGTAAGAGTTTTGTACTCTTGTATTATGTTTTCAAACTCTCTCTGGTTTTCCTGCCTCGCATGGGAAAAAATATTTCTGCTTGACTAGGCATAATATTTCCTCGGAACATAAAAGGGGATGATTAGATTTATTTAAAAGTATCTTTTTTTTTCAAGATTTCTTTTTTTAATTTTGCCAAACAATAAGTTTTAGATAAGAAATTTTCATGTAGAAAAAAATATTTCGAAAGATATAGATCATGCATGCATATAAGAAAATCTATGTTAATTAATGTTAAGAATTTATATGTTGTTACGTCTTTTGGAATTTATTTTAATCGTGGGGAATAAAAGGAGGAAGAAAAGGGCGGTTAAAATACTGAAAAGTAACATACAACCGAAATGAAATACTATGTGTCAGCTTTTGGAATTTGACTGTATTTTTGAAAAAGTAAGGGTATCTTGAGATTTATTCAAAACAAAATATATATATGCATGAAGAAGACAATAACACAACTTCACAAAAAAAAATCAAAGAATAATATAAGTGATCCGTCGACTTTTTATTCAGAAATTAAAAATAATTATTATAGAAAAATATGAAATCAAACTGACCTTATATTTTTCACAGTTTGAATGAAAGAGCACTATACCTCAAACCATGTATCTATCCTGAAGGATAAACACAAGACTTTAGGATGAGGCTTGATCAAATAAACTAAGAAATATATGAAGTCTGTTTGGTCTACGAAACTGTTTTATTTGCCGACAATTTCCTCTATTAAATATAAAGAATTAAATAGGCTTTATATTAAGCTGGGTTCGGACGAGCTTCTTATAAGGGCAAGCCCTTATAGTTAATTACATCCTAAATGACCGAAGTCATCTAAGAAAACTCTCGATAAAAATCAGGAAATATTATCTTCAAGGATTTCAAAAGGATATGACTTTTCAACGATATCTGACAAAGAGGTGTGTCATGGGATTGGCTCAAATTTGGAGCATTTTGTTTTTGGAATCCAAAGGAGGAAGATCTAGGGGATGTCATAGATTCAGAGGAAAACCTCGGTGGCTTCACACTCTATGCTAATGTTTGGCTTCAGTTTTGAGGAGAAATATTTAGGTGTTTCATCATGCCAATTTTATTAATATAGGTCTTCCATTTGTGTGTAACGATCACACAAATACCTGGAAGATGTGAGGATTTAGGTCGTGACGAACGACAACCTCGGAATTGTAAGACGAGTTAGGGCTTAGCAGAGCTGTACAAAGGCCTAAAGATAAGGTGAGCATTTTTGTTTCATAAGCAAACAATCTTGAAATCCTATGGCTTGGTTGTTTAATTCTAAGGAATGAAGTTGGTTTAGTTGGGGAAGACAGGTTTTGTTGTTGAAGATGGTCGTGCTGCCCAGCATGCTAGCTCCAACCTCCTTGTCGTGACGAGTTTGAGTTTTCTAGGGTGTCAAATTATGATGTNACCCAGCATGCTAGCTCCAACCTCATTGTCGTGACGAGTTTGAGTTTTCTAGGGTGTCAAATTATGATGTTAAATCTGGTGGCCCTATGGTTGAAGTTCTTTAAATTTTATGGGGGATGTTAAAGTTGATTAGAGCGACGTCGGTTAGGATCCTACGGTTCCCTCGTTCTGGCACCACTATTTTCTATTGGATTCAATTAGTCTAAATGAATTTACTAAACTAAACTTAATGAGTTCCATAATTTCATTTAAACTGTGGGAAGCTTCGTTAGCAACCGTAGGTTACCTCCTCCGANTAGGTGTAGAATTAGAGGACTTTAGAGTGACAGGTTAAAGCCCCCAATTTGATTTATAGTTTTATGTTTTGATACAAGATGTTAGCCTCCCAGATGGAGGGAGAAGAGGAAACTCAAGAGTGAGAGCTAGTATCTTCCTTACCTAACCCATCTTCAAGTCTATTCAAACTATATATTAGCCAATGTTCTTTATAGCATCTCTAGTTAGGGTAAAAAATATTATTGCTCATATTTGACACAACACAATTAGAATACTTCCACAACAAAATTCCTATACTTGTTACTGATTCATGATAAGGAAAAATATATTTTATTTATATTTCCTTCATCTTACAAATATCTAGTTACTTTATTTTTAATTATCAAAAATTACAAGAAGAATTGAACTTTAATTCATATTATAACATCTAGAGTTTAAGTAAGAAAATTTTGCTAAGTAGAATTTTGTTATCTAATTTCTCCTATTTTTTAAAGTTCATATTGTAGTTATCCCTATGCGTTCGATATTCGGGGCCTAATAAAAAAGTCATATATCATTTGATAACAATACGTATACTTGCGTAGTATCTCATATTTAAATATTATATCTGTATTCTTATTTTCTTCGAAGTTAAGAATTTACCTAACTTTTGTTTGGGATCAAATTTTTGGCTTTGTTGTAAAGTAGGAATTATAATTAAGTAAATTAAGAATATAATCACATACATCACATTACCATCTATAAAGAGATTCGGGATCAGTCGACCTCCACTTTTCTTAACATAAGTTAAATCTAAATCATCTACTCTCCTAACTGGATCACCAAATGGTTGATATTTGATGTGGCCAAACCATTTAAGACATGTTTCTTATATTTTATGGCACTAGAGCTACACCAACCAATTCATGGATAAATTTGCTTCACATTTTTTCTCTAGGTGCAGGTCCCATTAACCTAATCATTCTAATCTCAGCCTTTATTTTATGTTTCTCTTTTAAATGTCAAAATTCTATGTCATAAAGCATTTTTTGGTCTCATCACCATCTTATAATTTTTTTGTTCAAGTTTAAGTAGTATTTTTCTATCACACACTAGACCTAATGCATTCCTTCACTTCAATCAACCAATCTGAATTCTATTAATAACATCCCCATGTATATCACTATCATTTTGAAGAATATACTTGAGATATCTAAAATTTTCACACCTTTTAAGGATTTGATCACAGTATTTACAACTCTACTACTAGTGCTTCTATTGCTAAAAATACATTCCATGTATTCATTTTTAGATCTACCTAAGTGAAGGCCTTTAGAATCTAATGTTGACCTCCATAATTCAAATTTTTCTGAACTCTTTCTCTAGTCTTATCCACAAGAAGGATATCATCAATGAAATGCATACATCAAGGTACATTATCTTGTAAATGTCCAATAAAAGCATCCATAACCAAAGAAAAAAGATATGGGCTTAAAGTAGATCCCTGATGTAATCCAATCAAAATAGAAAAATACTTGGTCAATCCACTTTTTGTTCGAACACAATTAAAAACTCTAGAATATATATCTTTAATGACTTGAATATAAGTTATATTAACGCCTATATTTTTTAAAACTCTTCAAAGAACTTCACTTGGAACCTTATTAGAAGTTTTTTTTTTAATCAATAAAAACATATGTAGATCCTCTTTACTCTTTATACTTGTCCACCAAACCTCTCCATAAATGAATAGCTTAGATAGTAGACTTCTCTGACATATATCAAAACTGATTATAAGAAATATTTTTATCAAATTTTATCATATGTTCAATTACCATCTTCCATGATTTTAAAGTATGATACATTAACTTAATTCCTATATAATTTGCATGCTCTTGTGTATCTGTCTTATTCTTAAAGATGGGAACCAAAATACTCTTCCTCCACTCCTTGGGCATATTTTAAATTTTTAAAATAATGTTAGAGAGTTTAGTTAGCCATGAAACTTCAAATTTTTTTTAGATATTTACACACTTCGGACGAGATATCATGAGATCCTACTAATTTTCCACCCTTTGTTTTTTTAAAGCCTCCTTAACTTTTTTTTCTACTAATGTGATAGTAAAAGTTAATTTTTTATTATTATTAAAGATATTAAGATCACTAAGGTTGATCAAATTTTTCAAAAACTTCATTGAAAATTTTATCAAAATAGCTCACCCATCTTTATTGAATATATTTATCTAAGAAAAGTTCTTTTTCATTTTCATCAATAATACACTTTAATTAAATTAAATCTTCACTTTTATTTTTATCTTTGTTTGGAAAGTTCATAAATATATTTTTTATCTAATCTATTATAAAGATTACTAAAAGCAAAAATTTTAGTGTCACAAATTACTCTCTTAGACTCCCTACGGGCCACTTTATACTTTTCCCAGTTCTTTAAGCTTTTTCATTTATACTAATTTTTATAACAGAACTTTTAATATTTTATATTTTCTTGCGCATTATTTTTCCACAACCAAATATTTTCTTATAAATTTTTTTTCTTTTGATGCTCCAATTACATCTTTTGTCACTTATTTAATTATGTACTCACTTTATCACACAAAAAATGAACTTCTTTGTTAATATCCTAAATCTTAAAATCTTGAAGTTTACTTATAGAAATAGTATTATTTACGCCTTTTAGGTACCCCATTTAATTTTATAATAATATTTCACTGTATTATTTTTCTTACAACTCTTCAACCTAAAATTCAGAACTAATAATTGATGTTGAGTACCTAAGTTTTCATTTGGAGTGACCTATAATTATTAAATTCTACATGATCTCTTTATATTTTAATAAATTAATCAATTTTTATTTCATTAGATCCATTCTTATAAGTAATAATATGCTCATCTCCTTTTTTAAATAAAGTAGCAGTAAAAAAATCATAAGCTAAAGTAAAATCTAATATAGTTATATCTTCTTCATTAATCACTCCATAATCATAGCCACCTTAAATATTTCTAAAATTTTCTACCACTTTATTAACTTATTCCTTTAAATCTTCTTCAATCAAAGTTCTTTCTTCAAGAGGTATCATCTTTATTAATTCTTCTAGGGCATTCCAAAACTTTTCTTTTGAACTTATATCTAAACCTATTTGAGAAGCATAAAGACTTATAACATTAAAAATCTTACTATTGACAATAATCTTTAAGGATGTAATTCTATCTCTAATGTTGTTAGTAATTCCAACATTGTCTTTCAAACTCTTATCTATAATTACATCTACACATTCTAGTTCAACTACTACCTGAATACAAAAGTTTAAAGCCTAAGCTATCAATCTCCTTAGTCTTTTCTCCAACTTCTTTATTTTCTTGGATGCATAAGATATTTATCTTCCTATGAATTATAATATATACTAATTCCATTTATTTATCTATGAGAGTACTGATATTCCAACATCTTATCCAAATATTAGTTTCATGGACTATCTTGATTGCCCACATCTATCCATAATGTGTGACTCATGCTTATTTGAAACTACACACAAGTACCGGTGTAGCAGCTCTTGCACAGATTTCATTATGCTTAGGGCATAGAACTTGTCACTGGTACAAGACACCCTTGTATTTACATAGTGATTTAAGTGATTCATGTCATGATTTTGAAGTTTAAAGTATCACCTTATAAAATTTTTAGTAAAATCACACAAGAAAAATCAAATTTTAAATTTCTACATCACCATTTCGAGGGAGAAATATAATTCTAGTCACAAATCATATTAATAAAAAAATAATAATAATTTCATTAATTAAATATATAAAAAAATAAGAGTTTGAAAGGATAAATCCCAATGGATTACACCAAGAAGATTACAAACTTGTATATCTTCTTTATCCAACAGATATGTTAAGATTAAAATTATAATTACACACTCAAAAAATCTTATAATCACTCTTCACTTCACTTTCACAAACATAGAATCCTTGTCTATCAGTTTACCTTTAGTTGCGTGCCCATTGAATTTTTTGTTTTTCCTTTAGCGAAACTTTTTTATGCCTTCCCTCAGGAATTGACACCTTTAAAGTGCTCAAACAATCAAAACACATGAACTGGTGACTAGCACTTGTATCTAATGCTTGAACACTTGCGATCAAGCTCTTACTTTTCGTAAACTCAAGTACTATTGCAATGGTTTTAGGCTCTTAGATATCAAAATCTAGCACCTAGGTGCCACTAAACTAGCACATAATATCTTCCTTCTCTAGATTATAAATTGAATTCTTGCTCTTTTGGAGCATAGGTGTTGGGCTTCAGTGCCTACATGCTGCTTCTTTACTTTGCTCAATTCTTCACTTCTTTAGGTTAGATTAATCTTCTAACCTGAATCTTATAAAATAAATCACAAATACCTTTCAAAATTATAACATTAACATAAAATTAGATTAGAAGTAAAAGTGTATGATCAGACTTCTATTGCATGTTCGATCTACTAGACCACTTTAATCAATGCAACACATGGGTGGTTGATGAAGTGATCCTTATCTGAGTTGGGTCAACTACCATCTCTACTAAGAAAATATGGGGTCCCAATAATCTTGGGGGATGGGTTCATGGAGCCCCATGCAAGCTACCTTTATTTGTTCAAGTTTTTTTTATATGCTTACTAATCTAGAGTATGCATCTAATTAGAGTTACTGTGTTGACATGATTGTAAGAAATATATTTGACATGAAAAATCATGATAGCCATTTTTCTTACAATGATTAGTGTGTAATGCATTTAATATTTTATCAAGTCAAATACTTAATCCAACTATCAAAATTAGAACGCTCTTCAAAATTTTATGTGCAACACATTTAAAAGTGGATAAAATATTAAAACAAAATGAATTAAGCATTTGTTGACCTCACTTTTGATTGAGGTCTAGAAAACTTCTTTAGTAGCCTAGGTCTAGCCATAGGACTTTCCTATTGACTAGTCTTAGAAAATTAGAAAAGGTACCCCCACCATTAGAAATTCAAAACTCTTCTTTTTACTCAACTTGAAATTCCACATATTGATCTTAACCTCTAGCATTTAGTAGGTAAGATCATTATAAGAGAATTCAAGAAGA
>JXCR01144568.1:4239-36968 GCA_002079205.1 Phalaenopsis hybrid cultivar
ATCGGCGCCCAAGGCAAAAATTGCACAGTTTCGCTATGGTCTGAATGCGTTCCAATTTTTCTCTATGGATCTAATTTTTATGATGATTTGAGGGTAAATAAGTGTAGTAGAGCTTAATACTACCACAAACTAACAATAATTTCAAATAAAAACTACTATAATTGCAATAAAAGTAAAGATAAATATGGGTTGCCTCCCATAAAGCACTTGGTTTAACGTCGTCAGCCCGACCTATTTAGGCGTCATTCAGGTTGACTGATCATTAAAACCTCTTTAAGATTTGGTCTTTTACCCTCATAATATGGTTTTAATCTGTGTCCATTTACTTTAGATCTATTTCCCGTCTTCTGATCTTCAATTTCAACAGCTCCGTAAGTATAAACTTGAGTCATAGTAAAAGGTCCTAACCGACAAGACTTCAATTTCCCAGGAAATAACTTTAGCCTAGTGTTGTAAAGAAAAACTTCTTATCCTAGTTCAAAGTTCTTTTGGTTAATCTTCCAATCATGCCATAACTTTAGTTTCTCCTTATAAATTCTGTCGTTATCATAAGATTCATTTCTTAATTCTTCCAATTCATTTAATTGTAACACTCTTCTTACCAGCATCTTTCAAATTATAATTGAATTCTTTAATCGCCTAATGTGCTTTATGCTCCAATTTTATTGGTAAGTGACAAGTCTTTCCAAAAATTAGTCTGTAAGGAGTCATTCCAATAGGAGTTTTATAAGCAGTCCTGTGAGCCCATAAGGCGGTATCCAGTCTAGTGGACCAATCTATTCTACTAGGGTTTACAGTCTTTTCAAGTATTTGTGGTATCTAGTCTAGTGGACCAATCTACTCTACTAGGGTTTACAGTCTTTTCAAGTATTTGTTCCATAATGCGGTATCCAGTCTAGTAGACCAATCTACTCTACTAGGGTTTACAGTCTTCTCAAGTATTTGTTTTTATTAGAAACGTTGACTAACCCACTGGTTTGAGGATGATAGGAAGCAGAGATTCAATGAATAATATTAAATTTTTTTGTCAATCTCTGAATATATTTATTTCTAAAATGGGATCCTCCATCAGTGATAATCATTCTAGGCATTCCGTATCTAGTGAAAATATTTTTCATTAAAAATCTTGAAACACTTTTAGCGTCACAACGAGGTAAAACTTGTGCTTCAATCCACTTAGAAATATAGTCCACTACAATTAATATATATAAGTTTCCAAATGAAGGAATAAATGGTCCGATAAAATCTAATCCCCAAACGTCAAAGATCTCAACTTCTAACATGAAATTTAAAGGCATTTCATTTCTTCTAGATATATTGCCTACTCGTTGACATCGATCACAAGTTTTTATGTATCTATAAACATCTTTAAAGATAATAGACCAATAAAATTCAGCTTGTAAAATTTTATAAGCAATTTTATCAATTCCAAAATGTCCTCCAAATTCAGAATCATGACATTTCTGAATGATTAGCTCAGTTTCTTCATAAAGGACATCTTCTCATAATCAGATCCTTACATTGTTTATATAAATAAGACTCATCCCAAAAATATGATTTTGCAACATAAATAAATTTCTTTTGTTATTACAATGTCAGTATAGGTGGCAAAATATCACTTACAATATAGTTAACAATATCATCATACCATGGTATTTTCCACTCATTAATATTATAAAGTTGTTCAGCAGGGAAACTATCCGTAATTTTGCTGTCAGTGTCAGATGATTCTTGGTTTTCAAATCTTGACAAATTATCAGCAATTTGGCTATCAGTTCCCGGCATCAAAAGTATCCATCTAATCAACCTTAGTTTAGCATCCTTCTTTTGCATCAGATATTTAATCGCAGAGTGATCAGTATGCACAACACATTTAGCTCTAATTAAATAAGATCTGAATTTATCTAAAGCATACACAATGGCCAATAACTCTTTCTCAGTAACAATATAGTTAATTTGTGCATCATTAAGAGTTTTACTAGCGTAATATATAACTTTAAAAATCTTTTCATACCTTTTTCCAAGGACAGCTCCAATAGCATAATCACTAGCATCACACATCAATTCAAATGGTTTCTCCCAGTTAGGTGAAACTATAATAGGGGCTATGATTAATTTTTTCCTTTAATAACTCAAAGGCATTTAAACATCTTTCAGTAAATTCAAATTTCTTTTCCTTTTCTAAAAGGTGGCATAGAGGTTTGGTAATTTTTGAAAAATCTTTAATAAAACTCCTATAAAATCCAACATGTCCAAGAAAACTCCTACCTTCTCTTACATTAGTAGAAGATGTTAGTTTAGATATAACTAGAATTTTTGCAGGGTCTGCTTCCATACCATCATTCAAAATTTTATGCCCTAATACAATTCCTCCTGCAACCATAAATTGACATTTTTCCCAATTTAGAACCAAATTAGTTCTTTCGCTTAACTCCAAAACTTTTTCAAGATAATTTAAGCATGCATCAAATGATGTTCCAAATACAGAGAAATCATCCATAAATACTTCCAATCCATCATCAATTAACTTACTAAATATGAACAGCATACATCTCTGGAATATTGCAGGTGCATTACATAATCCGAAAGACATTCTTCAAAAAGCAAAAGTTCCAAACGGACTAGTAAATGCTGTCTTTTCTTGATCCTCAGGAGCAATAGGAATTTGATGGCAACTGGTATATCCATCTAAAAACAAAAATATTTGTGCCCAGCAAGTCTATCTACTATTTGATCTAAAAAGGGTAAAGGGAAGTGATATTTCCTGGTGGCAGTGTTTAATTTTCTATAATCAATGCAAATACGCCACCCAGTAACTTGTCTGATAGGTATTAATTTATTATTTTCTTTTGTTTCAACAGTCACTCCTCCTTTCTTAGGAACACAATGAATTTGACTTACCCACACACTATCTGAAATAGGATATATAATTCCAGTGTCTAACCATTTCTAAATTTCCTTCTTAACTACTTCTTTCATCATCAGATTTAATCTCCTTTGTGGATCAACTCTTGGTTTATATTGTTTATCTGATATAATTCTATGCATACAGATTGAAGGACTGATTCCCTTAATATCAGCTAAGGTCTAACCAAAAGCTTTCTTATATCTTTTCAATATATCTAACAGTCTTTGCTCTTGCAAATCATTTAATTCTGAAGATATAATAACAGGTAATGTAGACAAGTCTCCTAAAAACACATACTTCAAGTGGCTATGCAATATTTTCAACTCAAGTTTAGGTGGTTATATAATTAACGGAAATAGATTCTTATCAGCATTTTCCGTAATATCCAACATCTCAAATCTTTCCTGAACATAATCTAATTCTTCATTTTCTAATTTGTCCAAAATAACTTCATCACTCTCTTCAAATTGTTCTTTTTCTTTAAAATGTTCTTTAAAATGTTCTTTGAATAGATGCTCACTAATTTCCATGCAAAAACATTCATTATCTCTTTCAACAGTAGGGTATTTCATAGATTTGCAATGTTAACCATTAACTCTCATATTTAATTCTCCTTTTTGAACATCTATCATAGCTTTTCTAGTAGCTAAAAATGTTAACTTTCATAGTTAATTCTCCCTATTGAACATTTATCATAGCTCTTCCAATAGCTAAAAAATGTCTCCCTAAAATTATAGGTAATTAACTCCCATAGTTAATTCTCCTTTTTGAACATCTATCATAGCTTTTCCAGTAGCTAAAAATGGCACTCTCATAATTAATTCTTCTTTTTTAACATCTATAATAGCTTTTCCAGTAGCTAAAAATGATCTCCCTAAAATGATAGGTATTTCTTTATCTTCCTCCATATCTAAAACAATGAAATCCACAGGAAAGATAAATTTATCCACTTTTACTAACACATCTTCTATAACTCCCTTAGGATATGTAACTGAACGATGCCCTAACTGTAGAGTTATAGAAGTAGGTGAGACTTCTCCTAATCCTAATCTTTTGAAAATTGATTAATGCTAGCTCCCAAATCACATAAAGCTCTTCCATAAAATGTTTCACCAATAGCACATGGTATAGTGAAACTGATAGGATCTTTTAAGTTTTCAGGAAGCTTTTTCTGAATAATTGCACTACACTCTTCGCTAAGTGCAACAGTTTCATTATCCGTGAACTTCATTTTCTTGTTCAGAATATCTTTCATTAATTGCACATAATTGGGCATTTGCTCTAAAGCTTCTACGAAGGGAATATTTACTGTTAACTTCTTAAGAATTTCTAAAAATTTAGAATATTGTTTATTCTGTTTAAGTTGCTTCAATCTTTGAGGAAACGGTGGTGGAGGTTTCTCCACAGTAATTATCATTGGTGTAAATGGATACTCTAAATCTGAGTATTCATGATCCTTCTCTTTTTCGGTATCCACTTTCTCTCAGTTTCTATTTCTTATTGCACTCTTGTCTCCAATTCTTTTCCACTTCGTAATTGAATCGCCTACCTTGTTTCCAATTCTTTTCCACTTCGTAATTATCGCTTTAATTTGTTATTTTCCTTGGTCTTCTTATTTCCAATTCTTTTCCACTTCGTAATTGTATCGCTTTGATTTGTTCTTTTCCTTGGTCTGTTTTCGGTATCCACTTTCTCTTTTTCAGTTTCTATTTCTTTTTGCACCCTTGTTTCCAATTCTCACTTCGTAATTGTATCGCTTTGATTTGTTCTTTTCCTTGATCTTTAGGATTTGGTTCCATAGTGTATCTCTTTGATTTGTTCTTTTCCTTGATCTTTAGGATTTGGTTCCACAGTGCTAAGAAAAGTTCCTAATGTTCGGTTACTAGCGATATGTCCTAATTGGTTTTCAATATTCTTAATAGCAGTTCCTTGATTTTGTAATTAATTTCCTTGAATCCTTAATTGGTTCTCAATATTCTTAATAGCAGTTCCTTGATGTTGTAATTGATTTCCTTGAATCTATAATTGATTTCCTTGATTCTGCAATTGTTGACCTATGTTCAATATCAGCTCTTCCATAGAAAACTTTTTCTTCTTAATTTGAGTGTTACTGTTAAATCCTGGAGGATAAGAAGGTCTATAGTTAACATTTCCTTTGTCGGATGGATTGCCTAATGGGTTCACTGGGTTGCTTGCCCATTATTGATTTGTAGAAGGATTGTTATTCCAATTAAAATTTGGATGATTCTTCCAACCTGGGTTATAATAGTTTGAATAAGTGTTGCGGGTCTATTAATAGCATTTAAAGTCTCATATGAAGGTTGAATATCCATAAATTGCCCAGATAAATTCTCTTCCATCATAGGAGGTGTTGGAGAATAATTCATCCCATAATGATCTAATTTCTTTGATATTGCAGCAATCTGCGAAGGAAACATAGATATTGCATCAGAATCATGGATACTAGCTACTCTTTTAGGGTTTATCCATTCAGAGGGCCATTGAAAATTGTTGGTAGTCATCTCTTCTATTAATGAATAAGCCTTGTTAAATGTTTTTGACATTAAAGAACCACCAGCCACAGCATCTATAATCGATCTAAGAGACCCCACTAATCCATTATAAAAAGTTTGAATTATCAACCAATCTGGTAACGAATGATGAGGGCATCACTAATCCATTATAAAAGGTTTGAATTATTAACCAGTCTGGTAACGAATGATGAGGGCATTTAAGAAGATCTTTAAATCTCTCCTAAGCTTCATATATTAACTCTCCATCAATCTGACAGAACGATGTATATTTAAATCTCTCCCAAGCTTCATATATTGACTCTCCATCAATCTGACAAAATGATGTTATCTTAAGTCTCTCCCAAGCTTCATATATTGACTCTCCATCAATCTGCAGAACGATGTTATGTCATTTCTAAGTTTATTAGTTTTGGATAGAGGGAAATATTTGGATAGAAATTTCTGTGAAAGTTCTCCCCAAGTTCTAATAGATCCTGGTACTAACAAATTTAACCACATCTTAGCCTTATCCCTCAGTGAAAAAGGAAAAAGCATAAGTCTAAGAAAATATTTGGATAGAAATTTCTGTGAAAGTTCTCCCCAAGTTCTAATAGATTCTGGTGCTAATAGCTTAGCCTTATCCCTCAGTGAAAAAGGAAAAAGTCTAAGTCTAACAGCATCGTTTGAGACTCCTTATCTCTTTGTGAAAAAGGAAAAAGTCTAAGTTTAATAGCATCGTTTGGGACTCTATCATATTTAAAAGTAGCACACAGTTCTAAGAAACTAGCGAGGTTTAAGTTCAGATCTTCATTTGGTGTACCTCCGAATTGATTGTTTTGTACCATTTGGATAATAGCAGGTTTAAGCTCAAATGAATTAGCAACTACATCAGGGTTTCAGATAGATAAGTAAATTTAATCTGCTGTAGGATTTGCATAATATCATAGGGGTCTAGGTTGGTGTTCATTCTCTATTCCTTGATTTTTCATGTTGTTTTCCATTGTATAAGAATTTCTAGGTTCTCTTCTTAATCTTCTAATCCTTCTAACAGTGCGTTCTAATTTCGAATCAAATTTTTAGGTTTTCTTATTAATCTTCTAATCCTTCTAATAGTGTGTTCTAATTTCGAATCGTAGGGTATAATATTTTCAGGTCCAAATTTATGCATACAATTTGAAATCAGTACACAGTAAAATAATTAACTAAATATAAAAATAAGTTGCAATTCAAGTAAAAATTTCCTAATAATCCTAATTTGTCTATTACTCTAATTGTGATTTTACTCACTCACTCCCCGATAACGGTGCCAAAAACTCGGCCGACGACTTTATATATGCTTAAAAATATAAGATAAATATGAACGTAATAAATATTCAATAATTGTAAAGTCACACTTATCAAATAAGATAAATATGGATGTAATAAATATTCAATAATTGTAAAGTCACACTTATCAACGCAAGAATAAAGATGTATGTATAAAATATTCAATAATTGTAAAGTCACACTTATCAATGCAAGTATACGTATCACTCAAGTAATATAGGGCTCTAATGGAGTCTTAGATATCAATCCCACAGGGAGTAATACGTATCACTCAAGTAATATAGGGCTCTAATGGAGTCTTAGATATCAATCCCACAGGGAGTAATAATATCGCACAAGTAATATAGGGCTCTAATGGAGTACTAGATATCAATCCCACAGGGAGTGGTTTAGAACTAGCTCAAGTAATATAGGGCTCTAATGGAGTCCTAGATATCGATCCCACAGGAAGTGGTTTAGAAATCAAGTAATATAGGGCTCTAATGGAGTCCTAGATATCGATCCCACAGGGAGTAATATTAGAATTATGTATAAAATATTCAATAATTGTAAAGTCACACTTATCAACGCAAGTATATGTATCGCTCAAAATATAAGATAAATATGGACGAAATAAATATTCAATAATTGTAAAGTCACACTTATCAACGCAAGTATACGTATCGCTCAAGTAGATTAAATATTCAATAATTGTAAAGTCACACTTATCAACGCAAGTATATGTATCGCTCAAGTAATGGATTCGATAAAGATGGATGTATAAAATATTCAATAATTGTAAAGTTACACTTATCAACGCAAGTATACGTATCGCTCAAGTAATATAAGTTTCAATATTTGTAAAGTCACACTTATCAACGCAAGTATACATATCGCTCAAGTAATATAGGGGCTTCAATAGAGTCCTAGATATCGATCCCATAGGGAGTAACTTTAGAACTACGAACTAAGATTTTAGAAAAGCAATAAAGTCACACTTATCAATGCAAGTATACGTATCGCTCAAGTAATATAGGGCTCTAATGGAGAGTCTTAGGTATCGATCCCATAGGGAGTGGTTTAGAACTACGAACTAAGATTTTAGAAAAATAATACTTTAATCGCAACAACAAAGTTCAATATGTTTATCTGTCACTAATAGATAATTGGAATAAATATGTAATTTTAATAACTATTAAATAACTAATGATACTAATGAAGGTTTAAATGTGCTANACGAGACAAAGAGAAAGACAGAGAAAACTACTCAGATCTCATGGGGAAAACACAACAAAACTCGGAATTCACATATAAAATCAAAGTCACACAAACTACAACATGTAAATAAATTATCTTTAATTTCTCCCCAAGAACACTCATCAAAGTTCCTCTGCATCTCTTCCTTTCTTTATAGCACACAGACTTCCTCTTCAAAGTAGCAAGGAGGAAGAAATCTCTCACTTTCCCTCCATTCTTACAATCACTCAAAGAATTTCTCACAATTTTGACATTCTAGTAAATTCTCTATACACTAATGGAACCTCTCTAACCTCCAAGACATTTCTAACATCCAGGACCTCTCTAATTTTTGGCCAAAATCTTCTTTTAAAGTTTTGGATGAGCTTTTCCAAGTGTTGCCTAAGAATCCCTTCAAAATGTAGCCTTATCCAAAGCCTGATTGGGCATAACCGCCGACCTCGCCTTCGACGGCCTCGAGGGCGCCGTCGGCGGACCTTTAGAATGAATTAATTATGGAGTCTCGGGAAANTTTTTTAGGCTCTCCAATTTTCGGCGAAAATAGTCTTTTAAAGTTGTGGATGAGCTTTCCAAAGAGTTGCTTAAGCATCCCTTCAAAATTTGGCTTTATCCAAAGCCTGATTAGGCATAACCGCCGACCTCGCCGTTGGCGTCCTCAAGGGCACCGTCGGCGGACCTTCATAATGAATTAATTCTGGAGTCGCGGGAAAATCTCGTCGTCGGCGGGGTCGATGGTGTCGTCGGCGCCCTAGTTCAATTCTGCACATTTTGGTCCTTTTCAATCCAAATTCGCTCCTTTTTGCATCTTTTTGCTCCAATGACCCTAATTCATCATTCCTGCAACAAAACATCANTCAAATTCGCTCCTTTTTACATCTTTTTGCTCCAATGACCCTAATTCATCTTTCCTACAACAAAACATCAAAAATACTTTTCTTTAAAGTGCAATATCATCAAAAATAGTATAAAATAGATATGAAAATCTCAACATATTTTCCTTTGGCCAAAATCCCCCAAACTTAACTATTACTTGTCCTTAAATCTCAACATATTTTCCTTTGGTCAAAATTCCCCAAACTTAACTATTCATGTCCTCAAGTTATCAAAAATACCTTTCTTTAAAGTGCAATATCATTAAAAACAGTATAAAAGAGGTATGAAAACAACAAAAATACCTTTCTTTAAAGTGCAATATCATTAAAAACAGTATAAAAGAGGTATGAAAATCCATAAAAAATATCTTTCTTTAAAGTGCAATATCATTAAAAACAGTATAAAATAGGTATGAAAATCTTTTATTTTTTATCGTCAGAGGTAAAGTTCTCCTTCATTTAAACTATGAAAAATATGGGGCAGTTTGATTTCATACTTTTCTAAACTTCAACGTCCTTCCGAAGCGGGCGACAGGATTTTGATTCTGGTGATCGACAGCTTCTTACGGGCAACTCCCCACCAACCTAAAAATAGCGTCGACAGAAGTGTTCCTTGGGATCTATTGCTTAATGAACTTGCAATTTTCCTAAGTTGATTCTCTATATTTCTAATTGTAGCTTCTTGAATTTTTAACTGATTACCCATTTATTACACCACTTCTTCTGTAGACAACTTCTTATCATTAAATTGTGTATTACTCTTGAAACCTGGAGGATAAGTAGATCTATAATTATTATTCTCTTGATTGTTCCAGTTTCCTAATGGGTTTACTTGGTTGTTCCCCCATTGCTGATTATTACAACCTAAATTGTTGTTCCAATTAAAGTTGGGATGGTTCTTCTAACCTGGGTTATAATAATTGGAATATGGCCTATTTTGCTTATTATTTATGGCATTCAATGTTTCTAGTGATGCTTGAGAATCTACCATTTGGTCTAATGAATTCTCTTCAATCATGGAAATTGGTTAGAAAAATTCATTCCAAATTGGTCTAACTTTTTTGAAATTGCAGTAACTTGATTTGCAAACATAGTAAATGCATCAGTTTCATGAATATTGGCTACTTTCTTTGGATTCACCCTCTCAGAAGTCCATTAAAAATTTTTAGTAGTCATATGTTCAAGTAAAGCATAAGCGTCATGAAATGGTTTTGACATCAATGAACCACCAACAGCGACATCGATAATAGATCTTAGAGAACCAATTAATCCATTATAAAAGTTTTGAATTATTAACCAATCTGGTATAGCATGGTGTGGACACTTTCTTAAGAGTTCTTTAAATCGTTCTCATGCTTCATAAATAGATTCCCCTTCAAACTGATTAAAAGATGTAATATCATTTCTAAACTTCGCAGTTTTTGATGGTGGAAAATATTTAGCAAGGAATTTTTTGTGCTAAATCACCCCAAGTTCTGATAGATCCAGGTGCTAACGAATTCAACCACATCTTAGCTTTATCCCTCAGTGAGAAAGGAAACAACCTAAGTCATATGACATCATGTGAAACACCATCTTATTTAAATGTAGCACACAATTCTAAAAAATTGGTAAGATGTAAATTTGGATCTTTAGTTGGTGATCCCCCAAACTGATTATTTGATAGTAGATTTAAGCTCAAATTAATTAGCCACTACAGTAAGTTTTTGAATACTATAATGAAGTTCATAATAATATCAGGTTTAAGTTCAAATGAATTAGTCACTACAGTAGGTTTTTGAATACTACAATGAAGTTCACTTCTAGGTAGGTTTTTGAATACTACAATAAAGTTCATCTACAGTAGGATTGGCATAATCTCTTAAAGGTCTAAACTCTCTATGAATTTCAGGGTTGGCATAATCTCTTAAAGATCTAAACTCTAGATGAATTTCAGCATTTTGATTATTTTGGTTTTCCATTTCTGTAATTTATTTTTATTTTTCAATATTTTTAATTTTTTTTCTGATTTTTCTAATAGTTCTTTCTAATTCAGAATCGTAGGGCACTAGTCCTTCAGAACCTGAACTACGCATACAGTAACGTAAAATAAAATAAAATAAAATAAAACATATAAAATAAGATACAATATTTAAAGTTTAAATAAGACTTTCTAAAAATAGAAATTTACTTAGTTCTTCCTCGACAACGGCGCAAAAAACTTGATCTCGTCTTAAAGCTATGCACAATATATCAATAGTTCTTATGGCATTTTTCACTTATATTTTCTTATTTTGCAACAAAAACAAAAACTTGATCCTGAAAAAAAAAATAAGAATTTAACTTTAAAAAAAAAACAAATACAGAAGTATACGTATCCTTATCAAGTAATATAGGATGTTTTGATTAAAACCTGAATATTGAACCCACATGGAAGATTATGCAATATGAAATTTCTAGAAAGCTTTTTTATTTTTAAAAAGATAATTACTTAAACTAAAAACAATTTTTACAGGAATTTAAAATTTAAATATTTTTGGTGTTTTTGATATTTTAATGAAACAGTAACAACTTAAAAAGACAACTAAAGTTTTTGTAGAAGAAAAGTACTTAATATGAAAATATCTTTTTTTTATCATGAATCATTAATAAGTATATGAATTTTATTGTGGAAGTATGCAAATTGTGTTGTGTCAAATAGGAGTAATAATATTCTTTACCCTTACTAGAGATGCTATAAAGAATATTGGCTAATTTAAAGTTTGAATTTCTGAAGATTGGCTAGGCAAGGAAGATACTAGCTCTCACTCTATAGTTCCCTTGATTCCCTCCACCTGAGGGCTAACATTCGCATATCAAAACCTAAAACAATAAACTAAGTTGGGGGCTTTAACCTGTCACTTTAAAGTCGTCTATCTCTACACCCATCAATGAATATTTCCCTATTTATTTGCACTCAATCATATGAACTACATTCTCAATTCATCCAACCTCATGTGATTCTTTCTAATTATTGACTGAGACAACACCATCCCAGTTCTTACATGTTCTCACAACAAATTTTAACATTTGGATTGGTCAAATCAAGAAGTAAATGAAGTGCATGGATTTAAATCACACAACTTCTTTCAACATTAAAGATCAATACTCTCCACAACTTCCATCCAAAACTTAATTACTTATCATTTTAAGAAGAAAGAGAAAGTAAACTACTTAGAATCTATGGAGAAAACAAACCACACTTTAGTTGAAAAGAAGAAATCATTGTCAAGCCAACAACAAGTCTCGATTAAAACCAAAAGTAGTCTAAAATAAAAAGATAAAAACTTATCTCTCAACAATAAGTCTCAATTAAAACCAAAAGTAGTCTAAAATAAAAGATAAAAACTTATCTCAACAATAACAAGTCTCAATTAAAATCAAAAGTAGTCTAAAACAAAAGATAAAAACTTATCTCAAGTCCTAAGTCTCAATTAAAACCAAAAGTAGTCTAAAACAAAAAGATAAAAACTTATCTCAAGTCCTCTCCCATTTCAATTAAAACCAAAAGTAGTCTAAAACAAAAGATAAAAACTTATCTCAAGTCCTCCACCAATCAAAAGTAGTCTAAAATAAAAGATAAAAACTTATCTCAAGTCCTCCACCAAACTCTTGAAGTCTCTTTGAATCTCTTCTTTTACAATCACTCAAAATAAAATAACAAAAAGGATAACGTAAATAAAAAGTTTCCTAAAAATCTCTCCGAACTAACTCCTCAAAGAAGAACTTTCAAAACTTGTCAATATTTTCAGGACTCTTTTCTAAGTTCTCTCTTCTTTCTTTTATAGTTTTCCAAGAGGTTCCTTGGGATCTCTTCAAAATGTGTCTTGAATGTATTTGCCCAAGAGAAGCATCCTTTCATGATAATTTTCGTCTTAAGCCAATGGGTGCCTCAAAAACCTCTTCAAAATTCATGAAAACCAATTTTACTCTTCTAGTAACTGACACTGGCGCTTAAGCGCAAGGTCTCGGTGATAAGGCACGGCCTTCTCTGTTTAACCGGCGCGTAAGCGTCGAATTTGACCCTTAGGCGCCAAAACTTTTTTGCACAATTTTTCACATTTTTGCTCCAAATTTGATCCTTTTTCAATCCGTTAAGCATTTTTTTCATTTTTACTTGTATCTGCAAGAAAAACACAAAAATACCTTCCATTAAAATGCAATATCTTAAAAATAAGTATAAAAATGTGTCTAAAAATAATATATATTTTAGGTGTATCGAGCATCTAGTAGCACGACGAAAAATCATGATTTTTTATTTAAATTAATTCCATAACTTAGAAAATCCATATCTTTTTTTTAGAAAAATCATAAAACTAAAATAAAAAGACCATCTTGCTCAATAAACAAAGGAGAACAAAGTCGAATAAAAATTAAAATTATTTGACTTATCTTTTATTTTTAATTGATTAAATACTCTATGTAAATTTTTAATTTTAGTTAGCTAAATAATAATCACCATGCATTGAAATTTTAGGGGTTGATTCCTCATGCTAATAATGATGTTCTCTAATTTTTCTAAGGTCAGAGAGCATTTCTATCTTTGAAACCCTAATTTTCAAGCCTACTTGTCTATTTTTTTCTTAAAATAATTTTATAAAAAAATTTAAATAAAAAAATTATGGCATTAGTTTTGTTAGGTTTCCCCTGGTCAGAGGATCCTAGAAAAAAGATAAAATGAATTTAAGTAAATTTGTATATTTTTATAGTTAATTAAATGTAAAAAAGGTATAATAAATTAATTAAATGAAATGTTATTCAAAATTTAACAAAATCAACTCCACATTGTAAAAATGATTACATTAACTCACTCTAAAAATTTGGAATCAATTTGAAGTATATTTATCTCTAAAGTCAATTTTCTAAGTAAAATGGTATTATTTATATTAAAATAATTAAATTAAATTAAATATAATTAGAAAATTTATGAAAAGTGATTTCCTAAGTTTCTTGTGATTAGGACCGTTTAAGAAAAATTAAATTTATATTAAAGTCAATAGTTTACTTTTTTAGCTTATTTTTTAATTAAAAATTGCAAAAATACAAAAATGGTCTAAAATGTTCCTAATTACTTCTTGATCACTTGGGACTTATTAGAATATTTTTCCTAATTTATCTAAGTTAATTATAGTTTTCTAAAGGCTAAAAATGTATTTTCTCTAATTTTCCATTAAAATAATTATAATANTTCTTCAAAATGTGTCTTGATTCGATGTATTTTCCCAAGAGAAGCATCCTTTCATGATAATTTTCATCCATGGTGGTTACAATCACCTATTAAGCCAATGGGAGCCTAAAAAACTTTTTTGAAATTCGTGAAAACCGATTTTACTCGTCTAGTAACTGCCACTGGCGCTTAAGCACGGGGTCTCGGTGCTTAGGCACAGCCTTCTCTATTTAACCGGCGCGTAAGCGCCGAATCTGGCGCTTAGGCGTCAAAACTCTTTTGCCCAATTTTTCACATTTTTGCTCCAAATTTGATCATTTTTCACTCCTTTAAGTATTTTTTCATTTTTACTTATTTTCGCAAGAAAAATACAAAAATACCTTCCATTAAAGTGCAATATCTCAAAAATAGGTATAAAAATGTGTCTCATAATATAATTTAGGTGTATCAGTTTGCCACCGACCTGTTGACCTCACTTTTGGTTGAGGTCTAGAAATTTCTTTAGTAGCCTAGGTCTAATATATATTTTAGGTGTATCAAGCATCTAGTAACACGACGATGCTTAGAAAGCTCGAAGCGCCGCAAGTTGAGGCGGCAGCTGATAAGATTAAGAAGGAAAATCATGATTTTTATTTAAATTAATTCCATAACTTAGAAAATTCATATCTTTTTGTAGAAAAATCATAAAAATAAAATAAAAAACCATCTTGCTCAATAAACAGAGGAGAATAATGCAGAATAAAAATTAAAATTATTTGACTTGTCTTTTATTTTTAATTGATTAAATACTCTATGTAATATTTTAATTTTAGTTAGCTAAATAATAATCACCATGCATTGAAATTTTAGGGGTTGATTCCTCATCCTAATAAGGATCTTCTCTGATTTTTCTAAGGTCAGAGAGCATTTATATCTTTGAAACCCTAATTTTCAAGCCTACTTGTCTATTTTTTTTCTTAAAATAATTTTATAAAAAAATTTAAATCAAAAAATTATGGCATTAATTTTGTTAGGCTTCTCCTGGTCAGAGGATCCTAAAAAAATATAAAATGGATTTAAGTAATTTTGTATATTTTTATAGTTAATTAAATGTCAAAAAGGTATAATAAATTAATTAAATAAAATGTTATTCAAAATTTAACAAAATCAATTCCACATTGTAAAAAATGATTACATTAACTCACTGTAAAAATTTAAAATTAATTTGGAGTATATTTATCTCTAAAGTCGATTTTCTAAGTAAAATGGTATTATTTATATAAAAAAAAATTAAATTAAATTAAATATAATTAGAAAAATTATGAAAAGTGATTTTCTAAGTTCCTTGTGATTATGACCATTTAGGAAAAATTAAATTTATATTAAAGTCAATAGTTTACTTTTTTAGCTTATTTTTTAATTAAAAATAATAAAAAATTGCCAAAATACAAAAATGGTCTAAAATGTTCCAAATTACTTCTTGATCACTTAGGACTTATTAGAATATTTTTCCTAATTTTTCTAAGTTAATTATAGTTTTCTAAAGGCTAAAAATGTATTTTCTCTAATTTTCCATTAAAATAATTATGATAAATAAATTAAAATTCACAAAAATGAAAAGTTTATTTCTTTGAGTTCTCTAGACTTAGAGAGAATTAATAAAAATATTAGAAGTAATTTTTGAAATTAAAACATATTTTCCATTTAATTAAATCATTAAAACCAATAAATAATTATAATAATTAAAATATAATTTGAAAATTCATGAAAGTTTGACCAAGTGGTCCACTAATCTAGGTGATCCTCCAATAATTTTGTCATGAACAAAAACTTTACTTTGATTAGTTAAATGAATTAATATTGAAAATCTATTTTTTAGTTAACAATAATTATTTAAATTGAATAAAATTTTGANGATAAATAAATTAAAATTCACAAAAATAAAATGTTTATTTCTTTGAGTTATCTGGACTTAGAAAGAATTAATAAAAATATTAGAAGTAATTTTTGAAATTAAAACATATTTTCCATTTAATTAAATCATTAAAACCAACAAATAATTATAATAATTAAAATATAATTTGAAAAATCATGAAATTTTGACCAAGTGGTCCACTAATCTAGGTGATCCTCCAATAATTTTTTCATGAACAAAAACTTGACTTTGATTAGTTAAATGAATTAATATTGAAAATCCTATTTTTTAGTTAAAAATAATTATTTAAATTGAATAAAATTTTGAAAAATCACATTCTCTCCTCTGATATTTTAATTTACCCATGGGTAGGGTACCATAAAATTTTCAAAGTCATTTGAGTTATTGTTGAGGAGTTATGAAGTAAAGAGCTCTAGGGGCATAATGATAATTTTGGTTTCTTAATGCTTAAATTAAATTTTAGGGTTGTTTAAAAAGGTTAAAAGGGCAATATTGATTATATCAAGTTCTTTTGGATGATTGAAATATAAGGGACTAAAATGGTAGAAACCAATTTCTAACTTTNTATAAAATTTTTAAAGTCATTTGAGTTATTATTGAGGAGTTATGAAGTGAGGAGCCCTAGGGGCAAAATGATAATTTTAGATTATTAATGCCTTAATTAAATTTTACGGTTGTTTAAAAAGGTTAAAACGGCAATATTGCTTATATCAAGTTCTTCTGGATGATTGAAATATAAGGGACTAAAATGGTATAAACCAATTTCTAACTTTTAAAATAAAGTTATAATTATAATTTTCCTTAATTATTATAATTTGGAGGTTAGTTAAATCAGGTGATTCTGAGGTGGTGGGCTTATGTTAGGAAGATGATAATTCAATAACCTAAGGCCCCCTTATTGGTGATTTGATGATAATACATGATCTTGATAAAAAAATTGAACTTCACCTAATTTAATATTTAATCATTGTAAGCTCACTTTAAATGTTNAACTTTTGCAATAAAGTTACAATTATAATTTTCCTTAATTATTATAATTTGGAGGTTAGTTAAATCAGATGATTCTAAGGTGGTAGGCTTATGTTAGGAAGTTGATAATTAAATAACCTAAAGCCCCCTTATTGGTGATTTGATGATAAGACATGATCTTGATAAAAAAATTGAACTTCACCTAATTTAATATTTAATCATTGTAAGCTCACTTTAAATGTTGGACCCTAAGGGCTTAGTAGTGTGTTAGGCTCAATTTGAATTTGTCTAATGAGGATTAGGAAAGAAAACATAATTAATTATAAACATTTTATAAAATATTATGGGCCCAGCTTTACTTGTGGACATGAGATCCTTAATAGTTTAAGCTTGTTCTAAGGGCACTCATTCACATAACTCTTAAATGAAACATCAACTGATTAATTGAATGCCCTTCTCATGAGATAATTAAAACATCTGGTTCACTGAGCATAGAGTGTATTAATTTGAAACTAAATCTAAGATTTGGGATGATTAATTGAGCAACATAATAGGTTCAAATGAACTTGAAACATTTTAGAGGGTTTTAAAGGTTGTTAGGGATTGCTCTCCAAACACTTTTATGACCTTTTGAATATTTTGAAGGAAAATTGGACATATTCTTCTTTCCTTAAGAAAATCATCTACTAAGATCTTTAGAGACTCATCAAGTCATAGCTTGGGGTTCGGTAACTACACTATCAACTGCTTTTCTTGTTTTATGTATCTGCAAAATCATATATATATATATATATATATATATATATATATATATATATATATATATATNGGAGCTGGAGCTAGCTGGGAAGGAAGAAACGACGGGATCGCGACTTACAGAGAATGCCGAAACTCCCATTTGTTCGCATCATTCTTCCTCCTCTTGGCTCGCCCCAGTTTTACTCAATCCGACGATTCACAGTGTTTAGTAAACCCCGGATTTAGCGCGAATAGTCTTCATTTTGGGTTTCACGGGAGCTCAGTATTTACGGATGCCTTGCCGTTTGGCAAAATTTAGCTTAAATCTTGCATAAATTCTGCTTAAAACCGCAGTCGTGACGGGAGTTCGCTGGAAAAGTCGTCGACGGAACCAGGGACGCAATTATATTTAAGTTAAAAGGAGGGAGAAAAGCGATTTAAGCTCTCGCCGTTTTTTACTCTCGGAGTCTTTGGCGGTGATTGACTGCTAGGCACGTTTTGCAGTTACTGAAGAAAGGACTACGTAAACACCAGTAGCTGACCCAGAGCTGCTGAAATCACCGCTCGAAAGATGTCCGATGCTCGGTTGCGACCTGATGAGGTTCACTTTTCATTAATTATTCGATCCTGATCATTGCTTTTTTTTAACTTCACCGTACTGATGATCGTTGAAGATCTATTGACAGCTGTGTTTCTCAATCTACTTAACTGCCTGATATTCTAATTGCAGTCTCAGGGATTTTCCTCATTGAAAAAATTTGCCCGATATTTTTTCCAAGCTTGATATTCTAGCGATTTCTCTATAAAAGCTTAACTCAAAAAAATATTGTTCAGGCGGCATCCGAAACTGTGGAGTGGGTCAGTTTCAGCTTTTACTCTGCAGAAGAGATTAGGAGGATAAGCTTCAAGGCAATTACCAAGTCAAAACTCTTTGATACCGAGAAATCACCTGTTCCGGATGNGATGATTATGCCTTTACAGTTATATTTACTTTCTTTCATTTTATTTACTGCAATTTAGTCTTGCCTTAAAATATTATACATGTTTGGTTATGGATTTTACTCCACCTGCAAACCAAAACCATTTTTAAAAAATTAATCAACAATTTTTAAAATTAAATTAAATACTTTCAAAGGTAACCATAAATCTTTTGAAATACAATTAAACATAAAACGCTCTTTTGAATTTACAGGAGTCCCTCAGACTAGGTAACCCACAGTTGCTAATGAGATCTCCCTGGTTTAAATGAGCTTAATAACTAATTTGAACTAAGTAAGTTCTAAAAAAAATAGTGGTGCTAGAATGACAGAACTGTGAGATCTTAACCGGTGCCGCTCTAATCAACTTTAACCCCCCTCATAATGTTTGAATAACCTTAAAACATATGGTAAAACCTTTGAACCTTAGAATCTAGGATCGTTACTTCATCGAGGAGCTTAGAGCTAACTCTATGGGCAGCAATCTACAACAACAATCTACAACAACATGAGGATCTACAGCAGCACACCTTTTCCCAAGAATTAAATAATAAGTCATATGACTTCGAGCTTGTTTGTTTATGCAACATACATCCTCACTTTATTTTTAGGTATTTTCATAATCATATTGTGCAATTTAAGTCCTAAATCATCTTAGGATTCCGAGGTTGTCGTTCGTTACGATATAAATCCTTCCATCTTATAGGCTATTTGTATGATTATGTCATGTAAATGTAAGCCCTAAATCATAATAATTGGCAGGATGAAATACTAAATAATTTCTCTCTTCAAAATTGAAATCGAGTCATAGGATAGATTTGGAAGTCACCGAGGTTCCCCCCAGGATCTGTGACGACCCCTAGTTTATTTCACTTTGGATGCCTAAAATCAATGATCTAAATTTAAGTCATCCCCATTTGACACCTCTTTGTCGGATCTTTGAAAAGCTTTATCCTTTTGAATTCCTTAAAAATAATATTTCATGATCTAAATCGAGAGTTTTCTTAAGTGACTTCGGTTATCTAAGATATAATTAACTATAGGAGCTTACCCTTGTAGGAAACTTTAAGAGCCTTATTTAATATAAACCTTATATAATTCTTCCTATTAGATCGGGGAACTTGTCGGTCAACATAAAAAATGGCTTTTAGCAGACTAAAATGGATGTCATAAATTCTTTAGTTTATTTAAGTGAGCACAACTATCAAATAGTGTATCTATTCTTCGAGGTAGATATATTGTTTGTGGTGTTGTGCTTGATCATTTAACTATTGCAGATATGAGATAGGTTTGGTATTATATTTTCAAAAATTTAAATATTACTTTCTAAATTATATATATAAGAAAATAAAGTTAAATATCTTTCAAAATCAGGCGTCAGGATATCCATTTCGGCGGCCGACAATTTCTAATTTTGCTACCGACAAGCATGCATGATGGGTTTAAATTAAAATTGGCCATGAGCTAGTCAAATTGGGCTTGGGTTTGATTGAAATTGAGTTTGAGCTCTGGAATTGAGTAGTTTATGAGTGAATTGGATGAAAATTAGGGGTCAATTTGATCAATTGGGTGCAAATTGGGGTTTTTGGGCCTTTAAGGGTAATTTGGGAAATTTAAGCAATTTTGGTGGATTTGGGCATAAATGAAGACATTGGGCGATTCAAATTAATTTTGGGACATTTAAAGTGAATTTGGGAATTTTATGAATTTTTGGTGTAATTTTGGAGATTTTGGGGAATTTAGGGGCAAACTTGGTCAATTTAGTTATATTGGGCCCATTGGGTGGTTGGGATTAGTTTAGAGGAGGTTTGGAATTATTTGAGAGGTTTAGCAAATTTTTTGGTGTATGAAGGGTATTTTGATAATTTTTGCAGTTTTATGGGGAATTTTGGGAAATTTGGGAAAATTGGGGTATTTTGATCAACCTGAGTAGCTTGAAATAGTTTGTCATGATTTTTGGAGAGAAATTGAGGATTTGGGCCACTTTTGAAAGTTTAGGGTTTCAAAGACATTTTTGTAACTTCGGTAAATTTTTGTAAAATTAGGTATTTTAGATGGGTTTAGGTTTTAGGGGTATTTGGTCATGGGTCTTAACCACACTTAACCACTTTGGGACCAATCCTAATCAAATGGCACCCCTTTCATGAACCTTCACATATTGATCCTATCCATCTCAATCATAGACCAGAGGCTTGGGACTATCTATGTGAGTTTCTTAGAGAGTAAGTGAGGTTGTTTTAATGGGTGTGATTTAGGGTTTTGGGATAAGTGAGGAATTGTGATGTGTATAAGTGTATGGAAGATCAAGCCCTAATCACCCAGAGTTACCCTAAGTCCAAGTAGTCCTATGAGCACTCATCCTTTGATTCCTCACAAGTTAGTCTCAACCTTCCAAGTTTTGGAGGTTCATGATCATCCATGTGGGGAAGTGGTTTGAATTTCTATGTAGGAGGGCTCTATCACTAGTCTTCTAGGATAGTTAAAAGGAAGGTTCTAGGACTAGATCCCAAGCACTAAAAGGAAGAAAAGACATCACCCAAATTAAGGTCAACAATAACTTTTGAATGATTTGAGCACAGAAATCTTAGTATGCTCATTTCCTTCTAATTTATTAACTAGTTGGTATGCAAAATTTTGAGCGTGTGAGCAGAACAGAAAGCCACTAGAGATTCCAGCAAATATTTGCGATTCTTTGAGATGTTTGTATCCAAAACTATTATAGATGTTCTTTTTTGCTTTAATAGACCATCACAATAACAAATATTGGTCGAGAATCTTTTGTTAAATATATCATATGAATAACATGTTGATAGTGAGCGCAAAGTAACCCCATCATTTCAAATTGCTTACAGCTGCAGGTGATCTCGCAGTTTACCCTATAAAATTTAACAATCCAAGGTTTGTTCGTCTACATATTATCCAAATTCTTTATATGGAATTTGGATTTACTATCACAAGAAATTGACCGTTACTCCACAAAACCCATGTAGTAACTCTTCCTCCTAACGCTTTTGTGTGTAATATGAAGCAGCTTGCCTCAACATTGGGCTTGTTCTAATGGCAGGCACAATAACATTCTGGGAACTTCCAATGTCTTCATCCTTATCATTCCTTCTCCATGATTTCATAACATTTTCAAGACCTAGAAAACAATCAGTAAGAGAAATTGTGAGCTTAGATACATAATGACAAATGTTATTTGTTGACTTTGTGTTGAAAAAATTCTCATTCCAAATATTTCTTTATTGAATGATGTTGACCACTTGTGCATTATATTATACAAATCATCTAACCACATGTTGATGTGTAGGTTTCCTCTCTCAATCATTATAGCCCAGGTCTCTTCAAACTCCTCTGTGGAATCACACTTGCTCATGTGTTTAAAAAATAGCTTGTTCACACATTTTATAAGGCATGCCATAGTGGAACTTTGAAGGAAATTTCTTATAGATATACCACTAACATAATATGTGTCTTGTGCACGGAACAAAATCTTCAATGGCTATTGTCATCGCTTGATCTTGATCTATAAAAATTGTAATCAGAAGCTTGTTATCTTTTATTCAAATGAATGTTATGAATAACCAATTAAAAGACTCAAGCGTCTCGTCAGATAAGAAAACAACTCCAAAGAGAAAGTCTTGTCAATGGTGGTTAACCCCTATAAAAGGAGCACAATATAAATTATACTTATTCAATTGGTAGGTAGTATAAAAAATTACAACATCCCTAAAACAATAACAATCAAGCATGCATGACCCATCACTCTGCTAAAAGCTTGTTAGTCAACTATCCTCATCCGTTTGGAAGTCCCATGCAAACATGTTGTCCTGAATTTGCCTCTCCATTAAAAATTGTACGAGAGAGTTGGCATCACCTTGTTCAATTCTATTTTTTCTTTCTCTTTGAATAAATTTGTAGGCATCTTGCTTCTTATATTCAAGGTTTTCTACTCCCAAACCTCTGTAGCAAAAAAATTAAATGCATCTGTTGCTCCAATCTCTGATCCTGTCATTGATCTCAACAAATCAACATTTAACTCACTATTCTTTGTGCTTGAACGCAAAAGATGCTAATCATCGGATTCCGCCAAGAAGTGGTTATGACTTTCAACAAATTTCTTAATTATTCAATTACTGCCAACATTGATAGCATAGTAAACCATGGCTTGACAGTCAGTCATTATCTCTATTTTTTTATACTTCATTGTATTGGTGTAATGTGACTTTTTCTTGCGATCAACTTTTCCACAAATGTAATCATTTGTTTTAATTAGTTCTGAGTTAGGTAGGCCAATAACTGTTGTGGTCCTTGTGGATAGTGAATCCAACATGATGTGCATAGACACAGTAGTGTTCATAAGTTTTTTGCTCATTGTGGACAATGGTATTAAGAAAACGATCAATAACTGGATCATTGCAAATATTTTTGGGCTCTAGGAACTACAAATTTGCATTCATGTTTCAATCGAGGTAAGACCAATAGTTATTTAGAGTTATTGTTAGGTTATCTTTATATTAGGAGTTATTTAGATGTTATTGTTAGGTTATTCTCTAGTTATTAAAGAGCTTTTATGTTTAGTTTCAAGGTTATTATTTTGTTATTCTAGAGTTATACTTGGTTTATTCTAGGATATTTAGCAGTTCGTTTGAATTTATTTTTGATTTATTTTTGTTCTTTTCAACTTATTGTTGGGTTATTCTCAAGTTATTTAACAAAAAATGAAAGACAACTCGAACAATAACCCAATATAACCACCATATAGCCATAAAATAATAAAAAAATAACTCCACGATAACCATAAAATATCTGAAATAACCATAAACCCTAAACCCAAAATAACTACAGTATAACCTAACAATAACCCCTAAATAACTCCTACTCTGAAGACCTCTTCATATTAGGAGTTATTTAAGGGTTATTATTAGGTTATTCTCTATTTATTAAAGTGCTTTTATGTTTAGTTTCGAGGTTATTATTGTGTTTTTTTGGAGTTATACTTGGGTTATTCTAAGATATTTAACAGTTGGTGTGAAACTATTTTCAATTTTTTTAGGTTATTCTTGATTATTGTTGAGTTATTCTCTAGTTATTTAGCAAAACTAAAAGACAACCCAAACAATAAACCAATATACCACCCTTTAACTATAAAATAATTAGAAAAAGAACCCCGCAGTAACCATAAATAATCTAAAATAACCATAAAACCTAAACCCAAAACAACCCATAAGAACTACAAAACAATCTAACAATAACCCCTAAATAACTCCTACTCTGAAGGTCTCTTCATATTAGGAGTTATTTAGGGGTTATGGTAGGTTTTTTTCTAGTTATTAAAGATCTTTTATGTTTAGTTTCAAGGTTATTATTGTGTTATTCTAGAGCTATACTTGGGTTATTCTGGGATATTTAGTCGTTGATCTGAATCTATTTTCAATTTTTTGAGGTTATTTTTGGGTTATAGTTGAGTTATTCTCAGTTTATTTAGCAAATCTGAAAGACAACCTGAAAAATAATCCAATATAATCACCCTATAATCATAAAATAACCACAGCAGCTATTTAGAGGTTATTGTTAGGTTATCTTTAGAATATGAATTATTTAGAGGTTATTATTAGGTTATTATCTAGTTATTAAAGAGCATCCATGTTTAGTTTCGAGTCTATTATTTTGTTATTTTGGAGTTATACTTGGGTTATTCTGGGATATTTGACAATTGGTCTGAATCTATTTTCGATTTTTATTTGCTTCTTCTTGGGTTATTATTGGGTTATTCTTAGGATTTTTAACAAAATTGAAAGACAACTTGAACAATAACCCAATATAACCACCAAATAACCATAAAATAATCCAAAAAGAACCTCACAATAACCATAAAATAATCTAAAATAACCATAAACCCTAAACCCAAAATAACTGATAATAACTGCAGAATAACCTAACAAAAACCCCAAAATTACTCCTACTCTGAAGGTCTCTCCATATTAGGAGTTATTTAGGGATTATTTTTAGGTTAATCTCTAGCTATTAAAGAGCTTTTATGTTTAGTTTCAATATTATTATTGTGTTATTCTGGAGCTATACTTGGGCTACTCTGGGATATTTAACTGCTGATCTGAATCTATTATCATTTTTTTTGGGTTAATTTTTGCGTTATAATTGGGTTATTCTCAGTTTATTTAGCAAATCTGAAAGACAACCTGGAAAATAACTCAATATAATCACCCTATGATGCAAATCTAGAAGGAAATATGGGGGCAGATATCAACACAAGAGCAAATCTGGAAGGGTGATAATTTAATTCCATAATTCGTGCAATCACAAAGAAGTTTTGGAAAGTTCATGTTTTTGGAAGTTAATTATTTAGATTTTGTTTTTTATTTTGTTAAGTTTATTGCTTTCGTAATTTGAATTCCTAGTTATTGCTTTTCGAATTTGATGGGAAATAATATTTAATTTCCTAGTTATTACTTTCCCAGTTTGATGTGAAAATAATATTTATTGCTTTCTTTCCTAGTTATTACTTTCCCAATTGAAATGGGAAGACATTAATGTAATTTACTATTTAATGGGGTAATGAGAAAAAAGGAGGTAGCTCTTCTTTGTTTGCCAATTTAATTTTCTTTCAATAATCGTTGGTGAGACTTCCAACACCGTAAAGTGTTTCTACATTAGCCATCCCCTGAGGTCAATAAGATATTGAACTTGAGGGAAAAACACCAATGTGGTATTAAAGACGGCTTTCCTGCTTCAAGGACGTCAAACAGTTCATGTTGGTGACCCGTAGTGGTAACTCTTACAATATGTCCAATATCCAAAACCAAATTACTGGTCTAGCCCAGCTAACAACACAGATCACCCAACTGACATCTGTTCTAGAACAGATACTTCATAGATTGGATACCATGGAGGAGCATCAAACCGAGATGAGTTTGTACTGCATAATAGGAGGATATGCGGGCCTCCTCCGAAAGCTGAAGTATATGATAATGAAGAGGATGAAGTGTCTAAGAGAGTTGGGGATCGTGAAGCTCGATCTGGACAAAATGATCGTGAAATTCACAGGCACCGAGGAGGGCGTGGTTTCGACCATCACCCTTGTGATGAACTAACCAAAAGCATAAAGGTCAGACTTTCTTGAAAAATTGGACCCCAATGCTTTTGAGGATTGGTTGACGGCTATCGAAGATTATTTTGATTGGTTCTCAGTTTTCAAAGATAGAAAAGTGTGTTATGTCTGTATGAAATTAAAAGGACATGCACGAGCTTGGTAGAGTATCGCAGAAAAAACAACTATGTTGTACTCAACGAGCACCGGTGTCCAATTGGGAAGAAATGAAGGAACGACTAAAGGAGAAATATTTACCTATTGACTATGAGCAAATGATGTTTGAAGACATGCTGCAACTAAAGCAAGGAATATTGACTATTGACCAATACACAAACTATTTCCATGAATTGACTGTCCGCATCAAGGTGGTGGAAAACGAACAACAAACTCTAGCTCGATATTGTACGGGGTTACGTAATGAGTTGCAAAAGAGATGCTAATAGCACATATCCTAAATTTTGATGAAGCTTACCAATTGGCTTTACGCATTGAAAAACAATTGGGATTCTCCAACAGAAGACACATGTCATTTACAGATCCCACACAGAAACGAGTATCAACACAGCAATACCAGAAACCATCTCTACCCACTGACTAAGATAGACACGCCATGGTTGGTGACCAAAGTGGAAAGTCCAAACTTTTGGGTTACAGGCCACAATGCTATAAGTGTAAGGGGTTTGGACATTTTGTTGTGGTATGTCCCACGAGAGAAAAAAAATTGGTCTTTGTGTGTGAAAAAGAACTATGATTAATGGACACTGTGGACAGAGAAGAAGATACAAAATACAAAGCAAGCGATGAGAAGGATGTAGAGCACTTGGGAGCAACTGATTTGCCCAGTTGTGTGATTCACCTAGTTTTGACGGGTACTAAGAAAAATATCCTAAGGTGCTGATCTTGATTGGAGGCGCACCAACATTTTCCATACCCGAATGGAACATGGTGGTTGGGCGCTAAATGTAATAATTTAAAATGGGAGTGGAATGAACGTGATTTCCAGTGATGCAGTGGAATGCTTGGGTTTGAAGACTGAAAAACACCCCACCCTTTATCGAGTAAGTTGGGTTAATGAAGTTAGCCCATTTTACTTACGCATCGTTGCTTAGTGAGGTTCACAATGGGGGAAAAGTTATTTGGATGAGGCCTGGTGTGATGTGGTTCCCATGACCATTTGTCATTTGCTATTGGGTCGACCCTGACTCTATGAAAGAAAGGTGGCGTATGACGGGCATGCCAATTCATACTCTAATTTTAATGACAAGAAATTTGTTTTAGATCCTTTGCAGATCTCTAAATTTGAAGCACAACAGAAGCAAGAAAAAGTAGAAATCGTTCCAGTGCTAACCATTCGACAATTCACTCAAGCTATAAAGGAAGAACAACTAGTATTGTTAGTAATGAACCGAGAGGCAAAACAGGACGACAATATTCTCCCCAATGAATTTACGAAGATACTAGAGAAGTTCCAAAACATTAGAGCCAAATAGATGCCAAGGAAACTACCACTAATGCAAGAGGTACAACCAGTGCCAGCAACCATAGACATACCGACTCAACAATATACAATTAGTCGTGTCCCTAAAAATATAGGCCCGAGGGATGAAATTGCATCCATACTCGATCACCAGTTTGTTACTACTCGGCTTGGAGGATATTTGAAGTTTTTAGTTCACTGGAAGAATCATCCAAATTTAGACTTTGTCTGGTTGCAAGCATCAGAACTCCAGCGTTTAAACCCACATATTTTTGCTATGTACCTTCAACAGATTTGCCGGAGTCAGGTTTTTCAGGAGAGCCGACAATTGATGCAAATATGGAAGGAAATATGAGGGCAAATATCAACGCAAAGGCAAATCCAGAAGGGTGATAATTTAATTCCATAATCAGCGTAATCACAAAGAAGTTTTGGAAAGTTCATGTTTTTGGAAGTTAACTATTTAGATTTTGTATTTTATTATGTTAAGTTTATTGCTTATGTAATTTGAATTCCTAATTATTGCTTTCCCAATTTGATGGGAAAATAATATTTAATTTCCTAGTTATTGCTTTCCCAGTTTGATGTGAAAATAATATTTATTGCTTTCTTTCTTACTAATTACTTTCCCAGTTGAGATGAGAAGACATTAACGTAATTTGTTGTTTTTGGGTAATGAGAAAAAAAATAGATAGCTCTTCTTTGGTTGTCAATTCAATTTTCTTCCAATCATCGTTGATGAGTCTTCAAATACCGTAGAGTGATTCTACATTAGCGATCTCCTGAGGTCAATGAGATATTTAACTTGAGGGAATGACACCACCCTATAATCATAAAATAATTTGAAAATAAATCCACAATATCCAAAAAATAATCTAAATTAACTAAGTTCACCTCCATCACAAACGCATTGTCATTATTCTCGTAATCCATGATAGCTATTTTTTTCATTAAGAGAAAAATCTATCTCCACCGTAGGAAAAACTTTACGCAGGAAAACTTTTCACACCGAACATGAGGAAACCAAAGTTTTTCTTAAAAACCAAATGTAAAAAAAATGTGATAATCAAATGGACCGAAAAATGCATTTTTACCTTTTTTTTTTAATTTCTTTTTCAGTTTCGAGGATGACGTGACTAGACGTTGCTGAGTACAGACATCAGAACATTTTCCCGCCAAACAGCCCAACATCAACATCTGTCTCTCCCCCTCCCGATTTCGCCCATAACCATCGCCTTTGCGAAACGGTCGCCATTGGAGCTGGAGGTAGCTGGGAAAGAAGAAACGACGGGATGAATACCGAAACTCCCATCTGTTCGCATCATTCTTCCTCTTCTTAGCTCGTCCCAGTTTTACTCAATCCGACGATTCACAGTGTTTAGTAAACCCCGGATTTAGCGCGAATAATCTTCATTTTGGGTTTCACGGGAGCTCAGTATTTACGGATGCCTTGCCGTTTGGCAAAATTTAGCTTAAATCTTGCATAAATTCTGCTTAAAACCGCAGTCGTGACGGGAGTTCGCTGGAAAAGTCGTCGACGGAACCAGGGACGCAATTATATTTAAGTTAAAAGGAGGGAGAAAAGCGATTTAAGCTCTCGCCGTTTTTTACTCTTGCAGTCTTTCGCGGTGATTGACTGTTAGGCACGTTTTGCAGTTACTGAAGAAAGGGCTACGTAAACACCAGTAGCTGATCCAGAGCTGCTGAAATCACCCCTCGAAAGATGTCTGATGCTCGGTTGCGACCTGATGAGGTTCACTTTTCTTTAATTATTCGATCCTGATCATTGCTTTTTTTTAACTTCACCGTACTGATGATCGTTGAAGATCAATTGACAGATGTGTTTCACAATCTATTTAACTGCCTGATATTCTAATTGCAGTCTCAGGGATTTTCCTCATTGAAAAAATTTGCCCGATATTTTTTTCAAGCTTGATATTCTAGTGATTTCTCTATAAAAGCTTAACTCAAAAAATTTTTGTGCAGGCGGCATCTGAAACTGTGGAGTGGGTCAGTTTCAGCTTTTACTCTGCAGAAGAGGTTAGGAGGATAAGCTTCAAGGCAATTACCAAGTCAAAACTCTTTGATACCGAGAAATCACCTGTTCCGGATGGCTTGTATGACCCGGCATTGGGTCCGATCAAGAAGCTGGATAAGTTAGTTCTTTCTAAAACTAGCACCTCCATAGGCATCACGTTTAGCTCTTTCTAGTTCTTTTGAATTTTCAACTTTTAGTGGGAATAAATTCACATTGTTCTCTAACCATCTCCAATGTTTTTTCTTTGATATTTTTGCAATTCGATTACAAACACACACACATACCACATATACAAAGTCTTTGAACTCAATACCTAATAGTTGAAATCCTAAGCTCCGCTCCCAACTAATAGATTAATGTGACATGCATCTCTAATGTTTTTGTGTCAAAACTAAAGATGCATTGATTTGGATTTGTTAAATTTTATTAATTTGCACAAAGTATGAATGTCTAATGCTAGTACTTGTTTTTAATTCTTTTCCTATACTAGTAAAATTGCATGGAAGAAGTCATTTCCTTTGAAGAAAACTCTCGCATTTTACCGACTTTTACATTCATGATACATTATCTCGACTCATTTTTTTTTCTTTTTTCTCCAACAAAGCTTTTTGCATTAGGAACTAACCGAATTTACTAAAAGTAGTGTAACCCATATTTCTTTTCCTCAAATTATTGGAGAGTGCAAGATTAGGAATTCTGTTGTGATATTTTATTTATTTCATGTAATTCCATTTTTTTGTCATCATGGCCTAGGTGAGGAGTACCTCTCAAAGATTTCATTGCCTACTTTGGCCAATTTTTATTCATTTCTTAAAGATTTATAAACTGCTTGCTAGATTATAGTTGATGAGGTTTATATTTTTTGGCTTTTAATGTTTAATACGAATTTTATTATTAATGATTATGCATACATGTGAAAGAGTTTTGAATGATCAATCAATCTATATAATTTAACCGATCTATTATTACCTTCACTTTTTGTGTTAGTTGTGTTAATCTATGAACCTTATGGTAATGAATGAGGGCAAAATGTCATGTTGGACTTTCTTATCAAATGGGAGAAGTGTTGAAGGGCCTATTTTTGGAGAAGAAAATATTAAATATTAGGCTCAGTAGCAATGTCATATTCTATTGGGATGAATCACCAATAACCTAGCATTACTTAGCCGGGTTATCATGGTATTCAAGTTTTTTATTCTTAGAAAAATTCAAGGAAGTTGAATTTATAAGACTCATGATCAAGAAACTTACAATTTATAAAAGAAGGGTTACTTGATCCTTCTTTGGGTTCTTTGTACACATCTTCAGGCCATAATTTGGAAATTAACTTGTATAGTGAGTTCAACAGTTAAATGGCTAACAGACCAAAATGCGTGAATTGAATGACAAGGAGTCCAAAAATATATAGTATTATATTGTATATATTATTTTGCTTAATAAGATATAATCAATGCCAAGTGGGTAGTGTGATAGGATAATCGTTAACTACAATAGCTAAGTTATTTGGATTTTGATGATTAATCTTGTACTAGGCTAATCTCTTCTTGAGATTTTTTAGCAATATAGCTTTTTCATTTTTAATTAATTCATCTCAATGTTCAAAACATAAGTTGATGTGAAATGTGCGTGCACAAGCACTGTCTGCACACAAATTTATGTGTGCGTGAGTGCATGATTATCTACATGTGCATGTAGTTGTTTGCAACTTGTTTGTGTGCATTTTTTCAGTACTATTCAAGCCAAATTGATCGTGTATGTATTTTGATAGAGTCAAGCCTAATTATGGAAATAAAATCTTAAACCTCCCTTAATTTATGATATATTATTTAATTATATTTGGTGTTTGATTAATGTTATTAGTTTAGGTCCTATGAATCTCAAAATCTATAAACCTTATATAGAAATCAATGAAATGATAATCAAGTCTCTGCCTTTCTTTTCTCCTATCACCAAGTATATTTTTTTACCTGAGAGTTCCTGAGTTATAACTGCCATCATAACTCTTCTTCTTCATATATCTCTATTTTCAACTTTATCTTACCTAGCCTCTTTGATAGCATATAGGCTTTGAATCATCTCTTCTTGTGCATGCTAGAATATAGATAGCATGTACGGGTGTGAATGAGTTGAGTTGAGTTGAAATTGAGTCACCATCTACTTGAGCTTGAGTTTGATTGATTAATCGAGTTCAAACTAGCATAACTCTATGAAATCGAGCTGGCTTGTTTAATATAAAAAAAGTATTAATTTAAACTAGTGTTTTAATGAAATGACTTCATATTTTAAATAATTAGGAAATAATTAATAAAAATAACTTGTTATAAAATTTAAAATATCATTTTAAAAATATTTTTAATAATTTAAAGAAATATTTTTGAATTTTTATATATTTTAAGTATATTTTTTTCAAGTCGGCTCACGAGCTAACGAGTCAAGTCAAGGCTGGCTTGAGTTTGCTTTTTAGCTTATCGAGCGTAGTTCACGAGTCACTTATTGAGTCGAGCCCGAGCTGGCTCTTGAATCGATTTTACTCACACCCATAATAGCATGGTTATCAGGTTGACAAAAAATAAATGAATAAATAAGAGAATGATTAAAATATTAAGGAGTTTTTTAAACAAATGAAAATTTTCATTGAAATGCTAAGGCCATGTAGGAGTTTGTACTGTAATTCTTCATTTGACCTTAATTCTTTATGTATTATTGACAACGACAATAAGTCATTTTGTGCCTTGCCTCATTTGGGTGACATTTTTCAAGTGGCCATCGTAGTGTGAAGGGGTACGAGGAGGATAGGGATGATCAATAATATTTGTAGAGAGGCATCAAAATATGTTGTGGGATAGCAAATTCGACGTGTTAGGCAGTTGTTGCTATTGAAAAGATCGGCTTGAACGAGGAGATGGCAAGATATGGGTGGCGAGGAGATTCTATCACATGTTCCCAATCAAGATACAAATACACAACCTATAGAAGAAAGATGACACAACCCTCAAAAGATCATAAAACAAAGATTGCAATCTCCACAAGACATAAAATTAAAGCTAGCTCCTAAACAACAAATAACCTTCTCTTAGAAATTATCCTATTTAGAAAGAAAGAAATAGAAAAGAAATAAAGAAAATAATTCATGCAGAATTGGTAAGGAAATAGAAATCCGACCCTTCCTCTCGCAATCATGGTAGTTCTGCCACCAGTGCAACCGCGCTTCTTGCATGATGCCGAAACGGGATCGTGGATCCCTTTGCAGAATGGTCCTGTGTCAGCCTCCATAAGGACTCTTTTTGTTCTACCTATATAGGTATCATAATATATTATTACCAAACTTTCTCATATGATATGAAATTTCTTATATTTAGTATATTTTTATCAATGAAATATATATATATATATATATATATATATATATATATATATATATATATATATATATATATATATATATATATATATATATATATATA
>JXCR01144568.1:37232-48172 GCA_002079205.1 Phalaenopsis hybrid cultivar
TTTTACACACACACACACAGATATATATATATATATATATATATATATATATATATATATATATATATTATATTCAAAAGTATCTATAAATATGTCATTTACAAGTACTAATTTTTTCTTTTAAAATTGTCATCAATTAATAATATATTTGTATTATCATAAAACATTTAATTGTGCATATGTATCATCAAATTTTATTTATGATTATTCATGCATGAGTATTATGACGTAAACTTGCATTCCGCAATATGGAAAATTTCTAATGTATTGCACACGAAAGTCCAACTCATGTATGGATGCACATATAAAAAGGCTAAATAAAATTAACTTTCTGAATTAGAAATTTCACCCCAAAATTTCTTTCTTTTATAAACAATCTAAAAAGTACTGAATTCTCCAAATGCAATGTATTTTTAACTTTTGAATGAAAGTTTACTCAATTTATTCCTTTAACTAATTTTTACTCTAAAATAATCTTTTTTTTTTTTTGAATTCTCAAAGCATATAAATCTTGCTTTGCGGAAGAAAGCACGGAATAGAATTTTAATTCCAATAAGATTTATATTTTTTTTCCTCTTCCCATTTCCTTCTCTTCTCCAAACTCCACCCCAATGCCCCTTCTTTCTTTCTTTATTTCTCGAAGTTTGCCAAGCTCGTATGTCTTTGTTCCAAAGACAAAAAATGAGCAGAAAATGCAGAGAATGCTTAAATCATAGATAACTATGACTATACTTATTATACTAATTAAAATAATTTTAGCCGCTCTTTGTTTATCATCTATTTCGTGCACAACAAATTGAAAAAGAATGAAAATAACTAAAAATACTACATGACATTAGTTTGTTCAAGTAAAAACATTGATTTTCATAAGAACTCCAAGAGAATTTTATTCAAATATATTTCTCGTTTTTGAGTGTCAACATATTCTTTAATATGTTAAAATGATCATCTGAAGCGTGCAATGCAATATAATGATTTGTGATTTTAATAAGGACTCCAAGAAAATTTTATTTAAATATATTTCTAATTTTTGAGTATCAACATTTTCTTTAGTATGCCAAAATGATCGTCTGAAGTGTGCAATGCAATATAATGATTATTAATGATATATTGTAAACGTTAAAATTTTGGGTATAATTTATTTATTGTACTTTGTAAAAAAAAATAAGGCATGCAAATTGGAAGGATAGATGAGATCCAAGCGATATTGGTCAGGTGAATGAAAAACTAAGTACTGAATAATAATTAACTTGGAAACTTTCTTATTCTAGTACGACTTGGTAAAGGTTAATTTGTGAAGCTTCTCTGCTAGGCAGTTAAGGCTGCTTTTCTGTGGTAGTTGTTGCTGATTATGAATCAATGGTTAGCAATTTTTTTTTAAAAAATTTCCAAGCTTAGCTATAGTCAGGGATACTCAATAGAAAGCCTTACGAACTTTTGTATTTATGTATGATGTATTGGTCTTCTCATTGCTGTGGTATATACTTATAGTATTAGTTTGGTGATTTCCTAATTTGTGTGATAATTTCATCAGTTTTTTTAAACTAGCTTCAACTTATGTTAAGAAAGACAGAGGTAGACCTAGGAAGACTTGGGCATATTGTATAAAAACGAACGTAATTTATTAGAACTAAATGAAAATATGAACGCAATGGAGAAAAAAGATTCATGTAGTCGACCCCGCGTAGTGGGATTAAGGATTTGTTATTGTTGTTGTTGTTGTTGTTGATGATGTGCATCTTTTTTGTTTTGGATATTGTTTTTAGTGTTTCTTCTAGAGTTGAATCTCGGTGGTTATGTTGAAGAAATTCTTTTGAGATTATTATGCGATAACAAAGAGTTGTAGGGACCAGGTTAGATTTTTTTAGAAGTGCAACTACCTTATTATGCTTTATTTGTATCAGCTTTGAATTGTCATTTTTATGTACAAGGGTTAGATGCTATTTTTTGTAGTTATTTTAATTTCTTTGTTGTGTCATTTGGTTCTATATTAGTTTACTGATTGGAACATTTTAACCACCATTTGCAGGTGTGAATCTTGTGACCAACAATTTTTACATTGCTCGGGTCCCTATGGTCATATTGAACTTGCGAGACCAATTTACAATCCATTGCTATTCCGGAATCTTAAATATCTTCTTCAAATTGCTTGTTTTTATTGTCATAATTTTAGGATGGGCCATGAGAAGGTAACTTACAGCGAATGTTCTTTCTGGTTTGAATTCTTTCATCTTTACTTGTCACTTTTAACGTCATTGTTGCTACTATACTTTCATTATTAGTAGCGACAAAGGTATTTTATTTTAATTACTAGTTATCTCTGTTACAAGCGATAATGAAAAATGCTAATATATTCAGTGTTTTGCGTTAGCACTAGTTACTTATACTTAAGATACTTAATGAAAACTAATTCTTTTTATTATCTGCTTATGTTCTGGTTTTATACAATGTGATCTTAGCTGAATGGTTTTAGAGTCATTGTCCTATGCTTAGGATAACTATAATGTTCTAAATTGCATATTAATTAAAATATTAATTCTCAATTGTCTATTACAATAATTCATTGTGTTAATTAGTATTTAGAAAATAGTTTACTGTGTAGTTAAAATCCCAAAATCTACTATCTGATTTCATTATGAATACTTCAACATTTACTATTCTAATTATTATTAATTAGTTTTAAATTAGGATTGCTTGAATAGATTTGGATTAATATTGAAATATTTTGATTATTATGATTTGTCTATTCTTTGCTAAAATGATAAGTTTTCAGGTTCGCAGATATGTTTCCATCCTGAGGCATATCATTGAAGGTAACCTTACTATGGCAAAAAAGATGGCCGCTAACTTTTGGTATGAGGAAGTTTTTGGGCTTGAAGATACAAAGAAGCACTCTTATTCACCTCCAGATGCAAACTATTTGAAAGGAAGGTGGACCTCTATTCAACAAGCAGAAGCTGCTTCTATTCTACAGGAAATCATGCGAGAAAAGCCCAAGAAATGTAACCAATGTAAAAAAATTAATCCGAAGCTTGAGAGCCGCACATTTTGTTGGCTAGAAATGGTATTCCTCGTTTTTTATCGATTTTTCTTGGGGTCCAAATGTGTGATATGGACATCGATAATCTTGTATTCATCTTTTACGTTCCACGTATAATTAATTAATCTTTTCCCTTGCTCTCAGACTTATAATTGTTAGAACCAAGCGAGATGGTTTAATATGTTTGGGCCAAACAATGAAGCTAAGGGTTCCGTTTGATTAGCATGATTAGCTAAGTATTTTAGATGTTTATTGACATCTATTATGACATACTTGCAGTCTTGTAGGACTTCTGAGCATAAAGCCAATGTTATTGAAGATTCTAGCTTAAGAACTACTTTAGGGGGTGACAGAGAACTATTGGATCCCAAAACCAATCGATCCAGAGAGTTTCCTTCTGAATTTTTAAAGCATATAGCATCACCTGGAAGGGTTGATTTGTCTGCTTCAGAGGTTGGTTTATTGCTCTACCCTTCACCGTGGTTTTGTTTGGGATTTCCACATTGTTGCAATCCCGTATGTTGGATGCTTTTGAACTAGTTGTTTAGTACTTGTTTGCTTTTTATTATATTTTAATTTGAACTTGCTTTTATATGGATAGGCTGAAGTTATTTTAAAAAACTTATGGAGGAATGAATCAAAGTTATGCATGCTCATATGTGACATTCAATGCAGACGTTTAAGAAATTTTGAGAGGGAAAATGGTTATGCAATGTTTTTTTTGAAGGCTCTTCTTGTTCCACCAAACCAGTTTCGTCCTCCTGCACATTGTGGGCAAGAGGTGAGCTGACTAAATTTTATTCCCAAGTCTTGAACTCTTTATATTATTTATGAAAATAATATGAGATGAAGAAGACGTTGAGAAAGGTTCTATAGAGTACTTTGTGGACATAATGTATTCTCATAGCTGTTGGGATTGCAGTTTTATGGTTTGTGTTCTTTTATGTTAATTTATTTTTCAGTTGGGGAGATTGAAGTAATATAGTAGATCCTTATAGATGCTTTTTGATGTGTAGTTGTTGGAACATCCTCAAAATGTTTTATTGAGCAGAGTTGTGGAAGCGAACATCTCCTTGGGCAATACTGAACATAGTCACCAAGATATCTTGCAAAAGTGGCGGGACCTCCAAAATAGTGTAAATTTGTTGTTTGATAACACAAAGGGATTTGGTACGTATTGCATATACTATTGTATTTTGTTGTGCTATATAAACACATTTAAAATTTGAAGAAAATTCTAGATGACACACACACACACACACATACATATGTATATTACATCTAGAATTTTCTTCAAAATTCAAATATTTATTAGTAGTTTGATTGTATTGACTATTATATTAAATGGTAAATGGTAAAAATGTAAACTTTAGCTGATATGTAGAGATTCTCAGACATCCTTGAATAGATTGAATCAAAAGATTTAGCCCTATATGTAATTTTTATTTTTATCTTGGTGCTTAGTAGTATTTCTTTAAATTTTGTAATCCATGATTTATCATTCTTGTTTCTATCATTGTTTATGTTATTTTGCTTTTGTTTTTGCCTTTGTACCTTTGTTCAACTTTTGTTTCATGTTGATTAGCTTGCCTAGGAGATTTGATCAATTCTTATTTACAAGAAGCTACTTGATCATTATATTTTTCTTTTTTTTTAGCGAGAGCTTGTTTATATTTTTCTTTCTTATGACGGAAGGATAATCTTTTGCTTATGACTTTTATGGTTTTTATGTTAGATGGAAGTGATATATCCCTAAATGGCATTCGCCAGTTGTTGGATAAGAAGCAAGGCATATTTCGCCAGAAAATAATGGGAAAAAGGGTTAATTTTGCATGTCGCTCAGTAATATCTCCAGATCCTTACCTGGCAGTTAATGAAATAGGAATTCCTTCTTATTTTGCGCTGAGGTTAACATATCCTGAGGCAAGTTTCTCATTTCAATTGAAGAGAAAGTGATATTTGTGCTCTGGCACATCATAACATTGATTCCTATGTATTTTGCAGAGAGTGACTCCTTGGAATGTTAATAAGCTAAGACGAGCTGTCATGAATGGTCCTAATATTTATCCTGGAGCAACACATTATATGGAGAGAGAGAGGTTCTATACATTGCAAGCAGGTAACATTTTCCTCATATTTGTCTTTGAATTCATTTGCATTATAATCTTAAAATTAAGAGCTGCATATCTTGAGATTATTTTAGCTTAACCCTGGCATTTTTATTAAAAGTTGTTTCACATAGCTTCCTACTTAAGTTTTTCTACTTCTCTACAGTTGATATTCTGAGCTGCCTTAATATTTTTACCATTTTATTGAGGGGAATGTCAAATTCTATTGTCATCAGAATGGAAAATGTCGGTGTTAAGAAATAAATTTGAAATTTAAAATTTTACCAATTTAAATTTGAATTTAGATTTTATATCGCTTAATTTTTGTAGTGCTTTGCATTGACATGCTTTTAAAGTTATCATATTCTTATGTTTTTGGCCCCTTGATTACTTGGTCTTGGTTGAGTTGTTTTTTGTTAGAGATTTTTCAATTGAAATTCTTATCTTGATGGAGTAATGCTAGTGATTTTCTCATTGGGTGTTTACTTCTTTGATGATTGTTGGCATATGGATTTTGTATTTTATACATTATAATATGTTTCTTCTTTGCATCTTTCTAGGTTGTAGCAATGCGTAGATTAAGTGATTGATTCAATTCTTGGAATTTCTTGTAGTTAAAGCCAAATCCTTCTTCCATAGTTGCTTTTAAAGTTTTTATTTTGTTGTGAATATGTTTTTGAGGCTTGTTAATAAACACTCACTACTGAATTGATGTTTTCTTTTTATGTGCATTTTTTTTTGTTTTTCGATTCAACCCTTGACCGTGTGTGACTTGATAGCAGGAGTTTGAAGTGGAAGTGACTTTGCACTTTTTTTTTTTCGTCTCCCACGGTGGTAAGCTTGTTCCTTAAATCCCCAATTTTGCCTTAAAAGTAGTATAGGGATCTTTTATCTCCCTAAGCATAATAATATTTGTAAAACTTGCTTAAGGACTCATATTAGTGGAGACTAATTTCTTTAGTTTTCTCTTGTTTGTAGTGTTGTCTTCTGATTCGCTTTAAATTTACCTACTTTTTGTTATACATTTTATGCCTATTTTTAATAATATTGTACTTTAATGGAAGGTATTTTGGAGTTTTTTAGTTTAGGTACAAGAAATTGAGTTTTAGTGAAAATGAAGTAAAAATGGTGCAATTTGGAGTCAAAACTAGCAAAAAAGAAAATTTTGACCTGACACATTTTGATATGCCTTTCTATGTTTAATCTTCTTTACATTTATCTCATATTTTTGAATGAAATTACACTTTAAAGAAATGTTATTTTCATATCTAACTTGTAGGTATATCAATTTAGAACACAACGAAACTGAAACGGGGCGAAACAGTGGAGCTGTCCGAAGGGTGGGGCCTCGGCGCTAGTGACGATGAGAAAATGACGCCATAAACGGTTGGAGACGGTTTTGGACGACTTTTGGTGGTTTCGTGGTCTTCTGGAAGGTTCTGAATGGTTTGCACGTCCCATGAAGTGGTTAAATGAATCTAGGCTTTTGGATTTAGGGATGTGTCTTTTGGAGTGAAAAGGTGTCTCTTGGAGTGAAGAGACGTCTCTTGAGAAAAAAAATGGTTTTTGTCTCTTTAAAATGAGGGGCTTGGTGCCTCTCATGGGGGGAATAATGTGTGTTAGGAGTTTTTGAAGGATTTTAAAGAGTTTGGTGTGAGTTAATGGAGATGTAGATTTCCATAATTTCTGGAGAGATTTGTGAGGGATTTTGTGAGAAATGTGTAAAGGAGTTATATGAGTGGCGCATGGATCGACAGGAGACTTTGTAAGTAGTTTTCTTTACTCTTTTCTTTTAATATGAAATAGTCGCATGTGTAGGAAAATTTGTTTTATGAATTATTTATATTTTTTTATGAGTAATATATTCTTTGCTTCATTGACATTATTTAAGTGACAATAGGTTATGTTAAAATATGTTGTAAGTGAAACTAAGACTCGGGGGGGCAGTGATCTCGCAATTAGAGTGCACTCACATTGTTCGATTGGCTATTGCGAAATAGTATGGGCGACAATGCAACTCTTAAGGAAATATAATTCATGATGTGTTTCAATTAAAAGTTTCTAAGTGACAATTGCATAAAACTAATAGAATACTAAGCATACCTATATGTTCGAAAGAGGGTATGTAGACATATGTTCCTTGTTGACACTTAGTTTAGTGCATAATTCTATCAATTCTTTTACTGCTTTGTCATTATCTTCATTTTACTTTTCTTTTGCAATGAATTGGATACATGTTTAAGAATTTAGATTTGTGTGAAATTCTCTTATTTCATAAATGTGATGATATTTTCATCGGTTCTTAATTTACTTTGAAAACTGATCACTTATGTTAAAATTTGTTGAGAAACTTACATACACGAGAGTGCTAAAATTTCTCCAACTAGTGAGTCTCACATTTTACCTTAGAAAGAGCAGTTGCGATCGTCTGAATGGGGTGCAAATAAAAAGGGAGATGAGATTTGATGGGCCTAAAATTGATGTTTCTAGGGTGACGGACTAGATTCTTTTATCAATTTGGTCTAGAGTATGAAACTAAGGGTCTTTGTTAAGTCCTATAGAGGGGGTACAGTGGGTAATCTAGGAGTGAGAGACTAGAACCTACCCAACACAACTATACATGCCGGCACCAACTTTAGATTAGCTAATATTCTTTGCACAACTCGAAAGAGGTAAAAAATATGTATGTTCTTATTTGTCACTACTACATTAATTTCTATGCATTTCATTCACATTTTCTAGGTCAATGCACGAGAATGGTAGTCTTTAATATCTCAAAATTCTTCGAACCAATTTATCCAGATAAGTTATCTTTAAAATTAATTTATGCATTTATGAATAGTTGTTATCTTTACATTAAATATTTGCATTTAGGAGTAGTTATTAGATAAAACATTATCTTAATCGACCTTCCAAACTAAGACCTGATAGTAGTAGACTAAAACTTATCCTAAGGGCTTTCTTATCTCACTTCTCTGTGGGATCGATGCTGGGGTCTTTAAAGAAAACTCTATATTACTTGAAACGATACGTATACTTGAGTTGTACCCCTAGTGGGTAAATTTTTTTCTAAATTTTATAACATTTTGATTTTGCACATTAGCCGTTGAATATAAATTGGGTTAAGTTTTTTGTCATTTTTTAGAAGCTAAATTACTGTGTAATTGCAGATCGGGTCATCTTCTCGTCTTGTTTAAGTGGTGTACCTATAACTTGATTGCGAATAGGTGATAAATCTTCTCCGATGCTCATACCTTCCTACCTAAAGAAGTCACGTTTCTTTTTTCTTTTTCTTGGACACCTATAAAATTTTCTCCCATAGTTATGTGAATGTCGCGAAATAGAGTACATTGTAGTTCACAGTAGTACAATGCTCTGAAGGTACCGAAAGTTCGCGAACTCATCTTTTCTGAAGGTTTTAAATTGCAAAGCACATAACCTTAGATGCAATATTTTTAATAAAATGAGTAGAAATACTCAATCTAAGTTTTGTGAAATTGTGAGGTCTTAGAGAACAATGTATAAACCAACGAATCTGTCACTATAAAAAGAGAACAGATCTTAAAAAAATATGAGTTCTTGGTTGTCTTTAAATCACGTAATAATGAGCTCATATGTGTCATATATGCATATCACCAAAAAAGACCATCCAAAATAATCTCATAAGGATTGAAAAAGGAGAGGAATTTTGTTATATTTATTGGGATTTTACACGTGTCAATAACTAATAACGACATATTGGTCATCACAGGCCTCCAAAATAAAAAATAAAACATGCAATAAAAAATTATATTACATATTATACCCACAGATGCCTCATCGATCATTGAAATGGGAAAAAATAAATGCAAAAGAGTTGAAAATAAAATGTACCCAAGATTGAGATTCAAAATGTATATCATTTCTTAAATGGTCAATACAATATACAAAATTATTTTTACAACACATTGCAAATAAACTAAAAACAAAGAAATATACAACATCCTTTCAATCATTATTGATGACTTATGTGATTCATTCTCCTAATTCTATCATTCCCTCTGAACTCTCCCCATTGCGTATAAGACTCAGACACATCACTTTCTTTCTGTGATATAGATTGTCCGATGTGATATTCATATGTTTCAACAGGGGCCTATTGAAGTCAATATCACTACATGAAGGGTTCCGCTAAATATAGTTGTGGAGAGTCATTATAGCGACCACAATGTACACTTGTTTGCTAAATGAATATGTATGTAGATCTCGTAGTATTACTCATTTTTTTCTTCCAAACTCCAAATGTTATTTCAATGACACCACATAAAGATATATGTCTCTTGCTAAATATGTTTTTCCTATCCCGAGCAACATTGTTATTTCTTTCAAAATCAAGAATATGGCATTTGATATCTGGAAATGGTTTTTGAAACCTTCTTTGTAAGGGATATCCAACATGTACCCTGGCGGTGGGTGTGGAAAGTTATATTTCCGAGTTCTTGCGGTAAATTTGAATATTTGATTGTCATGTGTTTTTGGTTCATATCTTTGAAATGTGCATTTGCATTAAAATTATAAAAAGTGATAAAATGACCTCAAAATAGGCAAAACACAAAACTATGCCCGATGGACATTTATAAAATATGCATTATCTTAATTTAAAACCAAAAAGAGGGTCCTTGTCATTCAAGTGATGCAAAATAAAATCACTTTCTAAAGCCATCTTTGCACAAGTATGGGTTGCCATGTTGTTTTCTCTCTTTGTATGCTTGAACAAAACTTATTCCATATTTTTCAGTCCTTTTTAACTGATCCTACTTGTCTTTCAATTATATCATATCATATTCCCTTCACTTGCTTTCCTTGAACTTTGTATATTTTGTACTAAAATAGATGGTTGGTTTACTTCCCAAATCCATCTCTTTAAATCAGAGATCGCAGAACATTAGCTTAATCTTTTTATCCTACATGATAGACGGATCAATTTCTTTTGTCTTACCCATCACGCCTACTAGCATGAATAGAGATAAGCAACATAAATTTGTGGCATACAATAATTTTTTTTCGTGAAAAAAAAAGAACAACATTTTAAATCGCACATCTGGAAAGGTAGCATAAAAGAACAACAATTCACCACTAGTCCATCCATCAACAATATCACCACCACATGAACAAGCCGCCACCACCACACCATCAACACGCTGTCACCACCATTCCCATCTACACACACCACACCATCAGCACACGAATACTATCACATCATCAACACTACCACAACCACCACCACAACAACACTACCACAACCACCACAACCTAACACATCACCGCCACCACAGCCAACCCAACACATCGCCACCACTACACCAACTAGCCACAACCACCACAACATCAACACTATCACAACCACCACTCCCATCTACACACTGCCACAAAAACCACACCAACAAATTAAACCATCACACCAGCGGCACACCATCACAGAGCAACCGATGTATGCCACAAACCACCAATAGCAACCCATAAAAGAGAATGATTGCAAAACATCAATAGCCACTTAAATAGACAATGGCCAACCACATACTTCAATTTCTCCACAGAGGAAAGCCACAAACAACAAAGTTCATCACCAGGATAATGAATACTTTAATTCTTTCATAGAGAAAAGCCATAAACCGCAAACATCATCACCATAAAATTGAATGATTCAATTCCTTCATAGAGAAAAGCCACAAACCACTAACATCTTCACAAAAAACCAAAATTTCATGGAGCATTGCCACAAAAAAAAAAAAAAAAAAAAAAGACCACAAACA
>JXCR01144568.1:48183-59390 GCA_002079205.1 Phalaenopsis hybrid cultivar
AAAAAAAAAAAACAAAGACCACAAACAACCAAACGTTAAAAGAAGAAATAAATGGAACCGGGCAGTACCCCCCTTTGAAAGCCATATTTATAGTTTTCCATAGAGCATGGCCACAACTCAGTAAGAGCAAGCCGTGTGGCTGAAAGCCACAAACCGCAAAAAATAATGTGCATAACAACAAAGGAGAAAGGGTAAAAGTTACCAAAGGGGCAATGGAGAACAAAGGGAACCAATCAAGAAGGCAGTGAAGTTATTTTCCCACTACGAGATAGGAGGAACAAGTACCCAAAGAAGAGACTTAAGAGGAGTAATGAAAGCTACACAAAGGAGATTAATTTCATAGGTCAGAGGCGTGAGAGAGGAGAAAGGGGAGCGAGAGAAGAGTTACCTAGGGTCAATGTCTCAATTTGGGTTAGGAGTTAGGGTAGAGACACAAGAGAGGTGTGAGGGAGAGAAGGAAAATACTATGCAGTTTCGTAATAAGCCAACCGAAAAAATGCGGGCAATGGGGTTGGATCTGCAGCCCACATTTAATGAATTTATTTCAATAAGCCACCGTACCACAATTTTCAAACGAGACTTTATGTTTTTAAAATGCGCCGCAACAAAAAAGCCATCCCAAATGCACCCTAAATCTCAAATATTTTGCCAAATCTAAATCTAGACCCTACCCTTGATTGAAACCTTAATCGGTTAACAAATCATGTTTTCTAGGTGAAATCCTTAAAGAGGTATTTAAGAGCTTACTTTGGAGAATGTGTATAGAGAAATCCCTTAATTACAACAAAGGCTTGTTGAACTTGAAAGATGATAATTATGATAGATCATAATGGTGATTAACTAGATGGAGAAGAAGAGGTGACAAATTTTCACCAATGACGCTCGGACGATGAAGAACCAATGCCTCGTCTATTTGGCATTAAGTTTAGAAGAAGGGAGATATGCAACATCAATATCTTTTTTCATGTTACTGACAAGAAGCCCTTTTGAAATTCGATTCAGAAGAAAAAAATGTTATTGAGGACTCTTATACAAAAGTTTTTCATCATCTTTCACCATAGCTGTATGAATTTTCCACTCTTTCACGACCTCCTCTGAATCTGGATAATGAACAAGTCGTTAAGTGAAGAGGCGTGGTAAATATTCAAAGTCAAAGCAAAGTTCCATAAATCCGGTCATCGAGATTGAATACCAATCATCCCATCATTCAATACCATAAAACTTTCATCTCCTATTATTTAAAACATTTGACGGATTTTAAAATTTGTCGTTGAAATTGTTTGATACTTTTTTTTGTCATTTTATCTTTGATAAAGAATTATTAACTGTGGTGTTTGGTTCCCTTCTCTTTTTCTTTAGTATCTTATAAGTGTAGGAATTTTTTTAATTATGAGATTTTCACATACCAACCACCCAAAATATTTAATATAACATTTCGACCTCTAAAACTTTAAATATAAAAATCCCTTAAGATTTTGGGTGGTTAAAATGTTATATTAAATGTTTTGGGTGGTTGGTATGTAAAACTCCTTTGATCATTTACTCTTTTGTTTTACCCATTTTGCATTTTTAAGCATTCTAAGATGCTTTGCAATCAAGTTTCAAGTTGGCGTTTCATACAAAAACGGATTTTCTCATCATTCCATTAAAAAGTCACTTTTATATTTATCATTTATGTTTTGTTTATAGTTATTGAACAGCCATTTTTTAGCCACGTTCTTTGTTGACTTCACAGTTTGGTCCATCATAATTTTGATTCAGTTTTTTATAATCCTGATCGTTTTTCAAATGCTTACCTTTGTGCATATATTACTTACCCTTTTTATACTTACGGAATTTTAATCAATTTATTATTTAAGTTCTATAATTCTCATCTATCCAGGAGGAGAGAAGCAATCCTCCGTCAGCTTTGGATTTTTATGGAGAGAGAAAAATTGCAGTTTTTCTTTATTCACTCAAGTTTATTAGATTCCAAGAGAGGCACAATAAATCAACTTGGCATTATTGACTTGGCAGATGTCTGAATATGAACCTGCTTTTGCTGCTATCTTGATCCAATATATTTTATATTTTTGCTTTTCTATAGGCTATATTTTTTAACTGTTTGTTCATGTAAACTTTTTCTCTAAATGTAAACTTTTTCTCTAACTAGTAACATAGCTTTATCGCAAAAAATAAAAAGCTGATAGTTTTCCATTTCCTTATGCTGGCTTGCAATCTTTTATGACTTATTTGTTTATTTTCCCAGCTTAGCACCCCTTCCTTTTTCTTGGTAATAAATAATAAAGTTCAAAAACAGGTATGGACATGCGAAATGCAATTTCAAGGAAATTATCCACATCAAGGGCAATTACTAAGGTGGGAATGGGCCCAGAAACAAAATTTGAAGGGAAATTTGTATATCGTCATTTGCAAGATGGGGACATAGTTCTAGTTAATCGACAGGTATAGATTTTTCTCTATTATTTATTTATATCAATAGGAGGTTCAACATTAAATTATGATGAATATGTAGAGGAATGTGCTTAGAATAACGATAATTTGCCTGCTCTTTCCTTCTATCTACTTGATTTTCTAACTGATTTTTTGTGAGGATAATGAACTAAACTCAGTGATAAAATGTAACGTGATGAAATTATTACGTGCAGTGCTTTGCTCAATAGAAAGTACAAGAAAAAAACGTAAACGGAGCATGTTTTACAACTAACTCACAGCTCGGTTTACATATTTTTTTTGTACTTTCTATTGATCAAAGCCCTGCACGTATTATCTAGAACTTGAAGCCAATTTCTTTTGAAAGTTTTGAAAGTTTATATTCTGTAGCCTAGTTACAGATTCATTGAACCTGGAAAAATCCATGTAATATGTTTTATGTCTCAATTTTCATTTTAATAACTCTTAATTAGGGAACATTTAATATCTTTTGGGTAATTTATTGGTTGTGTGTGAACAGAGGTTTATTAAAGCAAATGGGCATTAGTTTGTACAAATTTATAAAAGCAGTTCACCTCAGCACTTTTTTATTCCCTTGTCAGTAACGTGTCTTTTTGTTGTTTGGTCTCTACAAGTTCATTAAATTTTTAAGAAAATGCTCCTTCTTTATGAATGCATTTGTTTTATGCTCATATTAATTTTACATATGATTTGACAGCCGACGCTGCACAAGCCTAGCATGATGGCTCATGTTGTACGGGTAATGAATGGAGAAAAAACAATTCGTATGCACTATGCCAATTGCAGGTCCTAATTGCACTTTTTTCATTTTTTGTTTGGGAAACTTTTTTTTTTTTGGTTACATTCTATTTATAAAATCTTCTCCTTGTAGCACTTACAATGCTGACTTTGACGGAGATGAAATGAATGTTCATTTCCCTCAAGATGAGATTTCACGAGCGGAGTGTTTTCACATTGTTAATGCCAATAAGCAGTATATTGTTCCAACAAGCGGGAATCCCATAAGAAGTCTCATACAGGTATGGAACCTATTGTTTGCCATATATTTTGGTGGCATTACATTTCTCCTTGAAAAATTAATAGCTTTTTGAATCTCTTAAATTATTTAGGATCATATTGTCAGCGCTGTGCTTCTAACAAAGATGGACACATTTCTAACTCGTGAAGAGTACACTCAGCTTTTATATGTTTCCTGTGCACCACCCCCATCTAATGGTTCTCAGGCTGTTAATTTTGGCCAAAAGGTCTCTACTGTAGTTGTTGTTGATGATATTCAACCCCTTCCACCTGCTATATGGAAGCCAAAACTGTTGTGGACAGGAAAACAGGTTTGTGATATTCCATTTGATTATTCATACACATCAATAATGAAGATTTTTTTTGTCCTTAAATTGTGAAGAATTAACTTAGATACATCTGGTGTCAACTCGGTGTTATGTGTAGGTCATTACGACAATTCTACGTCATATTATAAAGGGTCATGAACCACTTACTGTTGAGAAAGAGGGAAGAATTCCCAAGGAGTATTTTGGAAAAGATACTATTGAAAGGAAATTGTTTGTTTACAACAATGAGCTTGTGCATGGGATTATTGACAAAGCTCAGTTTGGAAAATGTGGTTTAGTTCATACTATCCATGAACTTTATGGTGCAGACATTGCTGGGCAATTTCTTACAGTGTTCAGTCGCTTATTCACCTTCTTTCTGCAGGTTGGTGTTTCTCGTTTTAGTCTATAGGTCACCATCTATTGATGTTGCTTTATATGCTCCATAGCTCACTCATCTATCATCAACATCCTAGTATGATTAATATTAGCTTCTATTCTCAGATGCATGGTTTTACATGTGGAGTGGATGATCTATTGGTTTTCGGAAAGTCGGATAAGAAGAGGAAAAGAATACTGGAAATTAGTGAATGTCTCAGCGAAGATGTTCATTCTCGGTTTACAAAAGCAACAACGAATGATTTGAAAGGTGCACCAAATTTATGGGTTATGTTTGGTGGATTTTTTTATTGGATCCTCAAAAATGTTTTCTCTTGGTTGCCTTTTTCCTTGAATAATTTTCATTTAACATTTGCTTTCTTTATCATGCTACCCTTTTTTTGCCAAATAACATCTGGTTCGAGATTTATTTAAGTCCTATGATTCTTTGAATCTAATATTTTAGAGGTTATTCTATCACATTGTTTGCTAACTTGCTATGCTCCTTTTAGATCCATTGAAGCTGCTGAAAGAAACTGAGAAAGTTGTCAGGAGAAATGGAGAATCTGCAGTAACAAGGCTAGATAGCATGATGTCAAATTCTCTGAATGCTCTTACTTCCAAGGTTAATAGTGCTTTATTCCCTGGTGGCTTGCAGAAACCATTTCCTACCAACTGCCTGTCTCTAATGACTTCAACTGGAGCGAAAGGTGGCTTGGTAATTTTTTTACCTTGTAAATATTTAATGCTGATAAACTTGCCAAATTCATCTGCAAAACTATTAAGTTATCACAAGTGTTCTATGGTTTCGCGCTTTCTTTCTGATTTCTTCTAACCTGTGAAATGCCATATACGTGATCGATAAGTCTAATACAATATAATATAGTTCATGCTACTCTGTAGCGGTGATCTAATATTTACTATCCTGAAATTATTCGACATATTATTTGATGTCTAATCAATATGCAAATTTAGGACATCAACAACAAATATTTTTTATTGAAATAATATTTTATCACCAAGCAATAGATTGATTGCATTCAATCACTTCATTATCCAGGATTTCACCAACTCTCATATCTGATTTAACTGGTTTCATGCATTGACAACTTTTGACTGAAGCTCACTTCCATTAATCAAAGTAGAAGTTATTCTTTATGTCGTCAATACTTGTTTAGGGAGACAAAGTCCACCATCTCAAGTGGTTGAAACTTAATTAGATTCTTTTGAGGATCTACAATTAATATCTTTTGAATAGTCATTATGAACTAATTATTAAGTAGCTCCTGTGGACAACTATAGAAAAGCATACTATGGAATTTCTCATCAACAGCTAACTATGCATACAAGTAGCGTGAGTAGATAAACAGAGATGGTATTCTCCAAAAATAAATTAAAAAAATAAGACTAAATGTAGAGGGTCATAAGTGCATCTTATTCATATTTTTTCAAACATTTTGTTGTGCAAATTCTAATAGTTTATTTTGAGGTTGTTTTATCTTACTCAGAGATTTATGCTCAAAATTTAGTATTTCAAACTCTTAGTGTCATATTTATGGACATGCTCTATTGAACATTAGCTTTAACGTAACTATTTGGGGTCAACTTGATGATTCCTCTTTTAATGAATTAAGCTGAACGTGCAAGGGGTTTAACTTGAATTTACATTTCTTCTTTTTCACGAATAATTTATAATCACATTATCTTTGACTCTTTAATTGGTAAATGAGGGAATAAATGTAAGAATTGTGATGAAAGAGGAAAAAGAAAAGAAAGTATTGCATCCTCTATTTTTGACTAGGAGATTTGTCAGAGAAATGATATCATTTTTTGTGAATCCTTCTCAAACCCTCTGTTTAGAAGTCTTGTAATTTTGAATCAGATCATTTGCTACTGGAAAGAATTGTAATTTTGAGCCCTTCCCTTAACCCATTTATTTTTGGCATACATTTGTCCAATTTGTTTTATTTTCCCGTTTGCTGGTTCTCGCTCACAATTCATTTGCTAATATCATCTTGTTTCCAATGACTCCCTACCTCCCGGTCTTTTTTTCTCATGTACCCCCCACCAAATTCTTAAAAATTTTATTTTATTTATTTTGCATTTAAGCACTGAAACATAATTTATGTGCCAATGTTAGGTGTTCGAAATGGAAGCTGAAGTGGTTCAATAAATCATGCCTCTTTAATTGAGCAATTTCTTTCACACATGTTCAACAATCATATCTAGTTTTCGTTATTAGCAAATTATGCCTCCTTCAAACTTGGATCTCTACTCCAACCACTATTGTAGCTCTATTCCTATAGTTGATATGCAATGCTAGTCATCAATAATTTCAACTTTAATGGTTTCCTTGTTGTTCACTTGCAGCTTTAACTTGTCCATAATTTTACTCTACTCTCTCATTGGTTGCCCTCCTTTGAATTTTTTAGCCATCTTTACTTGAAGAAAGATCTACTTGCAAGGAAATTATAATTTTTTTGTTTTTGACCCTATTATATTTAAGGTGAAATATTTGTTGTTTTTAAGATAAATGCACATATGTCACGAATTTTATGAGTTTGCTTAGGGTTCGTTTGAGGGTGTATTGTCTTTTAAAAATTAAATTTAAATGCTATAGCTGAAAAAAGCTCCCTTATAAATTTCAAGTTGTTTAAATAAATTGCCATTTGAATACAAAATTATCTACAATTTATAACACAATTAATTACCATATTTAAAGACAACAAAGACTATTACCTTGATGAACTCCTTCAAATTCAGGTTCAATTTTTTTGTTGTTTTATTTTTTTTAATTACTCCCACTTTGCCATACATTTATTTAACTACTGCTTTAATGTTATTAAAAAAAATTATAATGAAGAATTACTTTTAAGAATCAAATGATTCCTATTCGCTAGAATATAACATCTATTATAAATTTTGGGTTTAACTTATTATATATCTATATCTATCTATCTATCTATCTATCTATCTACTGGTCGACAAAGACGAGCTTCTGCGTCGAGTTTTGACCTCGTCGAGCTGCAAGCCGCGACTTCTGCGTTGGCGTCCAACTCTGAGGCTCGTCGTACTGCGTCGGTTTTCGACGCTTCTTCTGTTCGTGTTTGCGCCAGTGCTTCTCCGGCCCTATCTTCTGCTTTGTTTCTGTGCCTTTCTCTTCAGCCCGACGCAAGTTTCTCGTTGCAGGTGTGTTGACCTCATTTTTTAGGTCATTTCTTTTTCCTTAGGGTCCTAGGATCTAGCTCTAGGAGTTCCTATTGACCATCTTAGAAAACTAGAATTTTGACCCACCCTTTTAGAAATTCTAGCCACTTCTTATTCTTCTTTGATGTCTAACATTTATGGCACAAGACCATCGTTTTATGAATGAGCGGTTATGAGCTATTTTGTGAAGACTCAAGAGAAAAGTTCCTAATAGGACTCTAAGCCTTAGGAAAACTTCGTCACGGCTTTTTCGTTACATACACACACCAAATGCACGAAATTCATTCAGTTGCACGAAATCAGACATCAATTAAGCCTAAAGGACGGGTGAAAATGTGAACTTCTCCGGATGACCTCCGACGACAAAATGGACCGTGCCAACGCGTCCGAGATACCAATTTTGGTAGGAAAGGACACTCATATTGCCTTATTTTTGACACGAGAAAATTGACACGCAAATCGATGAATTCATCAGAGCGACCTCTAACAGCAAAACGGACTGCACCGGTGTGTCCGGAATGTCAATTTTAGCTAGGAAGGACACCCATTTTTCTAGGGCGCCGCACATGAATAAATTGCACAAAAATTAATATATATATATATATATATATACATTTGAAATAAAAAAAATCCTTATTTTCTTTTTTAAAATACCTTAAATATCTAAATCCCTAAATCCCTAAACTCACGCACGCCTCCTTCGCTCGTTCGTGAGTCCCGCCTCGTCCTTCGTTCGCGAGACCGATCGAGCCCCCTTCCTTCGTTCGCGAGACCGACCGAGTAGCCCTCTTCCTCGCGAAGCTTCGGCCGAGGTCCCCTCCTCGTACGCCTGCCGCCTTGCGAAAAGTTTTCACGCTGTGCCACGCTCCTCTGCGACAAAGCTCCGCCTCTGTCGTCCTCTCCTCACGCGAGGTTTGCCGCTTCTCTTGGCTCGGCTCACTGCCCAGGCGAGCGATGGTATTCTTCCTCCTCCCTCTTTTGTTATAAAAACCCCATTTTGGGGAGTTCCTAGGGCTGGTCGAATTTTATCGTGAGTCGGGGGAGGTACAACCAATTTTTTTTCTTCATTCTGTGTGTGTATTTGAGGCATTGTGAGGGCTTTGTCTTCTCTTGGGTAAAGCTTGAAGGAGAAGGAGGGCTGAAACATCTTGGGGGAAGGTTTACCCCGGATTCATTTGGGCTTGAGTAGAGAAGTGAACATCTTTGTGCAGAGGATTTGGGGGTTCCTTTCTTGGCTTGGATTCTTGCTTCCGAAATTCCTTTTTGCGCTCTTTGGAAGTAAGTTCTTCTCTTCTTCTTCTTTGGCCTTCTCAAGGGATTGTCATGATCATTAGCAAATGGGTTTTATAAAATCTATTTGGACACATCTGAGAGTTCAATTTCTATTTTTGGCTTACGTTATTAATGGTTCTGGGATTTTTAGCACAATTTTATTTTCAAAAATAAAGCTAGACCCATGAATACATGATGCTTATTGGAGACGATCGATTTGCTCTTGTGCGATTACTATCTATTTCTTTGATCTGCAAATAGAATGAAGATGAATTTAAGATTGGTCAAGGAAAATTCATTGCTCTGCCAAGAAGAGGTCTATAAAAGGTGGAGATCTTGATTTGCATATTTCGAATGAGCCCTTGTGCTGAACATTACTTTTGATGGTCATTAGGTCTAACTATTTCAAAAAGTAAAGGAAGAGACATACACAACAAATGTTCATCGGTTATTCCCTCTGTTTGTCTTATCTGCTTTCTTTATTATTGCAAGCATGAAGGATTTAGTTCTTATTTATGAAGTTTCCTTTTGCGCTCTTTGGAAAGTTATGCTCGAGTCCCCACGTCTCTTTCATAGCCAAGTAAACTAGTTGGAATCCATGACTAAACATACTTTCAGTGGTTAGATCCTGGTGTTAACTACTAAATTCATTTGTTTTACCTGCCGAATTTGTTGTTGCTCNACACAACAAATGTTCATCGGTTATTCCCTCTGTTTGTCTTATCTGCTTTCTTTATTATTGCAAGCATGAAGGATTTAGTTCTTATTTATGAAGTTTCCTTTTGCGCTCTTTGGAAAGTTATGCTCGAGTCCCCACGTCTCTTTCATAGCCAAGTAAACTAGTTGGAATCCATGACTAAACATACTTTCAGTGGTTAGATCCTGGTGTTAACTACTAAATTCATTTGTTTTACCTGCCGAATTTGTTGTTGCTCATGATTTGTTGAAGGTGTGGGTGCTCTTTTTGCAAAATCTGAAAGGTGTGGGTGCTCTTTTCGCAAAATCTGAAAAGTGTGAGTGCTCTTTTTGCAAAATCTGAAAAGTGTGAGTGTTCTTTTTGTAAAATCTGAAACTGTCGGGTGTTCTTTTTGTAAAATTTGAAATTTCAGGGTTGTGGTTTTCTTCGCTGTGATGGTTTAAAATTGAGGCTTTTGGAGATTTTATTTTTATTGGCTTATATGTGAAAATCTGTAATTTTGGGTGGCTTATTTGAAAAGTCTGAAACTTTGGGTGGTACTTTGAAGCTTTATTCATTTGCGGCTTTTAATCAATAAAATCTGGCTGAGGGATTTTTGACGTTTTCTTGCATGGCAATGTGAATAATCCTGTTAATCGGCATCTCTTTGAATTGCCCCCAAGATGAATTTTCTAGTGTAGCTGAAGTTGGGAATGTTACTTTAGGAACTAAATGAACTCAATGTTAAAAGTGGGAATGATTGCAGAATTGGGAAGATTTTATGCTTATTTGATATATGAGGCTATTGATTAAATTGAAAGTTGGAAGGTTCCGATTTCTTGCATGAGTTTGGGAGTACTAGTGGTGGTATTCTTCGAGTTATTTTCCTTTCGTGAGGTTTGAGAGATTTCTAAGTCTCATTTTGGAAAAACATTTGGTTGACTGATCAATCCTACGTCTTTGGGGTTTGAAAAATCAGCACAAAGTGACCCTTTATGCTTGTTAGGAAAGACCTGTGGCCCTACTTTTCTAGGTCTTTTCGATACGAGTTTTGAGAACTGATCCATTCTCCTTTTCGGTGTTTTAGATGGATCAGTGCCTCCTCTCTCTCACCCCATTTTTGTTCTTTGTCTCCTTTTTCGGTGTTTTAGATGGATCAGTGTCTCCTCTCTCTCACCCCATTTTTGTTCTTTTATTTCCTTACTTCTTGGTTCGTTCTTTTTGATGCTTATGTCCGATGCATAAGTGTCTACGTATAACCTTTTGCTATACGTGAAACCATCAAACAAGGTCACAAGTAGTCGTTTTGGGGCGTACGGTGGTGATGATAAAGACACACCGAAGATAGAGCAGAAAGATGCCCTATCCTATAACATCAAGATCCAGACATTTGATTAACAATAGGATATGATATCCTTCACCGACATAAGTCTAGCGGGAGGTGGCTCGAACCTCCTCTTATCCTATAACGTCAAGGTCCACGTATTTGATGAAAAATAGGATAACGACATCTTTCACCGGCATAAGTCTAGCGGGAGTTTGCTCGAACCTCCTCAGGTTGTTGGCAGTCCCACGCCTTACAATGTAATCGACTCGTGGACAACAAAAATTTCTAAAAAAAATATAAGTTTTGACAAACCCTTTTCAAGCAAAAACATACTTTTCTACGAAACAAAAATTGATAACTCTTCTTTGCATGTTTAAAATTTGTACGCATGTTAAAAACATAAAACATACTTTAAAGTTGATTGTCCTTGTGACAAATACTTGTTTAGGCTGGGAAATAGCCCCCTAAGTGAGGTTCAAGACACACTTCTAGATGAGTGACGGGTTCTTGTTGACCTCAATTTTCGTGAGGTCTAGTTTTTTCTCGTAGGAGTTAGGATCTAGCCTTA
>JXCR01144569.1:0-22077 GCA_002079205.1 Phalaenopsis hybrid cultivar
TTATGCTTAAGGTGATTTAAGGTTTTCTATATTTTCCAATTAATTAAATCATCAATTCCCATCTTTATGACTTAATCATGTAAAAATAAATAAAATAAAATGAGGCCAAACCACTTTCAAAACTAGCAAAGCCAGAGCGGGGGAAAGCCAAATGAATCGGCCTAAAAAAAATGTTTAAATTCTTTCAATATTGTAATTAAATAAAACTCTCGATAAGAGTGTTCAAGTATGTTCCAAGACAGTGTTTTAATTGACCCAAAAGGTGTTTAAAGCCTTCTCTAAAACAAGTATTATTGCAAGCCCAAATCAACATGAGATTCATCACATGCTTGACCAAAAATTGTACAACTGAAACCATAACCTAAAGTTATCTAATCCTACATGAAAGCAACCACAAGGTCATTTAAAGTTTTAAATTGCCGAAAAACACATAAAAATGAATTTTCAATACTTGCAGGGTCATAAAAACATTACAAATACACATAACTTCAACATGTTAGCATCATCAGAAAATCTTCCTTTAATATCGTTCCAATTAGTCCACGAGCATGTCACAAATTTAACTGCAACTGCCTAAGTTTCAAAAATATGCATAACAACAATTAGACAACTCGAAGAAAATACGTCGCGTTAAATATCAAAACTTAAAAGGAGCAGTCAGTATTTCATAACACAGTTCACCGTTAAACTTTGGCCAACAACAAGAAGGAATCAAATCATTAACTCATTTACTGAACAAATAAGGAGACGACATAAGCTGAATAAATAAAATAAAATAAAATAAAATAAAAACTATCAAAAATAGAAACACAACAGCATAAATATCAAGATATGGAGCCCAAATTGGACATGAATAAAATTCACAGAAAATATAAGTTTGTGTTTGGGATCTTGCAAGAACTCATAGAGAAGTGAACGGTCAGAGGATTGGGTTGGATAAGTGGAGCTTGCACAACTGACTTCCTGTTCCGATTGTCCAAATGGTTTTCCTGCAGAGCTGTCGGTTGGGAAAGGAAGGGGCTCCGGTTGGACCTCACCGAAGGAAGAGGAAAAAAAGGAAGTGCGACTGAATCTCGTGTTTCGGGTTCGATCGAGAGGTGAGGGAATTGGAAGCTTCGGTGCAGAAGGGAAGGCGAGAGCTTCGGTACAAAGGAGGGAGTCGAAACAGGTAAGTGGGGGTCTTCAGCGAGAGCCTCGATCAAGTCGCAAAGGAGCGGGCGAGCGGAGGAGGAAAAAGGGCGAANATGCATGGGGTATACTTTTTTAATATTCTTGACATCTAAAACTGGTATTTTTCAATATTATTTTATATCTTCTAAAGTTAGGGAAACTTTCAAATATTGTTTTTGCCCATCCCTAAGCTTGCAATATGTGATTTTGTTTGACATTGGTGAGATTCCAATCCACAATTTTATTTTACATTATTTAAGCTCTGTATCAACCATATTAGCTGATAACCATTGAACTTTTAAATGGTTAGGTTATCAATCAAGCTGGTTATTTATCTACACACACACACATATGTATATATCCTCTCGGTTAGAATTTGAGAGTAGACGTTAAGGATATTTTGCTGTATATATCCTCTCGGTTAGTGTTTTTTATTATGGCACTTGCTAACGTGGTTTGAATGTGGCAAAAAATAATATTTTGCTGTATGCGATATTCCTTCATAATGATGTGAGAATGGTATCATGATTATTATCTGTTACTGTTGATACTGCTTTATTTATGCCTCATTGGCAGTTAAAAGAAAAATTATCCCGAGTAGCATACGGTGGTTTCAAGTTATTCTGCACTTTTAAGCTTTCATATGTTCCCCCGCCCCAAAAAATAATAATAACAACATCAGTAAAGAGCATTTGAGACAATTTTTGTTATATCTATGTTAGATTATCAAGGAATGGAATTCTGAACTTCAAGAACGGACTGCCAAATTTCGGAAGCATGCTACAGTAGTGTCTGAGTGGGACAAAAGGATCTTACATAATCGTGATGTTCTTATCAGGCTTGAGGTTCTTATATTTTAGCTTTAAATATTGAAAGATCTGAAGCATTTAAGTTTTCAAATGCAGCTTATGAACACCACCTAAATTTCTCTCTTTGTTTTTTAATGTTTTTAACTTCATTAATTTTACTCTTACTGTTTCAATTGGTATTTTTTTGTTTTAATTGTTATTTCCTCAATTTATTGTAAAATTGTAATTTGAAAAGTTATGTGAAACCTCTGGTCCATTATGATAAAATTGTGAACAAATTTAGCTAACGGGCAAGCTCTTTTAGCTTGAGTTGATGGGGTTCTGGTTGGCTTCGGGTGGCCTGGACATGTTGGAGCTAAAACCACTCTTAACAATTCATTTTGCCGCTCATATTCACTTACTTCATTGGGAACACATCTTCATGCTTTGTCATAAAGTAGCAACATTTTTTGCCCATTTCGACACTGAATGTGAAATAATCAGGCTCATTTCTAGACTAATGGGATCCGTGATGAAAATGCATCGAATATGAGATACAGGCTCACTTCTGGACCCAGTGTTAAAGGTATCGGGATTAAAATTAGGATAAGTGTGATACTTGTAATTTAGAATGTTCAGAAGTTTTGTGAATCTACGCTAATAGAATGGAAAATGCAGCAGTAAATTGTTGGCATCACGGAATTGTGTAGTCCTAACACATTAAGGAATATAGTGAGTACAATAAAAATTATATGCTTGTAAATTCGCTGAAATTATGTGAGGTTGTCTGAAAGATCCATTAAAAATGATCCTTCAAATCATATCGTTGGTCACCTTAGCTATTTTCCTTACTGGTTTTTGGAGAATTTCTTTTTCCATAAATAACTATGTTAATAAATAAATTAAAATGAAAATTTCTTTTTGTGGTTGTTTAATGCTTTTTGATCTACTCCCAATAAGAATAAAATGGTTTTTTGGAGTTTTGTGATAGACTAACTTATGTTCCATCTTAAATGTTTATTTGTTCTTCTTTAACTTGACCAAACCTCATAGTCTTTATATTGCACTCCTTTTGCAGGCTGAGGTGGCCAAAGTTGTGGAAACTCAAGCTGGTTTGGTGAGACAGCTGGAATTAATCGAGACGCATCAACAAGAGGTTTGATTGAAAACAGTTAGAATAGCTTATTCTAATATTTTAGTTAACTAAGTGTTGAACAATTGACTTGTGCTTGTCCAAGATTGATTCTTTTGATCATTGCTGGTTGTATTAGTGGTGCTAATATGCGGTACACTCCTGTTCTGGTTACTGTCCTCTCAAAATAATCTTCTAACTTCACTATCTAGACTGAATAATGCTTGGATGCATGCAAAATTTAGGGTTCTGATCTTGGATCTGTTTTACTCCAAGCTTATGATTTCAAGATGCTTGCTGTCATTGTCGCAACTCAAATTGAATAAATTGAGACAAGAACGCATGCTCGGTCTACCAACTACAACAACAACAATAACAACAATAGACCTTCATCCCACTAAGTTTGGCTACATGAATCTTATTTCTCCATTGCGTCTTATTGAGTATCATATTTTCATTTAATTCTAATAAATTACGATCATTTTTTATACAATATGTCCAAGTCTTTTTAGGTCTACCTCTTCTTTTCTTAACATAAGCCGAATCTAAAACTTCTACTCTCCTAATCGGATTATCAGATGGTCGATGTTTAATGTAACCAAACCATTTAAGACGACTCTCTCTAATTTTATCCGCCACTAGAGCTACACCAACCCTATCACGAATATATTCATTTCGCATTTTGTTCTACATGTAAAGTCACTCATCCACCTAAGCATTCTCATCTCGGCAACACTTAATTTAGTTTTATGCTTCTCTTTTATAGGTCAACATTCAACGCCATAGAGCATTGCAAGTCTCACCACCATCTTATAAAATTTTTCTTTCAGTTTAAGCGGTACTTTTCTATCACACAATGAGCCCAAAACATTCCTCCACTTCAACTAACCAACTTGAATTCTACTAATAACATCCCCATCTCTATCACCATCACTTTGAACAATAGACGAGATATCTAAAGCGTTCACATCTTTTAATAATTTGATCACCCATAGTTACAACTCTGTCACTAGAGCTACTACTGCTAAAATTACATTCCATGTATTCAGTTTTAGTTATGCTCAAACAAAGGCCTTTCGACTCCAATGTAGGCCTCCATAATTCAAGTTTTCCTTAGCTTTCTCTCTAGTCTTATCCACAAGAAGGATATCATCAGCGAAAAGCATACACCGAGGTACATCATCCTGTAAATGTCCAATAAGAGCATCCATAACTAGAACTCTTCATAACTTTAAGCAAAAGGATATGGGCTTAAAGTCAATCCCTGATGTTAACCCAACTAAAATAGGAAAATATTTGGTCAATCCTCATTCTGTTTGAACACAAGTAACGACTCTAATATACATATGTTTAATGACTTGAATATAAGTCATATCAACACCTTTCTTCTCTAGAACTCTCCAAAGGATATCTGTTGGAACCTTAGCATAATCTTTTTCTAAATCAATAAAAATTATATGTAGATCCTTCTTATTCTCTCTGAACTTCTCCATCAAACTTCTCAATAAATGTATAGCTTCCATGGTAGACCTGTCCGACATAAATCCAAATTGATTATGAGAAATCTTTGCAATATGTCTTAACCTATGTAATACGCATGCTCAATCTACCATATATTCAACAATAAAATGGTCTTACATAGGCAATTCACGACTTAATACATGCATTCCACTACATGCATTTCATTTAATATTTGATAACAATATTTTATCATCCAACTATAATTGAGCCCTTAAATCTTGATCCTGTCATTCAAGTTTACTGCAAGATACAAAACTATTTCCATCATGATATGTTTCTCATTACGGTATCTGACCATCTAAACATCGCAATTCATAAATCTAACAAACCATACAATAACTATATTGTGCATCTACAATCATAGACCCAAGTTTTAAAATTGGCCGATTTAGTGCTGTGGTCTTTTCTTTTTATGCATTAAGATGTAAACACCAAAATAAAATCATTAAATACATTACAAAAATGATGGATAAAAAATTTAAACTTAATAGTTTTAACTGTAACAAAAACCATTCAAAGCCATACGAGCTTCAATAAAAGTAACAAGTCTTTGATAAAAAAAATTGAACATAAATAGTCTGAATAGAAGTCCTATAAAAAATTAGGTTGACTTACGTCTTCAAATTCAATGGTCTCTCCCACTCCCATCACGTAGGTCTTTTTTAGAACCATCATGATAGTTTATTGCTTTTGTAAATAGTCCCTTTATCCTCACTAAAATCAAATCCCCCCAATCCTCTTCATCATTTTTCTATTTTCTAATTAATTAAATCATTAAGAATGTTATTTAAAGCAATGGTTATATAAGTTTTTTGTGATTTATATTATCTTTTTTGTTACTTTTTTGTCCACTTTTGTCTCTTGGTTCATCATCTATAAAATAAGTTAACATTGAGATTTTTCTTGTGTAATATTGACTTTTGTTATTCTTCATATTTTTGTTGATGATATATGGTTTAATTTATAAGGTTTAGTAAATAAAAATCAAGCTTTGTTTTAATTAGAATAACTACTTCGGCTATTTGGGCATTTATTTTGTTCTAGCCCCACACATGAAAAAATTGTAGAGGCGCTCACCTTTTTAAAAATGCTTTTAGGTATGCCTCACTAGCTTAAGCTTTACACCATTTTTTTCATTTTGTGAGGCTATGCACGACATTTTACACGCGCTTCTTTCTATGGCACGCATTGTATTGTGCAATTTTAAGCTACAACTTTTACAACTTAGGTAGGGTAATATAGTTTGCATTTAATACCCTTTATCGTATATGTACTGCCGGTATATCCCTCGTTGGGATGAGCGGTATACAACCCATTTTTTTGTTATTTGTCATATTTGTTTACATGTGGCTGATATATCCTCTTTTAGCTTCGAGGGACAGAACTCCTATCCTTTGATCTTTTAACAACCATATTGAACAACATAACCAGCTGGTACCACGAGAGTTATACTACCCAACCTTCATATACATGGCATTGAATTTTACAACCTTCATATACTACCCAACCTTCATTAACATAACTTTTTCTTTAAAAGCAATTGGCATAGCATTGAATTTTACAATCCTAGTAGCAATATATCATGGGAATCATCATCATCTCAAAAGTATGGTATATGAAATAATGATGACTACAATAGATTAACATATGGAATCATCTTGATAATAGTGGCATCACATATATATTAAATCAGTTTTCACGAGGATAACAATAATATGAAATTGGGATCATATATATAAACATCACATTGTGATATGATCTTGTTATTAATGAAATTCCACAGTGGTATGTATATATGATTCATGACGATATGAATATTATTAAAAAGTTAAGAGTAGTCCTAGCATGTTGCAAATGGAACATTCTATGAATAATAATTTTTATAAGTATGCATGATTCATATCATTAATTCTAGAGGAAGGGAATGTTACACTCTTAAGAGAATTGTAGTTATACCCCCTTTACAATAGTTTGGATTATTTTCTAGGTATGGTATCTTAGAAAATGATCGAAGATGAGTTACTGAAATATTTACTAGTTACATTGCATGATGCCTAAACAAAAAATTGAATGAGCTATTTCCTTGCTAATATTTATTCTTATCAAATAATACTATCACGATATGAATACTTATTTCATTACATATATATGATGATAAATGGTCATCAAACTCATAATTTACAATATAATCCATGATTGGCCTCCTATATCTATGTAGTTGCCAAAATATCCTTAAAATAAGGAGGCTTGTTATTTTTTAATTGCACTTAGGCATTTAAGTACAACGTTGTATTTCTTTTTGATCAAATTCATGTTTTTCTCTTCGGTCAAATTCATGTTTTCCTCTTCAATCACAAAATATTTTTTTGTTCTTTTAAATCTTTAATTATTATAAGCCTAACACTTTTTAATCAAATATTGACAAAAGTATTATGCTTATTATAAATAGTAGGAGATTATTAATTATATATTTAATTACTTGTGATACAAATGGCATTAGACCATGATGTATAGAAAGGTATAATTTAGCTGGTTGTTAACTATAGGTCTTTCTTAAACAATCCTTCATTATTTAAAGATCTAAATTTGTTTTGATTTGATTTGGAAATAACACTCTAATTTCATAGGAGTTGACACAAATCCAAACCTCACACCATGCAATCCCTAGTAAATCCTTGTGAACTAGCATGCATCGAACCCTTGAAGGAAATTCCTCGAGTTAAATGCTAAGTCATGCCAATTTCCTTTCAAACCTCACACAATGCAATCCCCAGTAAATCCTTGTGAACTAACATGCATCGAACCCTTGAAAGAAATTCCTCGAGTTAAATGCTAAGTCATGCCAATTTCCTTTCAAACATGAGATGGTGCAAGCTTAGGGCTTGTCTGAAAGAAGAAGAAGATTATGAATGTTCTCCATCACTTTCTTTTCTTTGATTTGCCCTAGAAATCTCACTTGATCTCCTTCGCACAAATTCTTCTTTCGTTAATCTTGTTCTATTGCTATAGAGTTATGCCTTTAAACACCCAAGCTATATTTGCCATCACCTTTCATTTTTGTATTCATGCTCAATGTTGGGTGTNCTTACTTCATTAATCTTGTTCTATTGCTATAGAATTATGCCTTTAAACACCCAAGCTATATTTGCCATCACCTTTCATTTTTGTATTCATGCTCAATGTTGGGTGTNTTTCCTTCATTTAATCTTGTTCTATTGCTATAGAATTATGCCTTTAAACACCCAAGCTATATTTTCCATCACCTTTCATTTTTGTATTCATGCTCAATGTTGGGTGTTCAAATCTTGAAAAATGCCATTGGTCCCCCTTTCTTGCTTTTGCTCTTGTTCCGGCTCCCACTGTATTCAACTTTCACTAAATCTCACATGCTTGGAGCTTGCACTTCTTAAATTATTTTATTTTATTAATTTTATAAAAAATATATATTACCGCTGATATTGTTTATAAAATATTATCACATACAAGAAATCTCCAACTCTTGTGAATTCATTTCAATGACACTCGTCTTTATTTTTTTATCTATTAATATTTCTTTGTCATTCTTCTATGGTAAGGGTGTTGTCATTTAAATTTCATTAGTCTGGATGGATTCAAGCGATAACCTTAGCTATATGTTTTTGCTTTTTTGGTATTTTAATTGCTTGATGGTTCTCCATTATCTTTATGATATTTTAGTAAGTACTAAATTAGTTAGATTCATTAATTTATCAAGTTTATATCATTTGATTAATCATAATTAATTAATCATCATTTTTCTTAATGAATTTATGGGTTTTACAATCTACATCGATTTAAATCATCTTGTAGCTTTCTAGTAATTTTGTTCCTACTCCATTCTTTCTTTTTCAATTTTTGTACAATGATACTAATTTTTGTCTTGTTTTATTTAGATTATCCTTTTCATATCAAAATGAGACATAATAGTGTCGGACAATCTGTTCACATGTTTCNGTTCTTTCTTTTTCAATTTTTTTACAATGATACTAATTTTTGTCATGTTTTATTTAGATTATCCTTTTCATATCAAAATGAGACATAATAGTGTCGGACAATCTGTTCACATGTTTCTCACCAATACTAGTTTGTCTTAATTGTTATATAATATAAATACACGTCCATGATCTTCTAAATAGATTCATCATAATTATCAATTAGAATGCGTACATCATTTAAGTAATTAAAATAGATTACACGTCCAAGAAATTTTATGAAAATTTATGCATAAATTGTTTTTAATGTACATCGTGAATATTTTTCTCCTTTTTTTCATTTGAAAGTTGTCTATAGCCTCACACATTCTTTTTTTTTTTTCTCTAAAAGATAGTTAATACAATATCTGATGAGCTAATAGCTCAGTGAGATTGATAATTTTGATACAAGATTNTATATATATTACCGCTGATATTGTTTATAAAATTTTATCACATACAAGAAATCTCCAACTCTTGTGAATTCATTTCAATGACACTCGACTTTATTTTTATATCTATTAATATTTCTTTGTCATTCTTCTATAGTAAGGGTATTGTCATTTAAATTTCATTAGTTTGGATGGATTCAAGCGTTAACCTTAGTTATATGCTTTTGCTTTTTTGGTATTTTAATTGCTTGAAGGTTCTCCATTATCTTTATGATATTTTAGTAAGTACTAAATTAGTTAGATTAATTAATTTATCAAGTTTATATCATTTGATTAATCATAATTAATTAATCATCATTTATCTTGATGAATTTATGGGTTTTACGATCTACATCGATTTAAATCATCTTGTAGCTTTCTAGTAATTATGTTCCTACTCTATTCTTTCTTATTCAATTTTTTTACAATGATACTAATTTTTTTTTTCATGTTTTATTTAGATTATCCTTTTCATATCAAAATGAGACATAATAGTGTCGGACAATCCGCTCACATGTTTCTCACCAATACTAGTTTGTCTGAATTGTCATATAATGTAAATACACGTCCATAATCTTCTAAATAGATTCATCATAATTATCAATTAGAATGCATACATCATTTAAATAATTAAAATAGATTACACGTCCAAGAAATTTTATGAAAATTTATGTGTAAATTGTTTTTAATGTTCATCGTGAATATTTTTCTCCTTTTTTTCATTTGAAAGTGTACACTTAGAAATTTTAGAATACATGATAAAATTTGATCAATTGTCTATAGCCTCACTCATTCTTTTTTTTTTTTCTCTAAAAGATAGTTAATACAATATTTGATGAGCTAATAGCTCAGTGAGATTGATAATTTTGATACAAGATTCAAAATGCATGAAAGAGTAACATGCTGCATGTTGATTTTTTAAATTAGCATAGGCATTAATAATTGTAGGCATGACTGATTGAGTGCATTAATTTAAAAGGAAGGGAAGCTTTTATAAGTAAAAGTGTACCTATTTGCATAAAAATAAACCACAACTTTTTAAAAAGTCATTATTTTAGGCATTAAGGTAATCAATTTTTATTATTAACTTGCTTTTTTTCATTCCTTTTATGCTCTTTTTTGTGTATAATTTTAAAAATATCATGTGATATTTATAGGGTTTGACATATTTGTAACATTATGCTATCACTTAGCCCATTTTCTAATCATTTATCAGTGGCCCATCAATTTAAGATTGGATCGTAATGTGTCAACTTTTAGTAAAGAGAGCCTTGAATTCTCTTTTGATCCCTATTGAGGCTTACTATTTCAACCTTTTCACCTATCGTACATAGGTTGTTATCGTCATTTGCCAACCTGTCCCACACTACTTGACCTTTCATAGTCTTTTTTTTTTCTTTTTAACATAATGATGAGCCTTTTAAAATGTTCAACATTATTATGCACTTATTATTGATTAACTTATATTGATATGCATTAAGATAAAAATATGAAATATATTGGTCTATATATTTTATTTTATTGTACAACATATTATTAAATAATATGCTTGAGTGATATAAAAATCATTAAATTTGTTTAAAAAAGTGATTACATTATAAGAAAATCATATTACTAGTCACATCAAACATTAATGATGTGCTCAATATGAAGAAGTTTCATAAATATTAGGCTAATAAATCATTTGCATTTTATATTAGAGATTGAATATCTCACTAATATTATAGGATTTTTTTGGGGACAAAATTTGTTATTTCTATTTCTCTAAGTTTTTTTTAATAGCTTACTAGAATAGCAAAATTCTCAATTACGTGCCAGTTTGTAAATCAACAACTCAAAATAATATATATTTTTTTAGTTTGGAGGAATGTCTTGCATTCACGTCATTAAGCCTACAACTAGAAACAATGAAAAACTATAGTTTAACTAATTTTTTAGCTTTTCCCCTTTTTGTTTCGTCCTTTTTCTTTTTCCTTTCTCCTTTTTCTTCTTTCTTTTTTTTTCTCTTCTATTTTATTCTTCTTCTCCTTCTCTTTCTTTTATACTCCCTTTTCGTTTTTTTTTTCACTCTATTTTTTTTCTACTAACTCCCTTTCTTCTTTATGTATTCGACTACAATATAGTTTTATAAGAGAAATAATGATAATCATATAGGAATGATTGAGAATAAGGATAAGTATCAATAAAATTATATATATATATATATATAGAATAACAAAATTCTCAATTACGTGCCAGTTTGTAAATCAACAACTCAAAATAATATATATTTTTTTAGTTTGGAGGAATGTCTCGCATTCACGTCATTAAGCCTACAACTAGAAACAATGAAAAACTATATTGTTTAACTAAATTTTTAGCTTTTCCCCTTTTTGTTTCGTTCTTTTTTTTTCTCTCCTATTTTATTCTTCTTCTCCTTCTCTTTCTTTTATACTCCCTTTTTTCGTTTTTTTTCCCTCTATTTTTTTTACCCTAACTCCCTTTCTTCTTTATGTATTCGACTACAATATAGTTTTATAAGAGAAATAATGATAATCATATGGGAATGATTGAGAATAAGGATAAGTATGAATAAAATTATATATATATATATATAGAATAGCAAAATTCTCAATTACGTGCTAGTTGGTAAATCAACAACTCAAAATAATATATTTTTTTAGTTTGGAGGAATGTCTCGCATTCACGTCATTAAGCCTACAACTAGAAACAATGAAAAACTATATTGTTTAACTAAATTTTTAGCTTTTCCCCTTTTTATTTCGTCCTTTTTCTTTTTCCTTTCTCCTTTTTCTTCTTTCTTTTTTTTGTCTTCTATTTTACTCTTTTTCTCTATCTCTTTCTTTTATACTCCCTTTTTTCTTTTTTTACCCTAACTCCCTTTCTTCTTTATGTATTCGACTACAATATAGTTTTATAAGAGAAATAATGATANTATAAAAAATAGTTCTATTTTCTCGCATAATTACAAACAAAAAAAGGGCTACTTACATAACCTAGGATACAGTCAGAATTGCAGATGAATTTTGTAGTTTTATTGCTGATAAAAGGTCGGTAATTCTAACTACTGGTGTAACACTGGAATCTGTTACATGTTCCACTGTTGAAGAATAACCTTTTATCCATCAGTATTGTTTCTCAATGGGATTTGAAGGTGTTAACATCACATCACTCGCAGTAACAGTAACGACAGAGACAATAAAATCAGACACCAAAATCTGTCTTGTGATAGCTTTCTCTCCATGTGGTACAAATATATCCTTAGAACCATCCTTATTCACTTGATTTTTAGATTTCAAACTAGGGTGAAGCTTATGACATTTATTAGGAGTATGCCCAAACATCTTACAATGAGAGCAATAAGAAGGTCTATGCTTTATGACGATTTGTTGCCAATATCCATTATGCATTGTGCCAAACCAGACTTCAGTAACATCAGACAAAATAATCTCTTTCCACAGGTATTCTGGCCACGAAATGTTTGGTAAGGTTGAAAGTGGGTAGATCTAGCTTCATAGGGTCTCCAAGTATGACACCAATAGAGTAGAGAACCTGATGATGAAAAAAATGTAGCTTGAGACCAGGTAAGCTAAACAATACCGGTACAGTAAGAGGTTCATGATTGGGGTCAAAATTAAGAGACCACTTGAGTAGCTTCATTGGTTTACCAGCAATGTTAAGATTTTTTTTTGGAGAAAATACGAGTGTAGTCTTCATGCACGGTTAACTGAATCAAAATCTCATCCATGAGCCCTACTTTCCACTTTTCTGTTAATTTGAGGTCATCAAAACTTTTCCTGATAACTTACATAGTTGGGTGTCCCCACTGAAATTTTCCGATGAGGGCAAATTTGAATTTGTCAGTGAAGGTTGAAATTTCTGACTCAAAGAAAAATAGTGCTGCATTCCCACTCTTTTTGCTTGCATTCTTAATAAAGAGACAGTCACCTGTACCATCACGATTCTCCTTATAACTTAAGGGGAAGACAACCGCCGTCTCCCCTGAGGATTACTCACAATGTGGGCAAAAAATGTTTTACTAGGCTCAACCGAAGGAGGAAGCTCCATCACAGCAAAGAAAAGCCCTGCAAGTTNTAAGCCTTGAAACGGTGTAAAGTGTAAGTTTCACAATTTGAAAATTGTATAATCAAAATAAATGGGCAAAAAATGTACTAGTGTCATAATTTATAAATTTGTGAAAGGAAGATTTTAACATCTCACATTATAAAAAGTGATAAATTGTTCAAATATCAAAATAAGAAATAAGATAAGTTTAGAATAAAAGATTTCGAACTCCTATTGTCCATTATAATAACATCCATAAAGGTAATTAAAATGATAAAAAGTAATCAAAGTCCTCAACGCTCTCTTCACTCAAGTGGTTTTCATTTGAATAATATCATAATATATAGTTTTCTCTAGGGGTGTAAACGAGCCGAACACGAGCGAGCCAAGCTCAGCTCGTGTTCGGCTCGTTTATATTTCGAGCNTTACAACTAGAAACAATGAAAAACTATATTGTTTAACTAAATTTTTTAGCTTTTCTCCTTTTTCTTTCGTCCTTTTTCTTTTTCCTTTCTCCTTTTTCTTCTTTCTTTTTTTTTTCTCTTCTATTTTATTCTTCTTCTCCTTCTCTTTCTTTTATACTCCCTTTTTTCTTTTTTTTTTCNTAGCTTTTCTCCTTTTTGTTTCCTCCTTTTTCTTTTTCCTTTCTCCTTTTTCTTCTTTCTTTTTTTTCTCTTCTATTTTATTCTTCTTCTCCTTCTCTTTCTTTTATACTCCCTTTTTTCTTTTTTTTTTCACTCTATTTTTTTTTACCCTATCTCCCTTTCTTCTTTATGTATTCGATTACAATATAGTTTTATAAGAGAGATAATGATAATCATATGAGAATGATTGAGAATAAGGATAAGTATGAATAAAATTATATATATATATATACATATAAATGTTTAAAATTACATAATTGGGTATTGAGGTGTAAGCCTTTAGGTTTTTTCTATTCATGAGGTGAGGTATAAGCCTTGAAACGGTTTAAAGTGTAAGTCTCACAATTTGAAAATTGTATAATCAAAATAAATGAGCAAAAGATGTACTAGTGTCATAATTTATAAATTTGTGAAAGGAAGATTTTAACATCTCACATTATAAAAAGTGATAAATTGTTCAAATATCAAAATAAGAAATAAGATAAGTTTAGAATAAAAGATTTCAAACTCCTATTGTCCAATATAATAACATCCATAAATGTAATTAAAATGATAAAAAGTAATCAAAGTCCTCAATGCTCTCTTCACTTAAGCGGTTTTCATTTGAATAATATCATAATACATAGCTTTCTCTCATATCTCTTTGTCAGTTGAGTCTAATTTCTCCCATTTTTTTATTTTTTCTTCAACCTTGGTTNTTCCTCAATGCTCTCTTCACTTAAGCGGTTTTCATTTGAATAATATCATAATACATCGCTTTCTCTCATATCTCTTTGTCAGTTGAGTCTAATTTCTCCCATTTTTTTATTTTTTCTTCAACCTCGGTTGTCTTTCTTTTTCCTATTACTTATAAAAGATTAGTCAATAAAAAATGAAAATTTACATTCAAGAAAAATGTCAAATACTTAAATTTAATATATATATATATATATATATATATATTAGAAAGCCCAAAAAATGTTAATATATTAACTAGAAAGAAAGATACAAATACATTGTGTTGAAGGACCCAAACATGACACCCAGTTCACACCAAAACCACAAGTGATTTTAAAACTAGAAAAGTATAATAGAGACATAAAGAAAAAACCTAAACATGCTGAAATACAAAGTATCAGATGGCTGGAGAGCAATCCAATTTGGTTTTGCCTTTGCCTCTGGTTCTAGGAAAGGAACAAGCTAATAAGTTGGTAAGATGATTGCCATTGTCAGTGGTAATCAATGTATCATCCAATATGTTCCCTAGCTGAAGTCTGCCTCCATTCTTCTTCTTCCTTCTGGAATATACTTGTCATTCCTCTTTTAAAGATTGACTCACCTGATCTTGCTCTACAGTGTGGTGGAGATGTGCAGATTGTTGAACATTAGAAGCAGCAATATGTTGTACCGGCTGATCTGCTATTGGATCAAAGAAGCACTCTCGTGTGTCTTGGCATGTGAGGGAGTCTTCTTCAATAACATTGGGTGGTGTAAGCACTACTGGATCTGTAGTTGTAGTATGTTATTCTTTAGGAACTGCGGTGTTGGGAAGAGGATCGGGTTGCGTTTTCTCAGCTGGGATAATAGGTGGTTGTTCTTTTGTGATATTCAATTTTAGATGAGGATAACAAATAGTAGAGCTGTGACCAGCCAAACATACTACAATGAGAGCAATAAGGAGCGTGTGGTTCGATTTTAACATTTTGCCAATACCCGTTGTGAGTGGTTCCAATCCACACCTCATCCGGAGCTGGTTGAGTGATATTCCTCTCAACTAACACACAAGCCACAGAGGGTCTGATGACAACAAGCGTAGGACTATCAACCCTGAAAGACTTACTATAAGCAGTTGTTAAGGAGTAGAGAATTTTCAAATTGAACAGATGTAATTTTAACCCCGAAAATTTTATCCAAACTGGAATGATAGGGGACTCCGCCTTTGGGTTGAAATCAACAACCCACTTCAGAATTTTCATATAACGGTTGTCGATCTTGATAACTTTTTGAGAAAAGATGTGGGTATAATCAACATCATGAGACAACTGAATCAGTATTTGCCGAGCGTCAAGTAAACTAATATTCCAACTGCCCAATAGTTTCAAAGCCTCAAACTCTTTCCGAATGATCTCCAATTTTGGGTTACCATAAAGAAATTTTCCCATTAGAGCAAAATACCAAGAGGACGCGAGAATACTAGTTTCAACCTTTATGAGAATAAGAGCAGGCTTCCCATTTTTTTCTCCAATTTTTTTATGAAGGTGTGATCACCACCATCTTCAATAGCATCGTGAAAAGATTGAGGAACATTGCAAGATTTACCTACACGAAAACCAGTCTCTGATTCTGAAAGAGGAGCATGAGTAGCAATCGAGATGTCACCGGCAAGTTTAGTAGCATAAGAACGGATAGTCATCTCTGTCGACAAGATTCTGTTGGACAGGAAGGAAGCGCGGAGACGTCGTCTGAAAGGAAATGCGAACACTTTATTCTCATATATAAATCACTCATATGATGGCATGTATTCACATTATAAATGATCATATTTATCCTTCAATTCTCTTTTTTAAACTTATATTTTTCAATGTCTTGTTCTACATGATATATACTACAGAATTCATCATTAAGGTTGTTGGATGGTTTCATTTTTTTTGTGTGAACTTGATTATATGTGCTCCAATTACCCTCACATCTAGATGATGAGCATGTAAGTCTTAGTACTTCAATACAAACTATTGGAGCTTTCAAATACCATCACCAAATTGGATTGCCATTCAACTATATTTAAAGAAAATTATGTAATTATAAATTAAAAAAATAATATTTGATACTCAATCCTTGTCTCAATGAGCAAATTAAATATTAAAAATTTTACCTGGAGAGAATTTTGCAATTATATTTTTTGCTTGTTGTAGCCCAAATAAACTTTTCTTATTCCTAAATGGAAAAAGTTTCATATTAGCTATTCTCTTTTTTTGGGTCTGTTATCATTCTATCCATATAATGATATAACCTTAACTTGATCTCATGATTGGTGGATTTGTTTTTAACATATTGAAATTAGCTGTTGAGGAAATATTCAGTTGCATGCAAATGACGGTGTAGCTAAAACTCCCATTTTTCATCAATAATATCCCAAATCTCTCTATAACTGATCTTTTCACTTCCTATGTTATGGATTATTAAATCATTGGCCTCATCCATTGTGTTGAAAATAAAATTCGAATCTGACTTATTCTCTTCATCCATCATCCTTAGGACTTGCACTAATGATCTAGTGGTTGTTATTGTATATGTGATACTAGTCCATAACCTTTATTTTAGAATAAGTTTTTCAACTTCTTTTCTCTCATGTTTCTTAACCCATACACAAATAAACCAATTAGTGGGAGTGAATATCGCTTTCAGTGGTTGTCTAGCTTCCAACATACTTTGTAAAGTGAAAAAAAGATATAGTAAATTTTATTGCAGCAAGGTGTAGAAGTTCTTTTTTAGAATTTTTTTCCATTAAAGATAACACTCAAGAATGTTTGTAAATAAATTTACTATCCTTTTTGGTTTTGGTCAGAGCATTTTTATGGTGAGGAAATTCACCAATCTTCTCTAATATCAAGTATATATAATGTGCAACACAATGTGTCTAATATAAATGCTTTTTTCTTTTCTATCAATTTATTTTCAACTGTCCTATAAGTACTTGCATTATTTACCATAATTTGAACTATCAAATGCTCACCAATTTCTTCTATCACTCTGTCAAACAATTAAAAAAATGTACTCTGCATCCTTTACTTGATCAAAAAAATCTATAAATTTTAAATAAAGTGTTATAGAGATTATTGATTAGAATGTTAATCGAGTTTTTATTCATGTCTGATGACTTATTAGACATGTTTATTACTCCAGTCCGACTCTTTATTCTCTTTTCTATTATCTCTGTATTAATGAATTTTTTTAACACCCATGTCCTCAAGTTATACGTATAAAAGGTTTTAAATCTCGACCATAAGCATCAGTAGAATGGATCATATTAAAGTAAGGTGATGTTGCCACATTGGATGAACTAACATTCTCATAAAAAAATCTACCACTATCCATGCAAACACATTTGTGTGCTTCTCTAACATGTTATGGATATATCTTCTGAGCTACAATTGCCCCTTCTTTGATATCATCCTCCACATTCATCATATACTGATCTATGGACCTGTTATTAGACACTGGTTGTAGAGATGATGAAGAATCCTTGACACTTCATTCACTTCCATAGTAATAGCCGACATAAAATCTATCATCAAACTTTTGCTGTGCAAGATCTTTTGACATCATTGATTTTTCATGTAAGATTGAATTTTTTCTTTCATTGCTTCTAGCATTTTAGCATATGGTGCAATATTTCTATGTGAGCAAAAGAAGTGTTTATTTATCCTTGTAACATCTCATTTAATTGCGGCCACTATAATTGTATTTCTAGTAAACATATGTCTTATCATTGCCTCCAACATTAACTTGCACACTATGCCTTACCCAATGTAATTTTTTCTAGCATCTAAGTATTTCTCACAAAACTTGAAAAGCCTTTAATGAAAATATTATTTTAAAATTTAAATAAATTGGAAGTATGAAACTCGTGTAAATTTTCAAATAAAATGCAATGCCAATATTCTCTAAAAGAAGAACTCTAAAGTACAAGTAAGGGAGTTCTATAAGAAAATAACATCAATGGAAAATTATATTCATTAAAGGTTATGAAATTATCATAAAAAATAGTCCTATTTTCTCGCATATTTACAAACAAAAAAAGGGCTACTTACATAACCTAGGAAAAGATTGAGACTCGGGGATATGTTTAAAGAATATTAAATTACAAACAAATTTCAAGGCATTACAACAATCCTATGGTTCAAAATAATATGTTCAAATTCCAAGTTATGCTTCATGATAGTCTACTTGAGTGACTAAAGAATAGTATTATCATTTGTATTGCTGAAGTTGGCATTTAGGTTATGAAACAAGAATACAATGGTGGAACACCAGATAAACTACTTGAAGAATATAATATTAGGGCAATCTCAATGTTGTGGGTATGTTTGGTGGATGTAAAATGAACTAAAAATTTCTATTTCTTTATGGATATATACATTGACAAAAATTGCCTGTATCGATAAAGAAAAAACACCTATCTATTTGTAGAGCATTTGTGTTTGCAAACATAAAATTTAATAAAGAAATAAATTGCATCATGAAGGCATATTGATAGGCATTTATAAACATGATGAGCTCAATTTTCATTTGTTTTTTCCCTAAAAAGGTGTCAACGAATCATCCCTAAAAAAACTTCCGACCTATTAATATGCTCATTGGAGCTTTAAAAAATTCCACTAAAGTAATTAATAATATACTTGAAGGGTGTAGTAGGAGGTTTTTGTCGTGCCCAGAGAGCAACAAGACGAGGCAATGGCGTGGCTGTAGTAGTGCAACAACAAGTTGTAGTTGATTGTGGCGGCATTCAGGATAGTTGGATTAAGTAGTGGCAAGGTCGGTCGGTGCAGTGGGTTGTTATCTCGAGAGCAGTAAGGGGGAGGTGGTGGTGTGGTGGCAATATGTGAAATATCAAGCTGCAGGTCTATAATTGAGTTGTAAACGAAGCAACATGTGGCTGGGTCAACATTAGTGTTTGGAGTATCAGAAGGTGTCGGTGTTGGTGTCAGCAACATCGTGTAGTGTAGTAGGCAGTGTTCCTTGGCTCATAACATGGGTGTGAGAGGGAGATTGGAGGCTTGCGAGTTGGAACGAAACATGTATGCGCTTGTAAATATAGAATTTGAAATATGAGGCATGCACCTCATCAAATCTGAGGCTTATTGCACACCTCAATATAGCTCAGGTGTACGCCTCGACGTAATTTTTTCCACTATAGCAGAGAGGTGCATTGTTCCCTTCTTATTTTTCTTTATTATGTTTTTATTTTCTTTCTGTTTCTCTTTATTTTGTTTTTATTACTTGTGAGTGTCCTTGTAATTGAGTATATATAGCCCTCATTTATATCAATAAAATTTAAGCTACTATATTCACAAATTCAACATGGTATCAGAGCCACTTATGCAGCCGCTGAACACCCCTCCAGCTGCCGCCGACCTTCCCTGCACGGTTTCGTAGCCGTCGGCGTCCTCTTTAGCTGCTTGCAAGTGCAAGTCCTATATGCGACTTCCCTTCCCTGCAACAAAAATGACTGTCCCTGCAGGTCCTTCCCGACTTCCCTGTGGTGGAGAATCCCGCTGACTGTCCCTGTTGTTTCCCTTCCCTAAAGCAAGACCCCTATTCTTGCAGGTCCTTTCCGGCTTGCCTGTGGTGGAGAATCCCGATGGCTGTCCCTGCATGTCCTCCCTACAGGCTTCCCTTCAGGCTTCCTTCGGCTGCGATGTTAACTACAAGTTTATCCTCAGTCGGTGACCCTTTGAAACCCGTCAATATCTTGGAATCCCAACCACATCTCCTTTGACTCAGTCGGAATCATCACGGTTTCCTCCAACACCAAACCAATATCCAAAGGAGCCCTTGATTCCACCATAGGATCGACTCAAAATTTCGTTCCTCTGCAGACTGGGGGACTACGAACTTGAATTTCTTGATCACAACTTATAAATTGAACGACGAAAACTTTCTCCAATCATCCCAAGCAGTGTCTTTGTTCATGAAAGTACGAGAAAAACTCAATCACCTCACAGGTATGACCTGTGAGCCTCCAAAGACTAACTCAACTTATTAAGCTTGGGAAGTGAATAACTTTATGGTCATGTCGTGGCTGATCAATTCCATGGAAACATTAATTGACCATTCATATATGTTCCTCCTATCCGCTAGTGCCCTCTGGATGACAATCCGTGATACCTACTCGGACGTAGGGAACTTCGACCAACTCTATGAGTTCTTTAGGAAGATCCGAGAGGCAAAATTGGGATCAAAGACAGTGACCCAGTATTATAATGATATGAAGGCATTGTGGATGAAATGCAACCTGTATTATGACTACACTTGGAATTCTCTAGTTGATCTCTCTCTTTCAGAAGATTGTAGAAAAAGATTGCATATTTTAATTCCCGGCAGGCCTCAAAAAAGACCTTGACGAAGTCTGGGGCCATATTCTTGGTCGGGAGACTGCCTTTCGCTCTCGCTGCTTTCACCAAGATTCACCGTAAAGAAAGCCAGAGACTTGTCATGCTCAACACTTTTTTTCCTTCAACCAAATCGTCCGCCTTGTTCTCTAATAGTGCCTAACCCTCTGCCATGCTACCCTGGTTAGGTCACCGTACTTGTGATTACTGTTATAAACCCAACCATACTAGTTATAAGTGTTGGAAGCTCCACGAAAATGGACACACAAACCTTCGGCCCAAACCTCTATTGCAAAGGGCCTCAATACGACATCAAAGTCTACCACGGTTCAACCGGCTCCTTGCCGAAACATTCCAGAATCCTCCGACACTCTAAAAAGTCAGATAGAGCGAATTGGTCAAGCTACATGGATCCAATTAGTTAAGTTGGTCCATCGACCTCCCACATTCGTCAAGGTATTGTTCCCATCACACCACATCTACCTTCTCTAGTCCATAGATCATTGATTCAGCTGCCATAGACCACATGACTAGATGCTTAGAAGCTTTTTCGACATACTATCCATGTTTTGACAAAGATACAGTCAGAATTGCAGATGAATTTTGTAGTTTTATTGCTGATAAAAGGTCGGTAATTCTAACTACTGGTGTAACACTGGAATCTATTACATGTTCCACTGTTGAAGAATAACCTTTTATCCATCAATATTGTTTCTCAATGGGATTTGAAGGTGTCAACATCTTATCACTCGCAGTAACAATAACGACAGAGAATAAAATCAGACACTAAAATCTGTCTTGTGATAGCTTTCTCTCCACGTGGTACAAATATATCCTTATTCACTTGATTTTTAGATTTCAAACCAGGGTGAAGCTTATGACATTTATTAGGAGTATGCCCAAACATCTTACAATGAGAGCAATAAGAAGGTCTATGCTTTATGACGATTTGTTGCCAATATCCATTTTGCATTGTGTCAAACCAGACTTCAGTAACATAATAATCTCTTTCCACAGGTATTCTGGCCACGAAATGTTTGGTAAGGTTGAAAGTGGGTAGATCTAGCTTCATAGGGTCTCCAAGTATGACACCAATATAGTAGAGAACCTGATGATGAAAAAAATGCAGCTTGAAACCAGGTAAGCTAAACCATACCGATACAGTAAGAGGTTCATGATTGGGGTCAAAATTAGGAGACCACTTGAGTAGCTTCATTGGTTTACCAGCAATGTTAAGATATTTTTT
>JXCR01144569.1:29792-44961 GCA_002079205.1 Phalaenopsis hybrid cultivar
TATCAATAAATTTTTAGGACCTTACAATATATAAACGAGCCACTAAGAAACCATGAGTATATTGTACAAATATCAAAACATTCAAAAATAATAACTAAGTCTGGAGATAACATCTCAAACTAACATATAATTGTATATCACTATCTTAGAAAAAACATTACAAAAATGAACTGCAATCATATCATCATATGATATTTATCAGCTGTAGTCCTCCTCCTGTAAGTCAAGTCCCTCGTATTAGAAATAACATTCTATAATTGTTCTTTTCTTGAAATAAAACATTAGATTTAACAATAGGTTTTCACGATTTAATGAGCAATTCTAATCTTAATATGCATTAAATTTATATGCAAATGCTCCATATGAATAACAAAAAAAATGTAATTCATTTACCTTATAAAATTCTTAGCTTTTCATTTTAAATCTATGCATTCTCGTTTCGATTTTAGTATTGACCATTTTTAATATCTTTAAAAGTCATATCTGGATTGTCATCATATCTGAATATATCATCAAAATTATACCGATACGTACCTTAAAAAATTTGCACCCGAATGTACACCTTTATCATTTTCTTTATCATGCATGAGTACATCGCATCCCCTGCAAGTATCATATGGGAGTAATCTTGTATGAATTAAACATTTACATTTCATTTATTTTAATTACGTTCATTTAAGGTCATTGAAATTAGCATTTTTCATTTTCAATTTTCAATTTATTCATTTCTATAATTCTTTCATTCATAATATGCCTTAAATTATAAAATCAAGTATAAAAAGTAATAATGCAGTTGTTCATTAAGAAAACCTTGAATTAATACATATAAGAAAATAAGTACTCACATGAAGATTTATATTACCTCTTCAATGGTTATCCCTTCACTACACTATATTGTTAATCTATTATCAATCTTAAATCTAAATACCTTTCTTCCACACTTCCTAATTAAATAAAAAAAGTAATAACATTAATTTAATTATATATATCATTAATTCTAATAATAATATAGCCTTAACATGTATCTTATAGGCTTTCAGATCGATCTCCTTCCTTACTCCCAGACAAAGTTTTCTCCCCCTCCCTAATCTCAATTAACGTATTTCACTTTAACATATTAAATATATATCAATTTAATGCATATAAAATTTCAATAAACAATTCTAACACAATAACTTACCTTATTTTGCAAATTAGGGTTTCACAAAGCTTCGACTCTCCATTTCACGCACGTAATTCTTCCTATTTCCTCGTATAGTAATTTCGTGTAACTTCATAATATTTGGGATTTAAATAGCTTCAATTTTGATTCAATAAGATTTTGCATTAAACACACACACAAAATTTTATTAATTTGTTTAAAAAGCTTCCATTGAACATTTTATTAAACTTACCTTTAACTAAGGTTGATTGCTCTCCCCACATACACGAAGGTCCCTTTTTTCTTCCTCTATGCGAGCACATCGCTTCTTCGTCTTCCTTTGTGCCAACACAATGCCTCATCTTTGTTTGCGGCTTAGTTTACGACGTCCCCTCCTTCCTCTACACACGAGTACAATTTCATTGCCTCCTTTGGCTAGGGCTTAGTGTCAAAAGGCTCGACTGATCAACCCGCATGCACATAAGGTTTACTCCTCTATTTCCTCCTTCCTCTTGACAAAGCCGCACACTCCTTCCTTCGATTTCTTCTCTTACTAATTATTGTTCTCCTCCTCCCGTCTTCACTCACAGAGAAGCCGCTCGACTAAACAGTGTGTCGGATGAGAAGCTCCTTGACAAAGCCACAAATTAGGGCTGGAAATGACCTCACCTCCCTTCTTCCCTCTTTGATTTCTCTCTTTGATTTCTTCTTCTATTGCTCTCTTTCTCGTTCGCTCGCCCTCTGAAGGCTATGAACAAAAGGACTGCAGAAGCCCCTTCTCGATTCTAAAAAGTAACTGCTCAACTGTTATTTCAAATCGATACATCTTAGTTCAGGAGGAGAATACAGAGAGTGAGCAATCAAAAGAGGAAGCAACAGAGGAGCACCTGCATTTGGATGTGACGGAGTTGTCCCTCAATTCGATGGTGGGATTTACCCCAAATCACACCATGAAGGTGAGTGGATGGATCAAGGAACTGTCGGTGGTGGTGTTGGTGGATAGTGGGGCCACACAACTTTATCTTAAATTAGGTAGTGGAATGGGGTGAAGTTGGTAGCTACTGAAAGCTTCGACGTCATGATGGGACAGAGGAAGGTGGAGAAAAATCGAGGAATTTGCAAGGGGCTGACTTTGACACTACATGGCCTACAGGTGGTAAAAGACTTCCTTTAGATTTGGGCAGCACGAATGTGATTTTGTGGATGAAGTGGCTGCGAATATTGGGAGAGATGATGGTGGATTGGAAGTCCTCAAAGATGAAATTTCAAGTGGAGGGTAGGAAAGTGGTGCTGAAAGATGTTAGCTTATGCAAAATTGTGGTGTCGCTCAAAACCATGGTCAAGAGATTCGGGGAGTAGGACCGAGTTACTTGGTGGAGTTGCCGAGCATTGAAGTGGTCGAGATTCATAGTTGGCAGAGTTTTCGGAAGTGGTCCAACAACTCCTACAACACTTTACTAATGCTTTCAAATAGCTAAGTAAGTTACTTCCTCAGAGGGAGCACAAATACACTATTACATTGAATGAGGGTGTTTCTCCCATTAGTGTCAAACCATATTAGTACCTCCAGATTCATAAGGATGAGATAGAGAAACTGATCCGGGAGATGCTCGAGGCTGGGATTATCAGGTCATGTGTGAGTTATTTTTCCAGTATCGTCCTGTTGGTGAAAAAAGGATGGTAGTTAGAGATTCTACCCGGACTACAGGCTTTGAACAAGGAAACGGTGTTGGATAAGTTTCCTATTCCTGTGATTGATGAGTTCTTAGATGAGCTTTATGGGCCACATTTTCTCAAAAAATTGATATTAAGTTAGAGTACCACCAGATCAGGATGAAGCCAGCAGATGTGCACAAGACAACATTCAGAACATATGAAGGACATTATGAGTTCTTAGTGATGTTGTTTGACCTCACCAACGCCCCGACGAAATTTCAATCCCTCATGAATAGGGATTTTTAACCTTATTTCTGGATATTTGTCTTGGTTTTCTTTAATGATATTCTGATGTATAGTCATACAGTGACAACATATGGGGCACCTGAGGACAGCTTTAAAGACGTTGAGGGAGCACTAGTTGTATGCTAACTTGAAGAAATTTTTTTTGCACAATTACTGGTAGACTACGTAGGACATGTGGTGACCAGAACGGGGGTAACGGTGGATCAATCCAAGATCAAGACTATGGTTGATTGGCCCTTATTAAGGAATTTGCAGGAGTTGAGAGGATTCTTGGGACAAACAAGGTACTTCTAGAAGTTTGTGAGAAGATATGTCACGATAGCATGACCATTAACGGAGCAGTTGAAGAAAGATAATTTCAATTGGGGTGAACAATAGCATAGACATTTGAACATCTGAAAAGGGCAATGAATAGCGTACCGATATTAGCACTTCCAGATTTCAGTAAACCAATTGTGGTGGAGACAGATGCATTAGGATACGGATTGAGAGCAATGCTCATGTAGGATCAGTAGTCGATTGCCTACTTCATCCTAGTTCTTCGGCCAAAGCAAGGCTGAAGTCAATATATGAACAAGAATTGATGCCTATTGTCTTGGTCATTCGGAAGTGGCAACCTTACTTGTTGGGACAACATTTTTTTTTTGTTAGGACAAATCATAGGAGTTTAAAGTATCTTTTGGAGCAACAGACGGTGACTGAGAAATATCAGAGATGTCTATCAAAGCTGCCAGGGTATTATTTTGAGATTTAGTATCGACCAAGATTGAAGAACAAGGCAGCTGGCGCATGGTCGAGAAAGGTGGATGAACCCCGATTGACGTTCCTATCAGTACCCTTGGTCATGGATTAAGAAGCCTTGAGACAGGAGTTTGAAAGGGATAAGAAACTGAGGAAGATAAGAGCCTAATTACTACAAAATTCAAAGAGTCATTCGGGATATGCATTGAGAGGACAACAGTTGCTTCACCAGGGGTGATTCGTGCTATCCAAGTCGTTGGAGTATATTCTCAGATTATTGCAAGAGTTTCATGGCAATACAATCAATTGACATTCAAGGGTGCAGAAGACTACAATCGTATGGAAGCAAAGTTTTATTGAATTGGGTTGCGCAGAGACGTGGACATGGTTGAAAAATGTGATGTGCGCCAACGACGCATGTACTTGACCACAATGCCACGGGGTTACTAAAACCATTAGTATTATCGAAGAAGGTTTGGGAAGAAATAATGATGAATTTTATTGAGTGGTTGTCAGGGTTCAAAGGATTCACGATGATTTTGATCGCTCAAGTCAGCATGCACGTTTGATTCTTTACGACATTCTTTCACTGCGGTCTCAGTCGCGGTGGCGTTTATTTGGGAAGTGATTATGTTTGCACGGGATATCGGAATCGATTGTATCAGATAGAGACAAGGTGCTCCTCAGCTATTTCTGGAAAGAGCTATTTAAGTTGCAAGAGATAGTCTTTAAAAGATCATTGCCTATCATCCGCAGACGGAGGTGTTCAACATGAGTGTGGAGACATGCCTGTATTGTTTTGTGTCTGATACATCAAAGTTATGGGCTAAGTGGATTGCATGGGCCGAATATTTGTATAATACTATGTAAGACACCGCAACACAGACAACCCCTTTCAAGATATTGTACATACGGGATTCATCTCACTTGATTCATTATGGGTATAACACTATATTGGTATCCAACATTGCTCAGTATTTGGAGGAGAGGGACAAGATACTAGCAAAGCTCAAGGGGCATCTTATGAGGGTTCAACAAATCATGAAGCGGAAGGCTGATGGACACAGGAGAGAGGTGCAATTCGAACCAGGGACATGGTATACTTGAAGCTAAGGCCTTGCCGACAGGAGACATTGGTCAGGAGGAGGAGCGAGAAACTTTNAAGCCCTAGTTTTCTCTCATATCTCTTTGTCAGTTGAGTCTAATTTCTCCCATTTTTCTATTTTTTCTTCAACCTCAGTTGTCTTTCTTTTTCCTATTATCTTATAAAAGATTAGTCAATAAAAAATGAAAATTTACATTCACGAAAAATGTCAAATTCTTAAATTTAATATATATATATATATATATATATATATATATATGTATGTATATATATATTAGAAAGCCCAAAAATGCTAATATATTAACTAGAAAGAAAGATACAGATACATTGTGTTGAAGGACCCAAACATGGCATCCAGTTCACACCAAAACCACAAGTGGTTTTAAAACTAGAAAAGACAGAAAAGTACAGTAGAGACATAAAGAAAAAACCTAAACATGCTGAAATACAAAGTATCAAGTGGCTGAAGAGCAATCCAATTTGGTTTTGCCTCTGCCTCTGGTTCTTGGGAAGGGACAAGCTAATAAATTGGTAAGATGATTGCCATTGCCAGTGATAATCAATGTATCATCCAATGTGTTCCCTAGCTGGAGTCGGCCTCCATTCTTCTTCTTCCTATTGGAATATACTTGCAATTCCTCTTTCGAAGATTGGCTCACCTGATCTTGATCTACCGTTTGGTGGAGATGTGCAGATTGTTGAACATTAGAAGCAACAAAATATTGTACCGGCTGATGTGATCAAAGAAACACTCTCGTGTGTCTTGAGATGGGAGGGAGTTTTCTTCAATAATAGTGGGTGGTGTAAGCACAATTGGATCTGTAGCTGTAGTATGTTCTTCAGGAATTGCGGTGTTGGGAAGAGGACTAGGTTGCGTCTTCTCAACTGGGATAATAAGTGGCTGTTCTTTTGTGATATTTAGTTTTAGATGAGGATGTAAACGATAGCAAATAGTAGAGCTGTGACCAACCAAACATACTACAATGAGAGCAATAAAGAGGGTGTGGTTCGATTTCAACATTTTGCCAATACTCGTTGTGAGTGGTTCCAATCCACATCTCATCCGGAGCTGGTTGAGTGATATCCCTCTCAACTAACACACAAGCCACAGAGGGTCTGGTGACAGCAAACGTAGGACTATCAACCTTGAGAGACTTACTGTAAGCAGTTGCTAAGGAGTAGAGAATTTCCAAATTGAACAGATGTAATTTTAACCCCGGAAATTTTATCCAAACTGGAATGATAGGGGACTCCGCCTTTGGGTTGAAATCAACAACTCACTTCAGAATTTTCATATAACGGTTGTCGATCTTGATAACTTTCCGAGAAAAGATGCGGATATAATCAACATCATGAGACAACTGAATCAGTATGTGCCGGCCGTCAAGTAAACAAATATTCCAACTGCCCAATAGTTTCAAAGCCTCAAACTCTTTTCGAATGATCTCAAATTTTGGGTTACCATAAAGAAATTTTCCCACTAGAGCAAAACGCCAAGAGGACCCGAGAGTACTGGTTTCAACATTTATGAGAATAAGAGCAGACTTCCCATTTTTTTCCCCAATTTTTTTATGAAGGTGTGATCATCACCACCTTCAAGAGCATCGTGAGAAGATTGAGAAACATTGCAAGATTTACCTATACGAAAACCAATCTTTGATTCTGAAAGAGGAGCACAAGTAGCAATCGAGAGGTCACCGACAAGTGCAGTAGCATAAGAACGGACAACCATCTCTGTCGACAAGATTCTGTCGGATAGGAAGGAAGCGGGGAGACGTCGTCTGAAAGGAAATGCAAACAGTTTATTCTCATATATAAATCACTCATATGATGGCATGTATTCACATAATAAATGATCATATTTGTCCTTCAATTCTCTTTTTTAAACTTATATTTTTCAATGTCTTGTTGTACATGATATATACTAAAGAATTCATCCTTAAGGTTGTTGGATGGTTTCATTTTTTTGTGTGAACTTGATTATATGTGCTCCAATTACCCTCACATCTAGATGATGAGTATGTAAGTCTTAGTACTTCAATACAAAATATTGGAGCTTTCAAATACCATCACCAAATTAGATTGCCATTCAACTATATTTAAAGAAAATTATGTAATTATAAATTAAAAAAATAATATTTGATACTCAATCCTTGTCTCAATGAGCAAATTAAATATTAAAAATTTTACCTGGAGAAAATTTTGCAATTATGTTTTTTGCTTGTTGTAGCCCAAATAAACTTTCCTTATTCCTAAATGGAAAAAGTTTCATATTAGCTATTCTCTTTTTTTGGGTCTGTTATCATTCTATCCATATAATGATATAACCTTAACTTGATCTCATGATTGGTGGATTTGTTTTTAACATATTGAAATTAGCTGTTGAGGAAATATTAAGTTGCATGCAAATGACGGTGTAGCTAAAACTCCCATTTTTCATCAATAATATCCCAAATCTCTCTATAACTGATCTTTTCACTTCCTATGTTATGGATTATTAAATCATTGGCCTCATCCATTGTGTTGAAAATAAAATTCGAATCTGACTTATTCTCTTCATCCATCATCCTTAGGACTTGCACTAATGATCTAGTGGTTGTTATTGTATATGTGATACTAGTCCATAACCTTTATTTTAGAATAAGTTTTTCAACTTCTTTTCTCTCATGTTTCTTAACCCATACACAAATAAACCAATTAGTGGGAGTGAATATCGCTTTCAGTGGTTGTCTAGCTTCCAACATACTTTGTAAAGTGAAAAAAAAAATATAGTAAATTTTATTGCAGCAAGGTGTAGAAGTTCTTTTTTAGAATTTTTTTTCATTAAAGATAACACTCAAGAATGTTTGTAAATAAATTTACTATCCTTTTTGGTTTTGGTCAGAGCATTTTTATGGTGAGGAAATTCACCAATCTTCTCTAATATCAAGTATATATAATGTGCAACACAATGTGTCTAATATAAATGCTTTTTTCTTTTCTATCAATTTATTTTCAACTGTCCTATAAGTACTTGCATTATTTACCATAATTTGAACTATCAAATGCTCACCAATTTCTTCTATCACTCTGTCAAACAATTAAAAAAATGTACTCTGCATCCTTTACTTGATCAAAAAAATCTATAAATTTTAAATAAAGTGTTATAGAGATTATTGATTAGAATGTTAATCGAGTTTTTATTCATGTCTGATGACTTATTAGACATGTTTATTACTCCAGTCCGACTCTTTATTCTCTTTTCTATTATCTCTGTATTAATGAATTTTTTTAACACCCATGTCCTCAAGTTATACGTATAAAAGGTTTTAAATCTCGACCATAAGCATCAGTAGAATGGATCATATTAAAGTAAGGTGATGTTGCCACATTGGATGAACTAACATTCTCATAAAAAAATCTACCACTATCCATGCAAACACATTTGTGTGCTTCTCTAACATGTTATGGATATATCTTCTGAGCTACAATTGCCCCTTCTTTGATATCATCCTCCACATTCATCATATACTGATCTATGGACCTGTTATTAGACACTGGTTGTAGAGATGATGAAGAATCCTTGACACTTCATTCACTTCCATAGTAATAGCCGACATAAAATCTATCATCAAACTTTTGCTGTGCAAGATCTTTTGACATCATTGATTTTTCATGTAAGATTGAATTTTTTCTTTCATTGCTTCTAGCATTTTAGCATATGGTGCAATATTTCTATGTGAGCAAAAGAAGTGTTTATTTATCCTTGTAACATCTCATTTAATTGCGGCCACTATAATTGTATTTCTAGTAAACATATGTCTTATCATTGCCTCCAACATTAACTTGCACACTATGCCTTACCCAATGTAATTTTTTCTAGCATCTAAGTATTTCTCACAAAACTTGAAAAGCCTTTAATGAAAATATTATTTTAAAATTTAAATAAATTGGAAGTATGAAACTCATGTAAATTTTCAAATAAAATGCAATGTCAATATTCTCTAAAAGAAGAACTCTAAAGTACAAGTAAGGGAGTTCTATAAGAAAATAACATCAATGGAAAATTATATTCATTAAAGGTTATGAAATTATCATAAAAAATAGTCCTATTTTCTCGCATATTTACAAACAAAAAAAGGGCTACTTACATAACCTAGGAAAAGATTGAGACTCGGGGATATGTTTAAAGAATATTAAATTACAAACAAATTTCAAGGCATTACAACAATCCTATGGTTCAAAATAATATGTTCAAATTCCAAGTTATGCTTCATGATAGTCTACTTGAGTGACTAAAGAATAGTATTATCATTTGTATTGCTGAAGTTGGCATTTAGGTTATGAAACAAGAATACAATGGTGGAACACCAGATAAACTACTTGAAGAATATAATATTAGGGCAATCTCAATGTTGTGGGTATGTTTGGTGGATGTAAAATGAACTAAAAATTTCTATTTCTTTATGGATATATACATTGACAAAAATTGCCTGTATCGATAAAGAAAAAACACCTATCTATTTGTAGAGCATTTGTGTTTGCAAACATAAAATTTAATAAAGAAATAAATTGCATCATGAAGGCATATTGATAGGCATTTATAAACATGACGAGCTCAATTTTCATTTGTTTTTTCCCTAAAAAGGTGTCAACGAATCATCCCTAAAAAAACTTCCGACCTATTAATATGCTCATTGGAGCTTTAAAAATTTTTGCTAAAGTAAATAATATACTTGAAGGGTGTAGTAGGAGGTTCTTGTCATGACCCAGAGAGCAACATGACGAGGCAATGGCGTGGCGGTAGTAGTGCAACAACAAGTTGTAGTTGATTGTGGCGGCATTCAAGATAGTTGGATTAGGTAGTGGCAAGGTCGGTCGGTGCGGTGGGTTGCTATCTCGAGAGCAGTAAGGGTGAGGCGGTGGTGTGGTGGTAATATGTGAAATATCAAGCTGCAGGTCTATAATTGAGTTGTAAAAGAAGCAACATGTGGCTGGGTCAACATCAGTGTTTGAAGTATCAGAAGGTGTCGGTGTTGGTGTCAGCAACATCGTGTAGTGTAGTAGGCAGTGTTCCTAGGCTCATAACATGGGTGTGAGAGGGAGATTGGAGGCTTGCGAGTTGGAACGAAACATGTATGCGTGTGTAAATATAGAATTTGAAATATGAGGCATGCGCCTCGTCAAATCTGAGGCTTATTGCACACCTTAATATATCTCAGGTGTACGCCTCGACGTAATTTTTTCTACTATAGCGGAGAGGTGCATTGTTCCCTTCTTATTTTTCTTTATTATATTTTTATTTTCTTTCTATTTCTCTTTATTTTGTTTTTATTACTTGTGAGTGTCCTTGTAATTGAGTATATATAGCCCTCATTTATATCAATAAAATTTAGGCTGCTATATTCACAAATTCAACATGGTATCAGAGCCACTTATGCAGCCGCTGACCACCCCTCCAGCTGCCGCCGACCTTCCCTGCAAGGTTTTGTAGCCGTTGGCGTCCTCTTCAGCAGCTTGCAGGTGCAAGTCCTACCTGCGACTTCCCTTCCCTGCAACAAAAACGGTCGTCTCTACAGGTCCTTCCCGACTTCCCTGTGGTGGAGAATCCTGCCGACTGTCCCTGTTATTTCCCTTCCCTAAAGCAAGACCCCTATCCCTGCAGGTCCTTCCCGGCTTGCCTGTGGTGGAGAATCCCGATGGCTGTCCCTTCATGTCCTCCCTATGGGCTTCCCTTCAGGCTTCCTTCGGCTGCCTTGAACTTTTTTCTGTAGCTTTCTTGCTGTTAACTGCAAGTTTATCCTCAGTCGGTGACCCGTTGAAACCCATCAATATCTTGGAATCCCAACCACATCTTCTTTGACTTAGTCAGAATCATTGCGGTTTCCTCCAACACCAAACCAATATCCAAAGGAGCACTTGATTCCACCATAGGATTGACTCAAACTTTCGTTCCTCTGCAGACTGGGGGACCACGAACATGAATTTCTTGCTTACAACTTATAAACTGAACGATGACAACTTTCTCCAATCGTCCCAAGCAGTGTCTTTGTTCATTAAAGGACGCGAAAAACCCAATCACCTCACAGGTATGACATGTGAACCTCCAAAGACTAACTCAACTTATTAAGCCTGGGAAGTGAAGAACTTTATGGTCATGCCATGGCTGATCAATTCTATGGAAACATTAATTGACCATTCATATATGTTCCTCCTATCTGCTAGTGCCCCCTGGATGGCAATCCGTGATACCTTCTCGGACTTAGGGAACTTCAACCAACTCTATGAGTTCTTTAAGAAAATCCGAGAGGCAAAATTGGGATAAAAAACCGTGACCCAGTATTATAATGATATAGAGGCATTGTGGATGAAATGCAACCTGTATTACGACTACACTTGGAATTCTCTAATTGATCTCTCTCTTTCAGAAGATTGTAGAAAAAGATTGCATATTTTAATTCCTGGCAGGCCTCAACAAAGACCTTGACGAAGTCTGGGGCCATATTCTTGGTTGGGAGATTGTCCTCGCACTGCTTTCACCGAGATTCACCGTAAAGAAAGCCAAAGACTTGTCCTGCTCAACACTTTTTTTCCTTCAACCAAATCGTCCGCCTTGTTCTCTAATAGTGCCTAACCCTCTGCCATGCCACCCCGGGTAGGTCACCCTACTTGTGATTACTGTTATAAACCCAACCACACTCGTTACAAGTGTTGGAAGCTCCACGAAAATGGACACACAAACCTTCGGCCCAAACCTCTATTGCAAAGGACCTCATTACGACATCAAAGTCTACCATGGTTCAACCAGCTCCTTTCCGGAACATTTCAGAATCCTCCGACACTCTGAAAAGTTGGATAGAGCGAATTGGTCAAGCTACATGGATCCAATCAGTTCTAAGCTGGTCCATCGACCTCCCACATTCGTCGAGGTATTGTTCCCATGCACCACATCTATCTTCTCTAGTCCATAGATCATTAATTCAGCTGCCATAGACCACATGACTAGATGCTCAAAAGCTTTTTTGATACTACCCATGCTTTGACAAAGATACAGTCAGAATTGCAGATGAATTTTGTAGTTTTATTGCTGATTAAAGGTCGGTAATTCTAACTACTGGCATAACACTGGAATCTGTTACATGTTCCACTGTTGAAGAATAACCTTTTATCTATTAGTAAGTTGACGAATGACATTGATTGTGTTGCTCATTTTTCTTTTGATTGTCTTTAAGGATCTTCATTTGGGGAGGAGGACTAGAATTGCTAAGCTGGTAGCTGGACTACTACTTCCAAGTGAAAAGCACGGAGCATGAGAGCACTTCACTTAATAGTTGTTTATCTCGAGTCACTGAATGTCACATTATGTTGTTGCATTATCATTTGAGTCATCTTAGTTTTTTGCATTTAAAAAATTTGTCTGTTGATGTTTACTAATAAAAGTCTTTCGAATTTCAATTGTTAGACGTGTTAGGTAGTCCAACATCATCGAGTTTATTGTCCACCCCACACTTACCTTCTGCTCATTTTTTACTCATTAACACTGATGTATGGGTTCCCTCTCTCACTTCCAACTACATAGATAAATGATGGTTTCTTAGCTTGATTGATGACCACACTCGAATGACACAAATTTATATTTTAAAAGATAATTCAGATGTTCATGTCACATTCCAAAGCTTCTAAACTTTCATTTTGACTTAATTCAAAACTCCATTTTAGGTCCTTTAGACCGACAATGATCACGAGTTTTTTAAATCTATTTTTGGAGAATTCTTGGTAAGTACATTCTCCTTCATGACTCGAGTACATATACTCCTCAACCAAATTGGGGTAGCCGAGCGGAAAAATCAACATCTTCTTGATGTTGTTCGCTCCATTATGTTTGAATTTAATGTCTAAAACAATTTTGGAATGATGTCATACTAACTGCCACCTTTCTCATCGGTATAGTTCCCCCCAAAATTCATAAATTTCAAACTTTTTTAGCCATCCTAAAATCATACTTTCCCACTACATTAGATCCCAAAATATTTGAGTGCACGACCTTTTTTCAGAATACCGCCCCCACTCGTAGCAAACTTGATCTCAAATCCATAAAATGTGTTTTCCTTGGATACAACACTAAAAAATGATATTGGTGCCTGGATCCTATCACAAATAGAATATATGTGAGTGTGGATGCCTCATTTTTTGAAAGTATTCCCTATTTTACTAACTTGGCCTCAAGTGACGGGGAGCTAGAGTTCTTGGACACAGTTCCTTATCCTACTTCTATGGATGTTCACCCCATTGTTCTTGTCACTGAGGAAAACCTAGTTCCTGTAGTTCAAGCATCTCCTCGTCCCACTCTTCGTGTTTACACTCGACGCACTCATGACGATGCACTTACCTTGGAGCGTGCTACCTCCTTGCAGAAACTTAAATCTACACCAGGCGGCATCCCTTGCACAACTTCTGCTAATGAGGAGGTGAGTTCTCCAAGCAAGGTACACTATCTGGCATGCTCTCTCTATTCCATGACAAAATGTCTCTTTTCATGGTTTATCGCCGAACTACATGAAATTTACTACTATCCTGGTGGATCATCAAATCCCAGCTATCATTGAGGTGACACTAGCAGATTCTGCTTGGAAGGTTGCAATGATGGAGGAGATGAATGCTCTTTGACGGAACCATACGTGGGATGTCGTAAATATTTCTTGGGGAAAGAAAGCAGTGCGATATCAATGAATTTTTAGCATCAAGTCCAACTCCGATAAGTTCTTTGAACGCAACAAAGCATGGTTGGTCGTCAAATGATGCTCACACAATTACAAAGTTTACTGTGAGGAGACGTTTGCTCCGATGGTCAAGTTAAACACTATTCGAGTCCTAATGTCTCTTGCGGTGAATCTGGATTGACTCTTATTCCAAGTCGATCTGAAGATTGCGCTCCATAATGGAGATCTCACAGAGGTGTACATGTCAATTTCTTAAGGCTTTGAATCTACTGCCTTCCAAGGGCAAGTGTACTGGCTGTGAAAGTCACTCAATGGACTTAAACAATACCCATAGGCACAGAGTCACGAAGGCGGTAACAGGCCATGTTTTCACTGAAGCTCAATTGGATTATACTTTCTTTTTTCCGACATTCATTCAATAGCCAAATTGATATCCTTATTGGAGTCTTGTGCTTATAGGTAATGATCTAGCAGCATTGGAGGCTTTGAAAGACCTTTTTGCTATATCGTTTGCAATTAATGACTTGAGATCTCTCTGGTACTTCCTCTGCATGGAAATTGTTCGATCATCTCAGGGAATTTGCCTGTCTCAGAGCAAATATGTACTTGATGTGTTAAAAGAGAACAATCTTCTTCTGTGCAAACCGGTGGTTGTCTTGAGGATCCTGCTGAAAAATTAACTAATGTTCCCGATGCTGTTCATGCGAATAAGATTCACTACTAACGCCTTGTGGGGTAACTCTTCCAACTCGCTTATATATGCACTGACATATGCCACACAATTGATATTGTAAGTCAATACATGCATGACTTACAATACCAACTGCGCGACATATGTAACTCTTCTAACTAATGTTCCCAATGTTTTTCATGTGAATAAGATTCACTACCAACACCTTATGGGGAAACTCTTCTAACTCGCCTATACTTACCCTAACATATGCCACACAGTTGATATTATAAGTCAATACATGCATGATCCTTATGAGCACTATCTACAAGTTATCCTTCAGATTCTCCATTATTTAAAAGGCACACTAGGCTTAGGTTTGTTTTTCTCGTGCCACGCCTCTTGCTATTTACTCAGACGCTAGTTTGGTCGGGTTTGCCCATGACCGAAGACCTACCTCAGTGTGCTGCTCATTTGTGAGGGGAAATTTCCTCACATAAAAAAGTAAAAGCAGTCAGTAGTTGCCCGATGCAGTGTTGAAACTGAATTCTGATCTGTCCTAGAGATCTGTGAAACTCTCTGGTTACACATCATGCGCTGCGGACTATGCGTGCTGACCTCTATCCCTCTACAATTGTTTTGTGATAATAAGTCCGTCATCGACACCGCTCACAACCCGATCCAGCATGATCGTACCAAACATGTGTAGATTGACATACACTTCATTAAGGAAAAACTCGAGTTTAAGGAAATTTGCAATCCTTTTGTGCCCTCTAGAGGTCAGCTAGCGAATATCCTCAATAAGAATCTTTCTCCGCTATATATATATATATATATATATATATATAAGT
>JXCR01144569.1:49863-61884 GCA_002079205.1 Phalaenopsis hybrid cultivar
GGGAGGGCCCAAGCATGACACCCTGTCCACACAAAAAATCACAAAAGGTTTCAAAACTAGAAAAAACATAAAATACATTAGATTCTAAAATAAAAATCATAATAGTGCCGAAATATATAGTATCAGGTGGCTAGAGAGCGACCCAATTTGGTTTTGCCTCTGCCTCTAGTTTTAGGGAAGGAACAAGCTAATAAGTTGGTAAGATGATTATCATTGCCAGTAGTAACCAATGTATCATCCAATATGTTCCCGAGTTGGAGTCGGTCTTCATTCTTCTTCTTCCTCCTGGAATAGACTTGTCATTCCTCATCAAAAGAATCAATCTGATGGAGTGGTAGACCTGAAGCAGAAGGAATACCAACCGTAGTACCCACAATAGGTTTTAGTATATGTGAAGTATGGATTGCCTCTACACCGGATACTTTCTGAAGAATTAGAGCTACGAGACTCCTGATGATCAGTCTGAACACTATCATTTGTAGGTAATAATCCATCAGTATTGTTTTTTATGGGATTTGAAGGTGTCAACATCACATCACTCTCAGTAACAGTAACGACAGAGACAATAAAATCAGATACCAAAATCTGTCCTGTGATAGCTTTCTCTCCAGGTGATACAGATATATCCTTAGAACTATCCTTATTCACTTGATTTTTAGACGTCAAATTAGGGTGAAGCTTATGACATTTATCAGGAGTATGCCCAAACATCTTACAATGAGAGCAATAAGAAAGTTTATGTTTCATGACGATTTGTTGCCAATATCCATTATGCATTATGCCCAACCAGACTTTAATAACATCAGACAAAGTAATATCTCTTTCCACAGGCATTCTGGCTACGGAATGTCTGGTAAGGTTGAAAGTGGGTAGATCTAGCTTCATATGGTCTCCAAGTATGACACCAATAGAGTATAGAACCTGATGATGAAAAAAAATGCAGCTTGAGACCAGGTAGGCTAAACCATACCGGTACAGTAGGAGGTTCATGATTGAGGTCAAAATCAGGAGACCACTTGAGTAGCTTCATTGGTTTACCAACAATGTTAAGATATTTTTTGGAGAAAATACGAGTGTAGTCTTCAGGCACGATTAACTGAATCAAAACATGTCTCCCATCCATGAGCCCCACTTTCAACTTTCTTGTTAATTTGAGGTCATCAAAACTTTTCCTGATAACTTACATAGCTAGGTGTCCCCACTGAAATTTCCCGATGAGAGCAAATTTGAATTTGTCAGTCAAGGTTAAAATTACTGACTCAAAGAAAAATAATGTTGTCTTCCCACTCTTTCTGCTTGCATTCTTAATGAAGAAGTAGTCACCTGTACCATCACGATTCTCCTTATAACTTGAGGGGAAGACAACCACCGTCTCCTCCTGAGGATTACTCACAATGTGGGCAAAAGTGGTTTTACCAGGCTCAACCGAAGGAGGAAGCTCCATCACAACAAAGAAAAGCTGCAAGTCGAGCCAAGAGCAAAAAAAGACGAACCGCAGATGTCGAAACCGCAGTTGCAATCTCAGCAAACCACAACTAGACGAGGCAGAAGACACAAACCACAGAAATGGCGCGGAGGAAACGACGAAACCGCAGAAGCACGTCGCGGTTTCGTCACTGGGCGCGAAGCAGCGCGAAGGAGGGGAGGATGCGAGTAGCTTCGTGCCTGATAGTGGAGAACCGATTCAGCCTTGAAGCGAAGAACTGGACTAGCAAACCCTAGTCGAGCGGCTCTGGTGCGGGTTGCCCTAGTCGTTCGAAGGAAGGGAGGATGCGAGTAGCTTCGTGCTTGAAGGTGGAGAACCGATCAATGTCTGCGCGTAGGAAGCGAGACGCTGGTGCTCGACGAGGCTCTGCTTCGGCGCTACCCTCTTCGAGCACGACTAGGCGACGATTTGCGACCTTCCCGTTTTCTTCGAGCAAGCCGAGACTACATACTCATCTTTCATTTGTCTGCCCATATATTATTTTCTACTTTTTTTTTTGCTTTTAAGAGGCGATAGCCCTTTTATTTCATTTGTCGACTTGCACTTAATCATGTGTTACCAAGTTGTATTTTTAGGTTGACAAGGCTTTGCAAAGCATGGAGGAGGAGGCTGAGCGTGTATATAAAGAAGAACAGGGCCTGCTTCTTGAAGATGATTCTGCTTCTATGAGAGATACAATGTAAGTTCCTATAGATATATATATATATATATATAGACACACACACACACACCCACACACACCCACACCCACACACACGTTTCAAGGCTATATAAATGCTAATTATTTAGTAAGCCTTCTATTGGATGAATTTTATGACATGCTTGGGTTGTAGGATTTTATTTAATCTCAGCTGTCTAAGGTCGTGCTAAATTTTAAATCACAGGTTTGAGAAGGCAGAGTTTATTCTAAGGGAAATGGAGCGGATGGCGGAGCAAATTAAAGCTATAATCCAAGCTTTTAATTCCAAGCAGGTACATTCCTGACGGGTCAAATGAGCTACATTATTTTAATGCCTCATCACTTTATTGCTTTGTTTAGGGAGGTAGCGTGGATTTGGATGATAGTATGACTCCGATTGATGCTGCTGTCCACATATTGAATAACCAGCTCAGTTCCTTGATGTGGATTGATGAAAAGGTCAGTAAATGTTAATGTTACATTATGGAAGAGATTATTTTTTTTGGAAGATTTATTGCTTTGAATGCACGTTTATTATTTTGTGATATTTCAAAGAATTTTTTCTCCGTTAAATTTTCTAAGGTCAAAATGATGTCAAAAGATGCAACTGATATTATTTTGACATCAAAGGGCTGCTGACAGCGGGGTTTTATTCTCATTCGAAACTGTGTACTTATGTATGGCCATTACCTTCTCTAACTTTTTGTGATCAGAATCAGCAAAACTAAATGATTACTAAGCTTCCTTACTGTAACGCCCAAAACTTTAGAAATCAAGTTAGGCAATTTGGAAAAACATCCTAATTTTTTCATCTCTCGGAATTCGATTGAAACAATTTTATAAAAATTTATGTTTGAAATCGATGAATTCCATATAAAGCACTATCATGAATTTTTAACGGATTAAGAGATTTAAAGTGTTGAAGTTATAAGTATAATTAAATTAATTAAACTTTATTTAATCCCAATCCCTCCCTTAATATTGTAGCCTGACTGTTCTTAGTCGACTTATTTCACAATTCTCAGCCACGGATTGAGAGATCCATTGAGATTACCTTAAATGTCGCATTTTTTCTCCTATTCCTGTTTGATTTCACTCGACAGTGAGGAACCCATAATCCTGCACTGTATGAGGCGAGAATCTGCGGGCAACCGAGTGCCGCAGAACACAATCCGGGGTTCGGGGGCGATTTCTGTAAGCACGAATCATTCTCTCATGTTAATTGAGACATTCTTTTCTTTCCTTACCCTTCTGTATTGAAGTTTGCTTCGTTTTTCTTGCATTTCTCTTTTTTGGTAGCCGTTCGAGGCGCCGATTTTATGCTGGAAGTGTCGTAAATGATTTTGCTAGCTTCTGAAAATGTTTTAGCACAAAATCATTGAGGAGAAATAAGGTTTGAGGTGTTAGGAAGGATTGGGAAGATATATAAGTGGTTTGGGAAGGATAAATTTATGTTGAGAAACCCTTTTAAGGTATGTTTTGACATTTAATGCTAGTTTCTATGTTAGTCATGATGGGGACCCAAATTTTATAAAATTCTACAATGCTTATGAATTCCCAGGCTGTCTATACAAGGCGGCGAGTTCGAGACGAGCGCATGTGAACTCGCCGTAGGGCTGTTTCGTAAAGTCAGATGAAATAATTTTGTGCTAATTTAAGAACAATAATCTTCTATAGGTTTCATATGATTTTTAGTTTAACACAAATATATTTAGAATTTTCTGCATATTGTAAATGGATACCTGCAATTGAATGTATGAATGCATGTTTACTTCTCTTACGATACATGTGATGCTATGCTCATACTATGATACATGACTATACTTATGATATTAATTGCTCTCATATATTCATTTGTTATGTTTCATGCCTATGATACATGTAATGCCTTATAAATGCTTGATGCAAGAATGATGATTTAAATGTCACAATGATTGTTATGCATAGACTTTTACATGAGTACTGAGAAGTACACTTTGTAGGGATGTAGTATTCCCGACTTTGATATTTATATGAGGGCGAAACTCTGGGAATCATGGGTGCATGAAGCTATTGATAACTGTTATATTTAGAGAATTCCAACATTTATCGATAGTTAATATAACCTTTGGCGCAGTGTGACGACATATGATGAAAGAATATATAAATAATTGAGTCCTATATATTAAACAAGTGATATTACTATGAAATGAACTCTATGAAATGACATCGCTATGATTACATGCGGTAAACTGCTCGTGAACATGCCTATGAATATGCTTTTGATTATACTTGTGATTTCATGCTTATCACATACGTATTTATACTATAGTCTTGGTTTTTATACTATTTGTTCTCTTTTCATGTATTATATTATACTAGCATTTTATGACTTGTGTGTAGACATGTACAATTTCATACGAGCAGACACGTTTATTTTTTATTTATAAAATCTTATGTTAGCCCTGATTATTTTTTTAAGCTTGTTTTTGCTCATTCTTTGTTGTTGTCTTTCAAGTGGGGGCGAGGAGCACCAGAGCAAGTAACCAAGTGTGTCTTTGTGTAGCTTTTGCGCGATAGTTTTGAGAGTTTTGTACACTGTTAGTTGTGTTTTGATTTTGCGTATTCTCGTAAAATTTTCTTGCATTTCTCTTGAACTTCGGAGGGGATTTAATGCATGGTTAAATGTTGTGTGTTTCGGCAAGATGTTGCTACATCTTGTTTATTGTTTCACAAGACACTGATTGCAAAACTTACATCTGAAATACTTTTCATTGGATGTGCTTATTGTACATTGTCATGCAAAGTCATCCTTGCTGGTGCGACTACTATCGGTTATACAATCCCCATTCCTTTATAAACCAATAACTAACACTACACATCAAAACTAACAAAAATATAAGATCAAAATCAATGCAAATTTGCGGATTTTATTGTAGCTACAGTGAAATTATTGTTGCTACAGTGAAATATGCGATTAATTCCTTATAAAACAATAACACCCACGTGCTTAGTGCTTACAAAATAAAATCTGGTTGAGTTTGTCGAAGTAGTCGTTCTACGTGTGAGAGGCTTTGTAGGATCTTCTACAACCTACTGGTCACGTGTGCGAGGGACGAAGTAGACGCTGCATGCGAGATTGCGGTATCTTTTGATGGTCACGTTGCGTGCAAGAAACAAAGCAGACAATATAGGAGGAAGCGGTTGCGAGATCTTCTGCAGTGTGAGAGATGCCAATTGGTACTTTTGCTGTGGAAGGTCATTTGTTGCGGGAGAGGCGCAATTCGGGTATGTTAGGGAAATTAGGGTTTTATTTCCTTTTTTTAAATCTAATATCAGAGCGTATGCCTCCGTGGGGCGTAAACTAAGCTCATTGGCATCGAAAGCATGCTAAGGCGTACGCCATGTGAGGATTGTGCTTCCCTCATCTGCTTGGGGCGATATGGCTCATGCCTTGCGGGCTTGTGCCCAAGGCACACCTCAGAAATGCCTTTTAAAACCTTGATCTTAACGACGATTGTATTTCAAATTAAAAGATCATTTTTCACTAAGTTTTATCATTGTTTTAAAAAAGTTTTTGAGACATGCGCCTTGAGGCTGAAGCCTCATTAGTGCGGGCAAGGCATACATTGAGTTGAAATGCCTCGAGGCGCTTGAGGCAGCACTCATTCGTTTAATAATATTAAATTATGTATTTATTTTGTTAATATATTTTAACTAGTTTTATATAATTATATAATAGGCACACCAACGACTCATCACAATAGAGATTGAGAGTTAGAGGTCTGTTTGGGTTCTTTGCTTATTTAATATGTTGAGTATTGTCCTGAGCTTGTTTGCTTAAGTGCCTTAGCTTCAATTTCATGTTGTCTCCAGCCCTTTCGCTGAAATCTTGTAGTGTAGATCCATCGGAGCATCTCTGACGTGCATCACCTTCTTCTACGTCGTCGGAGTCTTCCTTTTGTCGACCTTAATCATCCTCTTTTATGCGTCTTCTTCTTTTTTGCTTTTATCTTTCTCAATATTTGCTTGCTTGAATATAAATTTATTTTTTATAGGGTTCCTCTTATGGGTAATAAGATTCATAGTAATTCTTTTGCATATTTCTTTTATATTATTTTTGTTAAAAATATGCATTTGTCCATGATCACATGAGGAAAGGTTCGGGTTTTCTTTTTTTATGATCATCTCTATATGTTTGGTCTAGGGGTAGTTCTATGCTCCTTTGATTTTGTTATTGTTGTTGTTGTTGTAATTTTCTCAAATTTTCTTAAATGCTAAATTTCACTTGCCCAAACTTGCTTGATAGTTGCTTTATATTTTCGTAAGTTTCAAAAAAAAGATATTAGTTGTAATGTTAATGTAGATTCATTTTAAATTTATTTGATAAATTGTAATACTAATTTGATATACTGTAAGACATCTAAGAAAATTTCTTTCATAAAAAAAAAGTGTATTAAAATCATTTATTCTCTTATTTTTTAATTTTTTTTAGTAATGTTAATCAAAAAACCTTGCTTTATGCTTGGCATGAATTTTTTTTAAAGCTTTGTGCACGTGCTATTTTTAAGTATTACATGAGACATGACTATGCTTATAATAGTTTCTAATGTTTTATTTATGATTATTTCATTCGTAACTTTTTTTTTCTTTTATATTTGAACTTCCTTAATTAATAACTATAACACTATTAAGTTCACTATCTTTTTTTTAAATGATATTATTATTATTATTTTATTTGAATGGGCGGCGACACTAGAAAAAATTGTCTTAGAAGCATGACGCTCAAGTTGAAGTGTCAAGAAAAGGTAAATATAAGTGAAGTTTACTTAAAATGCAGATTTTTGTTTAAGCAAATTATTGTTAATGTTAAGAGACTTGAATTTTACTTGACTGTTGCAATATAAATGTTGGAGCCTGTAAGGAAATGTCAGATTAAGGCAGTAAAGAATGTGTTGAATGTCACGTCCCAATTTAATAGCTTCGAATTAGCCAAGTCAGGAATTGTTGTAGGATGGTATTAATATTTAAATAACTATCAATAAATTTTTAGGACCTTACAATATATAAACGAGCCACTAAGAAACCATGAGTATATTGTACAAAAATCAAAACATTCAAAAATAATAACTAAGTATGGAGATAACATCTCAAACCAACATATAATTGTATATCACTATCTTGAAGAGAACATTACAAAAATGAACTACAATTATATCATAATATGATATCTATTAGCTGTAGACCTCCTCCTGTAAGCCAAGTCCCTTCTATTAGAAATAACATTCTACAATTTTTCTTTTCTTGAAATAAAACATTAGATTTAACAATAGGTTTTCACTATTTAATGAGCAATTCTAATCTTAATGTGCATTAAATTCATATGCAAATACTCCATATGAATAACAAAAAAAATGTAATTCATTTACCTTATAAAATTCTAAGCTTTTCATTTTAAATCTATGCCTTCTCGTTTAACTTTTAGTATTGATCATTTTTAATATCTTTACAAGTCTTATCTGGATTATCATCATATCTGAATATATCATCAAAATTATACCGATACGTACCTTAAAAAATTTGCACCCGAATGTACACCTTTACCATTTTTTTTATCGTGCATGAGTACATCGCATCAACTGCAAGTATCATATGTGAGTAATCTTGTAGGACTTAAACATTTACATTTCATTTATTTTAATTACGTTCTTTTAAGGTCATTGAAATCAGCATTTTTCATTTTCAATTTTCAATTAATTCATTTCTATAATTCTTTCATTAATAATATGCCTTAAATAATAAAATCAAGTATAAGAAGTAATAATGCAGTTGTTCATTAAGAAAACCTTGAATTAATACATACAAGGAAATAAGTACTTACATGAAGATTTATATTACCTCTTCAATAGTTATCCCTTCACTACACCATATTGTTAATCTTTTACCAATCTTAAATCTAAATACCTTTCTTCCACACTTCCTAATTAAATAAAAAAAGTAGTAACATTAATTTAATTAATTATATCATTAATTCTAATAATAATATATGCCTTAACATGTATCTTATAGGCTTTTAGATCGATCTCCTTCCTTACTCCTAGACAAAGTTTTCTTCCTAGCCTCCCTAATCTCAATTAATGTATTTCACATTAACATATTAAATATATATCAATTTAATGCATATAAAATTTCAATAAACAATTCCAACACAATAACTTACCTTATTTTGCAAATTAGGGTTTCACAAAGCTTCGACTCCATTTCGCGCACGCGATTCTTCTTATTTCCTCGTACAATAATTTCGTGTAACTTCATAATATTGTTCAATTTTGATTCAATAAGATTTTGCATTAAACACACACAACATTTTATTATTTTGTTTAAATAGCTTCCATTGAACATTTTATTAAACTTACCTTTAACTAAGGTTGATTGCTCGACCCACATACACGAAAGTCCTTTTTTTCTTCCTCTATGCGAGCACATCGCTTCTTCGTCTTCCTTTGTGCCAGCACAACGCCTCATCTTTGTTTGCGGCTTAGTCTACGACGTCCCCTCCTTCCTCTACACACGAGTACAATTTCATTGCCTCCTTCGACTAGGGCTTAGTGTTAAAAGGCTCGACTGATCAACCAGCATGAACATAAGGTTTACTCCTCTATTTCCTCCTTCCTCTTGACAAAGTCGCACACTCCTTCGATTTCTTCTCTTACTAATTCTTGTTCTCATCCTCCCGTCTTCACTCACAGAGAAGCCGCTTGACTAAACAGTGTGTCGGATGGGAAGCTCCTTGACAGAGCCACGAATTAGGGCTGGAAATGACCTCACCTCCCTTCTTCCCTCTTTGATTTCTTCTTCTATTGCTCTCTTTCTCTTTCGCTCGTTTTCTGAAGGCTATGAACGAAAGGACTGCAAAAGCCCCTTCTCGATTCTAAAAAGTAACTGCTCAACTGTTATTTCAAATCGATACATCTTAGTTCAGGAGGAGGATATAGAGAGTGAGCAATCAAAAGAGGAAGCAACAGAGGAGCACCTGCATTTGGATGTGACGGAGGTGTCCCTCAATTCGGTGGTGGGATTTACCCCAAATCACACCATGAAGGTGGGGGATGGATTAAGGAACTGTCGGTGGTGGTGTTGGTGGATAGTGGGGCTACACAACTTTATCTTAAATCAGGTAGTGGAGTGGGGTGAAGTTGGTGGCTACTGAAAGCTTCGACGTCATGATGGGGACAAAGGAAGGTGGAGAAAAATCAGGGAATTTGCAAGGGGCTGACTTTGACACTATATGACCTACAAGTGGTAGAAGACTTCCTTTAGATTTGGGCAACACAGATGTGATTTTGTGGATGAAGTGGCTGCGAATATTGGGAGAGATGAAGGTGGATTGGAAGTCCTCAAAGATGAAGTTCCAAGAGGAGGGTAGGAAAGTGGTGCTGAAAGATGTTAGCTTATGCAAAACTGGGTGTCGCTCAAAACCATGGTCAAGAGATTTGGGGAGTAGGACTGAGTTACTTGGTGGAGTTGCTGAGCATTGAAGAGGTCAAGATTCAGAGTTGGCAGAGTTTCCAGAAGTGGTCCAACAGCTCCTACAACTCTTTACTAATGCTTTCAAATAGCTAAGTAGGTTACTTCCTCAGAGGGAGCACGAATACGCTATTACATTGAATGAGGGTGTTTCTCCCATCAGTGTCAAACCATATAAGTACCTCCAGATTCATAAGGATGAGATAGAGAAGCTGATCCAGGAGATTCTCGAGGCTGGGATTATCAGGTCATGTGTGAGTCTTTTTTCGAGTATCGTCCTGTTGGTGAAAAAAAAAGATGTTAGTTAGAGATTCTACCCGGACTACGGGCTTTGAACAAGGAAACGGTGTTGGATAAGTTTCCTATTCCTGTGATTGATGAGTTCTTAGATGAGCTTTATGGGACACCCATTTTCTCAAAAAATTGATATTAAGTTAGAGTACCACCAGATAAGGATGAAGCCAACGGATGTGCACAAGACAACATTCAGAACACATGAAGGACATTATGAGTTCTTAGTGATGTTGTTTAACCTCACCAACGCCCCGATAATATTTCAATCCCTCATGAATATGAGTTTTTAACTTTATCTATGGATATTTGTCTTGGTTTTCTTTAATGATATTCTGACGTATAGTCGTACAGAGACAACATATGGGGCACCTGAGGACAATTTTAAAGATGTTGAGGGAGCACTAGTTGTATGTTAACTTGAAGAAATTTTTTTTGCACAATTACTGGTAGAGTACCTAGGACATGTGGTGACCAGAACAGGGGTAACTGTGGATCAGTCCAAGATCAAGGCTATGGTTGATTGGCCCTTATTAAGGAATTTGAAGGAGTTGAGAGGATTCTTGGGACAAACAAAGTACTACTAGAAGTTTGTGAGAAGATATGCCACGATAACATGGCCATTAACGAAGCAGTTGGAGAAAGATAATTTCAATTGGGGTGAACAGCAACACTGGCATTTGCACATCTGAAAAGGGCAATGAATAGCGTACCGATAATAGTACTTCCAGATTTCAGTAAACCAATTGTGGTGGAGATAGATGCATTAGGATACGGATTGAGAGCAATGCTCATGCAGGATCAGTAGTCGATTGCCTACTTCATCCATGTTCTTTCGGCCAAAGCAAGGTTGAAGTCAGTATATGAACAAGAATTAATGCCTATTGTCTTGGTCATCAGGAAGTGGCAACCTTACTTGTTGGGACAACATTTTTTTGTTTGGACAAATCATAGGAGTTTAAAGTATCTTTTGGAGCAACAGATGGTGACTGAGAAATATCAGAGATGTCTATCAAAGCTGCTAGGGTATTATTTCGAGATTCAGTACCGACCAAGATTGGAGAACAAGGCAGCTGACGCATTGTCGAGAAAGGTGGATGAACCCCGATTGACGTTCCTATCCCTTGGTCATGGATTAAGAAGCTTTGAGACAGGAGTGTAAAAGGGATGAGAAGCTGAGGAAGATAAGAGCCTAATTACTACAAAATTCGAAAAGTCATTCGGGATATGCATTGAGGGGACAACAGTTGCTTCACTAGGGCTGATTCGTGCTATCCAAGTCGTTGGAGTATATTCTCAGATTATTGCAAGAGTTTCATGACAATACAATCAGATGACATTCAAGGGTGCATAAGACTACAATCGTGTGGCAACAAAGTTTTATTGAATTGGGTTGCGTAGAGACGTAGACATGGTGGGAAAATGTGATGTGCTCCAACGACGCATTTACTTGACCACAACACCACGGGGTTACTAAAACCATTAGTATTATCGGAGAAGGTTTGAGAAGAAGTAATGATGAATTTTACCGAGGGTTGCCAGTAGGGGTGTAAACGAACCGAACACGAACAAACAATGCTCGTGTTTGTGTTCGGTTCGTTTGAAATATAATTTGTTTGAAATAGGCTCGTGTTCGAAATTGTTCGTGAAAGGTTTGTTCGTGTTCGGTTCGATTTGTTCGGAATTAGTTCGAATCGTTCAAAATGTTTGAAAATTTTCAAAAATTTTCAATTTTGTTTCTATTTTTCAATTTGACCGTAATGAAAAAAAAGAAATTTACATACATACCTTTAATATTCTTATGTTTTTACATAATTTTGACAATTAGACCATTGAAACCTTTCATATCACATAAAAAATGCCACCATTTTAACTTTTAAAAATTGAAATACATCTGCATAAAATATATAAGATTTAAGTGATATGTATGTAAATCTTCCTAAAAAAATCTCTAATTGATCTAGAATTGTCAAATTTAAATCATGTAATTCTCAGACACTACTGTATCACAGAAAGCTATTGCCATAATAATTAGAAGTATAAGTTTCCTAAAAAAAAA